>JADWQK010001374.1:1630000-1633997 GCA_017933935.1 Sesamia nonagrioides | reverse complement strand
TGGTGAAGCCGTACGGAGAACGGGTCTGAGCAGTTGTGTTGCGATGTGTGCCGGGTACGATGTGCCTAATGTTGTTGTGTCGGGAGTTTGGTCGTGAGGGCTCTCCAGATCATCCTCTGGCGCAGCATCGTTGGTCGTGTTGTTGGGTTAAACATTGCATCACCTCGCTCAACTGCCGTCTTCCTTCCTATTCACTCAGTTTTTTATTAAGTGAATAGGCTTAATAAGCTAGTGCGTTTTACCGTCAACAATTGCATCACTGCTTACCATCAGGCGGGATTGCAGTCAAGCATTAGTTTATAACTAATAAAAAAAAAATGAAAAATTGTAGGCAGAAATGATGATGAAATTAGAAATGTACTAACACTTCTTTCCACCAACCAACCCATACGATTACGAGGCCACACGTGTTAGGGGAATTTTTTTTTTCATTACTCCTCCGCTATTCTTTTCCAATTAATTTCGTTGCGGGACCCAAGACAGTTGAATCGTTTCTCCGGGACTCGTCGAGCTTCATTGCTCGGCGTTTTTCTGGCGGTCTCCACTGTTGATTCTGGCTTTCAGGAGTTGCAGTGGGTGGGATAATGTGTGGCGCGTTTTGTCCCAATAAAAAAAAATCCACTACGTGGGCCCAGGGTGTGTCACTTCTTGCCCACTTCTTCTAATAAAGCGGAGGCCTGTGTCCTTCCATCATCATCTCAGCGTTAAACCAATCCGCATCCGAAGCTTTTTCAGATTTGGGAGTCTGGGGTTCGCTTTACCAGACCAACTGCCGATTGTGGCTAAACTTCGATATTTTCCGTGAAGCGACTGCCGTCTGACCTCCACAACCCGAAGGCGATATCGAAGCATTGCAGTTAGACCAATTCTAACAAACCAAAAAACGTTTTAAATAATTAATTATATATACTTGTATTTTTATTCAAATTAATTTAGTAGTATTTTATGAAAATCCTTTATTTTTTTTTCCTTTTTACCTATATAGCGTACATAGTAGTGGCCCAAAATGAAACATCCTTTCATTCAAAATGAAACATCCTTTCATTCAAAATGAAACATCCTTTCATTCAAAATGAAACATCCTTTCATTCGAAATGAAAACTCCTTTCATTCAATTTATTAGTAGCATGCAATACAACTTTATAATAACGAAGAATGTAAGGATGGTAGAAACAGCTGTTTACACACACAGATGTAGTTCACATATTCACAAATTAAGCAAAATAAATCTCCACGGCAGATAACAAGGGCTAAGCCAATAAGGCATGAGAAGGCTGGAATAAGGCTATCAAACTGTTCCCAACGCACATCGTTAATAACAATCAGTTGTTTTATCATTTAAGTACTATAAATTATCATCAGAGTTTTGTAAGTATGAAACGGATTAGAAAACAAGCAATGCAGATACTATGAATATTTTATTACAAAAGAAATATAAAGGGTGTATCTGACATCGACGCACAAACGAGTACGATGGATCCAGTACATGATTCTGAACGCCCCAGAAGTGGAATTTTTCGTCGACTTTTACTTGGTTTAAAAAAAAATACGCAGTTTTTTCACTTTAGACCGTTAATTGCTATACCTACTTTTATAATCCAACAAGATTTTAAAGTAAAAATTTATTAATTCAACAATTACACAAAACAGCGCATTGTGTAGGTACAAAACTCAAAAAACTATCCTATCGGCTAATTTAATAGAGTTCAAATCACGGGTCAACGTCATGCCTAAAAAACTCGCGGCGGCACGCTTGCAGCCGACACTTTTTTTTTAAACACTGTGATTTCTGTAACCGCTCATTAACGACATAAATAACTCATCATCATCATCATCTCAGCGTTAATCCCAGTCGCATCCGTAGCTTTTCTGCTTTGAAGTCTGGGGTCCGTTTTACCAGTCTAACTATATAAAATATAAATTTTGGCTAAACCTCGATATTTTCCGTAAAGCGACTGCCGTCTGACCTCCACAAGCCGAAGGCGATATCTGAGTATTGCAGTTAAACCAATTGTTACTTGTTGTTGACTTTTGAGGGCTCCAACGACAACGACATAAATGACTCATCATCATCCTAGCGTTAATCCCAGTCGCATCCGAAGCCTTTTCAGCTTTGGAGTCTGGGGTTCGCTTTACCAGTCCAACTGCTGATATGGCTAAACTTCGAGATTTTCCATGAAGCGACTGCCGTCTGACCTCCACAACCCGAAGGCGACATCGAAGCATTGCAGTTAGACCAATTGTAGGACTTTTGAGGTCTCCAACAACCCGTAACGACTGCCACTAGATGTTCGTAGGGCAACCGGGACCAACGGCTTAACGTGCTTTCCGAGGCACGACCAGACCAGTACAAATATTCATATTCATGCATACAAATACTTGCACTGTGCGGGCATCGAACCCGCGCCACCTTGCGCCGCGGCCGCGTCCGCTACCGCTACACCACGGAGGCTGTCAACAACGACATAAATGACTATCATGGTTATATTAGTGGCATGCGGTGTAGCCATTTCGCGAAGTTTGTGTTACGATGTGTCAGGGTGTATCGATATAAGCTGTATCGCAGGAATTTGCACCGATTCTCGTGTTCACAGTCTAAATTAAATTTAAGGTCAATGCATCTTTTTTTTTTCATTTCATTAAGAAAAGGACAGAAGATTTTCCTTTTATACCGCGTACATCGAGAGACTGGAGCCCATTTGCTACTGATAGTGATTTTTTTTTATACGTTATTAACTAGCGCTTGACCGCAATCCTGCCTGATGGTAAGCAGTGACGCAATCGTTGATGGTAAAGCGCACTAGTTTATTAAGAGCCTGTCCTCTAAGAACCTATTCACTCTAGCCTAGTCCGACGGAAACACCGCCGCTGGCAAATTATTCCAGTCCCTCGATGTACGCGATGTCCGGATCGTAGTGGTGTTAACAACGTAAGGGTGGAAACCAGCCGTACGACGGGTCGTCCGCTGGTGGAACGGGGATGGGGGAATTAAATCATGCAATTCCCTCGCACACTCCCCGAAATGCATCCTATAGAACACCGAAAGGCTGGCTACTCTATGCCTGTGCTTTAGTGCTTTACGCAATTAACCTGCAGATGAGAGAATATGACAATGCTGTCAAAAGGAAACGTGTCCGAAAGCTCATTTCTATTTGACAGCGGTACGGATAAATTCTTCAGACTATATTAGTCATCCATAGGGAACCAAATCTCCACCGCTGTCCGGACACTGACCGGACACACGCAGCGACATCGCACCGATCTAATTTGTCCGGGATTAGTACGAGTGTCGCTTTTTCATTATTCCACGGAGTGTCTTAAGCCTTGGCTTACAACGTGGTGTGAATACTAAACAACTTGTATTTACTACGGAAATTTTAGTTTATATTCTTTTCTTTTTTTATATTTATAAAATGGTCCCTGACCGCAATCCCGCCTGAAGGTAAGCAGTGATGCAGTCGTTGATGGTGAAGCGAGCTAGTTTTAAGAGCCTATTCACTAAAAAAAACTGAGTGAATAGGAAGGAAGACGGCAATTGGGCGAGGCGATAGAATGTTAAACCCAACAATGCTGTGCCAGAGGGAGATTGATCTGAGGAGCCTCCACGACAATAACATTTAGCGCATCGTACTCGGCACACATCGTAACACAACTGCTCAGACCCTTCCTCCGTACGGCTTCACCGGACATCATGCTGGAACACGACGAATCGCTTGGCGGCAAGACTTTGTCTGGTGGGCGGTAACTTCTGCCGGCAGCCGATCTTGTGGTCTAATTTGACCACGAGAGGTACTATAGAAGGAGCAGTGGTGGTCCAGAGGCAACGGCCGCGATTGGCTTGAGTTTCAACCCCATCAGGCTTTACTTTGTGTAAATTCTTTCATCACCACTACTCTCAAAAGAAATTTGACATCTACCAACCAGCACAGTGTCTTTCTAACTATATCTTGGACACCAATGACTGATTACAATGTGAAGGAAAATATCTTGACTTCTT
>JADWQK010001374.1:1200000-1625000 GCA_017933935.1 Sesamia nonagrioides | reverse complement strand
AACTGGTATTACCACTTTTAAAAAAAATACTGCAAAACTTTCTTATTCGTAAAGTGTATTATAATATTTTAGATCTCCTTAATGAGAAAGATGTTTTAATGTTCCGACTGCATTCAAAGGGAAGAACCAGAATACATATTCCTAAAAAAACATTAATTCCTTATACTTATCCTTATTCTTACTTTTAAACTCAACAATTTTTATGTAACGCTCAATGATGCGGATTGGTAAAATATAGCTAATCATACCTTTTTATTATGTAAAAACATTTTTGTATCCATATTTGCAAAATAAATTGTCTTTGTCTATTAATAAAGGTTCAAATTAAGTGGTAATTTTAAAAAATGATCTCTTCTAACGGGTTTTATATGAATTGGAATACGGCAATGTCATTCTATCACCATTCCATTACGAGACGACTGAGAAAATTTATCGATCATTATGAATTTAGCAGATTACGATCTTTTAGCACAATGACGATGAAATGGCAATGGAAGCGTGTTGGAAAGACAAATTTATAAAAATAGCATACTAGGGCCCCAGGGTCACGACATCAACTGCTGGGCAAGTATTCCAGACAATACCAGTATGGTGGGAGAATCCTACCTTATCTATGGAGGATGAGCGAGTGAAGTTGATGTGGTTTGCACGCTGTTCCTAATACCTCATGTATATTCTCCATAAAACACGACTCTGGGCATACAGAATTATGTGCTAAATCCATCCATACTTCCATCCATACTAATATTATAAATGCGAAAGTAACTCTGTCTGTCTGTCTGTCTGTTACGCTTTCCCGCTTAAACTTCTTAACCGATTTTGATGAAATTTGGCACAGACAATCTTTAGACCCTGAGAAAGAACATAGGCTACCTTTTATCCTGGAAATATTTGATGTTCCCAAGGGAAATCTAAAAAGCGTGATATATCCGAACTCCACGCGGGCGAAGCCGCGGGCAGAAAACTAGTAGTAAATAAATTCATAGTTTTATGATGATATTAATACTTACATCCAGTAAGGATCAGCGAGGCTGGAAGAAGCTCCATAGTGAGGAGCCAGGTGGTAAGGACTAACGTAATTGACCATTGGAACTGCATACATTTTACTTTGATCACTTTTCTACCTTTGTTAGTTTTATTAATGTCTCTTTAAAAGTTACTGCTTTTGTTGCTTTTCATTTTTTAGCTGGAGAAGAAACTGGAAATGGAAAATTATTAGATTTAGTTGTTTGAAAAGTTTTGGTGTTTTATTCATAACAATATGTAAAGTGACGTAAGGTGTTGTATTTTCAGAAAGTCGAAGTTTTTAATGTTATAAACTAGTGTTTGAACGGGATCCTGCCTGATGGTAAACAGTGATGCAATCGTTGATGGTAAAGCACGAGTCTATTCACTCTGGCCTTGAAGACACTTAAATTGTAGTCAGACGGAAACACCACCACTGGCAAACTGCTCCAATTCCTCGATCTACACGGTATGAAAGACGAGGCAAAATGCTTCGTCCTGGTGGATACTCGACGTGCAGTGGTTCGATGATGGCGAAATTAGATCAGGTAATGCCCACGCAAATTCTCCAAAATACATCCTATTGAACACCGAAAGGCTGGCTACCCTACGCCTGTGCTCCAAGCTCTGAAGACCAGTCTTAACTAAATCTAGATCACCAATTAGCCTCTCTGCTCGCCTCTCGCCGACTAATTTGTCAGGATTTAACTATGTAATATATTATCTTCTCCCCTTTTCTTAATGGAATAGAATAAAAACTTTTTTACAAAAAAACAACCGACTTCCAAAAACCACTACAAAGTGAAAAATAACTAATTTCGGAAGTCGGTGTCTTTGGTTTTGTATATTTGTTTTTTGACACCGACTTCCGAAATTACCTAGTTATTTTTCACTTTGTAGTGGTTTTTGGAAGTCGGTTGTTTTTTTGTAAAAAAGTTTTTATTTTACACTTTTTAGTTGTTAAAAGAACTATGTATTCAGTTGGATCCGGTCAGACTGGAAGCTGACGCAAATATAATTGGGAAACAACGTAATTTTGTTTACTTTAATTTTTACCCGTACCTGTATTCCGTATTCCCTCAACTGCCTATGGTCTTCATCATCAAATTTACTGCAGACCATTATTTTAACCCAATGGGTGCATCTCATCAATATACATGAAATAAGTCCAACCACAAAGCAGCTACTGTAAACCGTTGAGGAGTTCCCGGAACTGGCCTTTGTCTTCATCATCAGAGCTCTTATGACAGTCGCAACCCATCTAGGTGTAAAGTTCTTATCAATACAAATTAATTGAGCCCAAACACAAGGTAGCTGCTGTGAATTGTTGAGGAGTTCCTTCGACTGTCTCCCGGCTCCATCATCAGATCTACTCCAGACCTTTATTAAATTGTAGTGCTTTAAAATACTTAATGAAAATGCTAAGAAATACACTAGTCGCCCCTGCAATTTTTGAAAGTTCCCCTTGTTTTCTCTGGTCTTCCACCATCAAACCCTGATATCCTTATCATGGGACCACCTTGGGAACGTCTTCTTTCCAACAGAAAAGAATTATCAAAATCGGTTCATAAACGACGAAGTTATGCGCGAACAAACATAAAAAAAAAGCATATATACGGTCGAATTGAGTAACCTCCTCCTTTTTGAAGTCGGTTAAAAACAAAGATCCACTAAACATAAAATAAGTTTGAAAACAAGAGAATCGAAACTATTATTGAATTGTAATATATATGATACATGTACATAATATTACAGAATAGCTATGAATCTATGTTAGGAACTATGTAGGTAGGTACGTATGCTGGAACCCAAGTACCTCCAGTTACGACTGTTGACAGTTACGTAGGTACGATGACAAAACTGCTTATGTAAATAGGCACAATAATAGTCAACAAAGTTTAACGAAATGGACTCCGCTTTGACATCAAAAACCTTCACATTCCACAGCTTTTGAAAAAGCCGCGACCGTCACTAAATACACTCTAGTTGACAGAAAGCCGACGAGTCCCGATCTTAACCGAATCGAATTTGACAATAGTTCCACTTAGCGGCCCACAGATGTCGTTAGCGCCCGCTGTGCCTGCGCCGCGCAACATGCAGAGATTAGAAATTAGTATTTCTATAACAGTTATATTTAAAAAAGCACTCTTATTTTTTTTGCAACTTTTAGGACTTTTATCGTTTCTTTTATACCCTTTTTTTACTTTTGTACGGTTTTTACACTGTAATGGTGTTTTTTTCGCCTAAAAACTTTTTTCTAAAAATTTTTATTTATTCATTCCGAAATAACTTTTTATCATGATTATTTATGACACTAATTGTAGAGTTTTATACACATATTCTAAATTTAAAATATGAATTATAATAAAATAAGATTTTTTTTAAAGTAGGGAATGAAAAAACTGCCAACTACAAGCTCTTTTATTTTATTTTATTTTTTTGGCTATCATGATTAACTTGTGTCGTCGCGTCTGTATAACCAATGTATGAGTACCAATTGGTCCGTTATAATGAGTACAAACTACTTAACCCGTAAGTACCACAGTGATAGCAAGACCAAGGGGGGTAAGCACGGTGATTGGTGAAAAAACTTAGGCTCTCACAAATAGGAAACGAATAAGAACGAATGTTTTTTTCTGTTACCTATTTAACTTGATTATTTACGCAGCCATTTTGATGTTTGACTGTACCATATTAAAGTGAGGATTGAGAGTTTTGATACTTGATAGAAATTTCCTAACTAAACCTAAACCTCTGGCGTGAGCTGTTGCGCCGGCGTGTGCAATGCTATGATCTACCGTATGCACTTGGTAACCACAGTGTAACAATTTTTAAATGTATTTAGGAAAAAATATAACATAGTGTAAAAATTATTGGAATCAATGCAGTTGCTTATTTTGAACAAACTATATTCAGGTTTCGCATAAACAAAAAATAACGTTGTATATGTATTATCTATAAATTAAAGATTATAAACTGTGCACAGTTTTAATTTATAGCCACACTTCTAAAGGTGTGTGATATGTAAAGAACCTTACTATACAACGTGTAACATAAAGGGTATATACATAACAAAGGCATGGCATCTTTACATGATATCAAACGATATTGGAAGGGTTTTTTAATCCTATCTCTTTATGTTAGGAAGTTATGAGGAAAAACACCGCCTGTGATAGGCTACTATCATACTAGTTGCACAGAGATATTGAAGACATTTATCGGATTTTGGCAAGTAACGAGACGGCTAACGAGTAGTTATTAACGTATGTAGTGTGCTGCCACGTTTGTTATGGTTTTATTTTAAGAAACACACGAAACCAAAAATTTGGTACTAATTTTTTGAGTATTTTATTTTGAGTTGAAACCCTTCCGATATCGTTTGATATCATCTAAAGATGCCATGCCCTTGGCATATATACCCATTTTGTTACACGTTGTATATAGTTATAATAGCTATTTATACGACTATTTATTCCAAATTAAAAACAAATTAATATAATTTCCATTACATACTATGTACGACGTATACATATATACAGAGAATATGTATGTACACAACAAATAAAAGACTACACATTTTGGTACTGGTATCAAAATTAATTCCGCTACGATCAAAACCTCTCGCTCCACAAACAAATTGATCAATCAGAAATGATGCCGGTAATCGGATCGATTTACTTTTACTCGATTCGATTCCTACTCGGTTCCCGATTGTTTCCGAATCGCGGCGAGCTCAAACGAATGCGAGCTACCTACTTTCGTCATGGAAACCGTTGGCCGGAATTAAAACTTTTTTGTAGAACCTATTTAAAATAGTTCCTTTTTTGAAAGTGGCGAATTAAAATAGAAAAAAAAATTAGATGATTTGTTGAAAAAGTTCATTCATTATCATCCAAAAGATGCTTAGCTTTATCATGGTGATTCGACAGACTCGCTTCAAGAGAATAATTAAATCAACCTAATTATCATCTACCTAGACTATTCCCAAGTATTTTTCGGTCTTCAGTCTATCCAGATGCAGCTGAATACACCTCCACAGGAAAATTAATGGGTAAAGACCTCTTGGTAAGACTGGATTTATGGATAGTTACTTTGCGTAAATTATTTCATCACCACTGCTCTCAAAACGGTGAAGGAAAACATCGCGAGGAAACCAGCATGTCCTAGAGCTAAAAACTTCGAGGACATGTGACATCTACCAATCTGCACTGGGCCCGCGTGGTAGATTACGGCCCACTCTCTCTCACCAAAAGGAGGTCTGTATCCCAGGTGGGGAACATTACATGCTGATTATGTTACACTAAATACAATAGCAATCCACAATACATAAGACATTGTTTTGTTGATCCTAAATTGCATAAAATAAATAAATCATTTTCCAGAAAACTATGAGATACAAATCATTTTCCGAGAATAATATGAGAAATATTTCATTTTCCGAGAAAAAAATGAGAAATATTTTGCCACCATCATTAGTCCAAAACAACTTTAAATGTCTTTATCTATACCTATGAAGAGCCAATCGATTTTTAAATAAAGAGTAAGTAGGATAGATGTTGAAGATATTTACAATCTTGACTTATTTTAACTTATTCAGAGATAGCAAAACTAAAAAAAACACCAGACGCTAAGTTAGAAAAACTTCGTAGCCTGACTTTGTGAATAACTTAAGAGCCTTACAATAATGCAATTAGATGTAAACAATGTTCAATTAGGAGGAATCAGAGCCTTTTTTTCTCGGGTTTAATTAAGTTTTAACCACATTACATACGTGTACAGAATCTTCGATAGCTTATTTACGCATTCAACACGTCAATACAAATGTCTTCATTAACTCAATGTCGAACAGAAGTTCAAATAAAAACAACGAGAACTCCCACATTGCGAGTTTCCGAGAAAACTCCTCGAAAACGTCAAATTCCACAACTAATCGAATAAGGAGTCGACAATCGAAACGTTGCGAAAAAACAATCGATCACCGTACGTCACTTTACATTTATAATACATACGTTGAAAACGAACCTTTACAAATAATCGGTATATTTTAAGGTAAAAGTTAAATCTATAAAAACCTTGGAGATTGACTAAACGTACGCACTACTTTAAATCGATTAATGTCCGTAAAAAGTTTGTTTAAAAAAGTTCGACCGCGAATGCCAGAAACTTTCATCTGTTTTCGAATTTCGAACGCATAGGCTTGCGTTCTCCGCGGCGCTCCACGTGCTAGTGAGGTGACATGCACGCACCCCGGAAAATTCGCGAGTCCCCCTTGCAAGTTTATACCCATCCGAGCGTGAGGGGTCCTCCCAAATCGAATAACAATCGTAATTGGGGGCGCTATTAATGAATCATTAATTCGCGTTGCGGAATGTTGCGATGACTTTTGACTTGTGGTTTGTGAAGTTTGTTGTCTAATTTTGATGAGATTAATTGTTTGGAAGGAAAATTCATTTAGTTATATATGAAAGGATAAAGAAAAAAAAATAAAGAAACAAATGTAAAAGGTAATGCCTAAGGCTTTAAAACTGTTATAACTTTGTATTAGCTTGACGTCTTTCAATAGAAATGACAGATTTTTTTATACCTAACATATTTGTTCACCAAAAATATACAATATTAAAAAAATACATTCATACAATCATTACATACATTCAATGTTACAAAATATGCAATGGGCGGTCATATGGCTAATACAATCTCCTGGCAACCTTAGAATGGACAAACATTTTACTGGACATTAAGTGAGACTGTGTGTATTTTGTATTTCTAATAGCGTTTATAATTTAAGAATCTGATCACGAACCCACACATTTAATAAATTCAAAAAATAACGCGAAACAAAACGACGAACTACATCAAACTTGATATCAGAAATACCAACAAAATCTTTCACTAGAATGACAGTCACGGAGACACTAACTTGCATTTACTGACTAAACAAAGGACAAAACTGACAAAAATTCCCCTCACAACCAGGGAATAATTTTCCAATATGGCAATAATATGACACAACAGTGGCAACACCGCGTGAATAATAAATATGGCGGGGACACACGCGGCGCGTACGCTCAATTATTTACACGCAAATTATGGAAGTAACGTGCGTGTAGTTTTGTTTCTTTAGACGAAGAGGATATCTTAGAGAAATTGGGGAATATAGGGCAAAGTCAAACTCATCCATTCTTAACGTTGGAAAAAAATGTTTTTATTTGTTTACTATTACATAGGTACATATTAATATTATAAATGCGAAAGTAACTCTGTATGTCTGTCTGTCTGTATGTCTGTTACGCTTTCCCGCCTAAGCCTCTCAACCGATTTTGATGAAATTTGGCACAGACAATCTTTAGACCCTGAGAAAGAACATAGGCTACCTTTTATCCCGAAAAAAATGATATTCCCGAAGGAAATAAAAAAAGCGCGATATAACCGAACTCCACGCGGGGAAGCCGTGGGCGGAAAGCTAGTATTTACTAAAATTAGCTTCTAATTTAAACTAAATTATTGCAATTTTTTTTCTTTCGAAAAATTACTGATGCCACTGTTCTTCACTACAGTGTTGGCAACTTAGAAAAAAATAACTACCAACTTACGTTTAGTTTCATGCAACGGACAATTTTACATGAATTGGAAGGTTTCATCAAAGTCATTCCATGAATCAAAGATTGACCTATGACTGCACGGTTAGCGTAGTGGTCAAGCTATTGACTGCTGCGCTGCGTGTCGCGGGTTTGATTCCCGCACGGAACTTATATTTGTATAATAATAATAATAATAATAATAATAAACGTTTATTTTTTTCCACCACATAATTAAACATAATTTTGACACAAAATTAAGTATATATGATATAACGATGTAGTGGAAACTGGAGCCTGTACTAGGACAACCTGTGTTACAGGTCTCCAGGCCTCCTGACTACACGGTCGTGTCACAACTAATACAAACGTATACTAGTAATACTAATAGATGACAAAGATTAAGGGATGAAAGAAAATTGACAAAAAAAAATGCAAAAATGAAAACACAAAATAAATAATTATGTAATTTAAAAGATTATACAGCAAACGAGGGTATGTTCGTGTCGATGTTTGAATGATGATGATAGAATATGAAGTTTAACGGGAGCTGTATTGAGTCAACAATAAGCTTTCAGTTTTGTTGTCATTAAGCGTTTGCAGCCAAGTATTAATTTTCTTTTTAAAAGACATGACCATGATTTGTATGACCTACAAGTAGTTGTTCCGGGTCTGGATGTTTGTGTATGTGAGTTTATATGTTTGTAAATGCACCCACGATACAGGAGAAAATCCAAGTGCTAGGCAAGGCCTTATAAAAAAAAGGGGCCCGGGTATTCTATAATCGTTACGTACTTAAAAATAATCTGCTTTTGTTAAAACAGGAAACCCAGTAATTCTTGAGGCTAATGACAAAAAGTAAGTGTTACGTATGCGTATGCAACAGTAAGTAAGTATTTAATTTAGCTTCCATTATATTTCATCCTTCTAAGTATACCTTGGACACCAATGACTGATTAAAAGGTGAAGAAAAACATCTTGAGGAAACCTGTAGTTTAAGTCTGAAATCGCCAACCCGCTTTAAGCAAGTGATGTGGTGATTACGCTCAATCCTTCTCTGTATGAGAGGAGACCTATGCCCAGCAGTGAGACGATTAAAGGTTGATGTAGAAGAATTATCATGATGATGATGATGATGCTTCATCCTGAATTGACATTAATTTTCACAATTACGTCCGTAACTAATAAATAAACGTTCAAATTTATAGTCGCAATGTCATCTCAGTGACAATATCAAGAACTTGTAAAAAAAATTAGGTGCTATAGTCAATAGCAAATAGTAATTTGGAAAGAAAAGTCAAACTATGACGGTTCTTAAAACTTAGTTCAAGATTTGCCCCTCTCAATATTATCTAATAACATCATCATTTACTCGGTGCCAGGTGGTAGGCCATAACATCGGCTGCCGGCAGAAGTTACCACCCACCCGACAGTCTTGCCGCCAAGCGATTCGCCGTGTTCCGGCATGATGTATGGTGAAGCCGTACGGAGGACGGGTTTGAGCAGTTGTGTTGCGATGTGTGCCGGGTACGATGCGCCAAATGTTGTTGTGTCGGGAGTTTGGTCGTGGAGAGTCTCCGGATCAATCTCCCTCTAGCGCAGCATCGTTTGGTCGTGTTGGTCTTGGGTTTAACATTGCATCACCTCGCTCAACTGCCGTCATCCTTCCTATTCCTAAGTTTTTTAAGTGCATAAACTAGTACGCTTTACCATCAACGATTGCATCACTGCTTACCATCAGGTGGGATTGCAGTCATGCACTAGTTTATAATTATTAAAAAAAAAAACCATCAAAATATTATATCTCAACACAGTACGGATGACAGCAGCTCAAGCTACCGGAAACTGTCAAATATCTCCCTTAATCACCCTTGAGGCTTAACGCTTTAGAGATAAAGTTGAAAATTTAATAAAGAAATCTGTTAGATTGTAGTAGCTGATATGCTGTCGTATGTGTCCAAGAGTGCCGTGACCGGATAATCACCATATTAACCGGGTGGTATGCAAATTGATATGGTTCTTGCCAATGAGATGATGATTTTTTTACCATTAAGTAATACATTTATCAGAGCAAACATCTCCGAGCCTTGGGCATCGAGTGATTGGATCGTTCTGCCAGTGATGTACGAAGATGTGGCGCTGTGTTATGTTTAAAATACATATTTAAAAGGTTAGAACACCTTCTGACTGTGGTCGTTTTGATCCAGCCATTAGTCAGCCAGTGCATTTTCAACATCAAAAATAACTGTAAATACAATAAATAAGCGAACGGATAAACATCATTATCCCGGAGTATATACCCTATTTACATATTAACAGTAATTAGTTCTAATAGCAGAATATATATATATATCTATTTTTTTTTTTTTTTTTTACTTTATAAACTAACTAGCTTTCCGCCCGCAGCTTCGCCCGCGTGGAGCTCGGTTATATCGCGCTTTTTACATTTCCCTCGGGAATATAAATTTTTCGGGTATAAAAATTATTCTATTATTTAATCCGGACTTCTAACTTTATATCTGCAAAATTTCATAGCAATATGTTCAGTAGTTACGGCGTGAAAGCGGAACAAACAAACGGACAAACAAACTCACTTTCGATTTATATTATTAGTAAGGATACTTGATTGCGATCCCGCCTGATGGTAAATAGTGAAGAAATCGTCGATGGTAAAGCACGCTAGTTAGTTTATAATTATAAAAAAAAATATCATTATATTTATTAGCGTCTATACTAGTACCTCGAACCTATTGATCACTGCGTTTGGATGCTAGTAGAGTCATGAATCTATAAAAAAAAAACGTAAAATTAAGTCATAAATTAATTTCAAACATTTATAAAATCTTTGATCCTTGTGTCTGTAAAATATGAAAAGGGTAAATGTGCCGACATATTACTAGGTGAGCGGTATATGAAAAAAGAAATCAATTCAAATTATAGGTACAATAAGTATGTAAAGAAAACCCTGTCCGATCCGTGAAGTTATTGTTAGGTATCTTTAACTGATTCTGCTAATGGTTGTGGCCAGGCTAAACTTAAAAAAAACCCTGTAAAAAAATAAATATTATTTCGTAAAAGGAGTTAACTTAATACCTGTGCGGTAGACAATACAGGCGCGGGCGAAGGGGGGTAGAGCACGCGGCGTGCGAGCGCATCGCTCATAATAATACCATCGAAAATGTTGTTGTCACTTTCAAAAAACATACCAAATTTTGGGGAACTTGGAAATAAATTCGCGGAAAAAAAAGATTATTTGAAAATTCATTATTATTGTTAGTATGATGACAATGTATTTCATATTTTATTTAGTCATATGTGTTACCTAAACTTTATCCTTATGGGTCGGACGGGGTTTTCTGTACATATTGTATACTAGCTTTCCGCCCGCAGCTTCGCCGCGTGGAATTCGGTTATAACGCGCTTTTTAGATTTCCCTCGGGAATCTCAATTTTTTTTTCAATAAAAGGTAGCCTTACAAAGGTAGAAAGTACATTTTCTCAGGGTCTATAGATTATCTGTGCCAAATTTCATCAAAGTAGGTTGAGAGGTAAAGCGGGAAAGCGTAATGTCTGTTACGCTTCCCCGACAGAGTTACTTTCGCATTTATAATATTAGTATGGATGGATTAACAACCACCACATGCATTTCCAACTCCCACATCACTGTTACCGCATAATGCAATGCGTGCGTTCAGCGATGTTAGATAGCGAAAGGATAGTCGGTTCGATTACTGGAACCGTACTGTAGTACTTTTTGTGGCAAGATTTAATATTGATGCTTTTTATTACTTGCTGTAACTTTGCTCATCAATTAGACGATAATGTGATTTTTTATCGGACATTTGTAGAACATTCTAGATCTTGATGATTTTATGGTGGTATTAGTTTTAGTTTTCTATCCGTAACATTTGAACTAATTGTAAACTTGACTGCGTAGTGTTTCTGTGTAATTTAAGTTATATGGTTGCGTATAATCCTATTAATATTATACTTAAACGTGAAAGTGTGTATGTGTGTTTGTTATTCTTTCTTGCAAAAACTGCTGAACGGATATGGCTGAAATTTGGCATATAGATAGTATATAACAAGGAATAATACATACTTGTAACATGCTATACCCATGGGATGGAAACTTGTGCGGATAAAACCACGGGACGCAACTAGTAATTTACATATTTTTTTTTCACGTCTATAGATTCAACTTCTAAATGTGACTCTACTCTTCTTATCCTCTCATCCTCTGCTTAATCGTGCTTACGTGCCCTCAGCGAATCTTCGTGCACAACGAAGATTCGCCGCCAAGATAGGCTACATAAGCCATCTTCGGGCGCATGAGCGCCGAATCATCGGCTAGGAGTCGAAGTGGTTGCCGTGGCCGAAATCGGTCGGGAACATCATCATCATCAATCTTTCCCCAACAATGTGCGGTCTTCCTATTTAGGATATACCTGAATACCAGTATTCTACATGGATCGCCAGCCTAAGAGACGAAACCTTCGTGACCCAATTACAACACAGAACTCCTTGGTAAGCTATTAAGTACGTAACACATAATATAAATTTGTTACGACAGCCTCCGTGGCGTAGCGGTAGCGAACGCGGCCGCTGCGCAAGGAGGCGCGGGTTCGATCCCCGCGCAGTGCAAATATTTGTATGCATGAATATGAATATTTGCAGTGGTCTGGTCGTGCCTCGGAAGGCACGTTAAGACGTTGGTTCCGGTTGCCATGCGAATATCTAATGGCAGTTGTTACGGTAGTTGGAGCCCTCACAAGTCCAACAATTGGTCTAACTGCAATGATTCGATATCGCCTTCGGGTTGTGGAGGTCAGACGGCAATCGCTTCACGGAAAATATCGAAGTTTGACAGAAATCAGCAGTTAGACTCGTAAAGCTGACCCCAGACTCCAAAGCTGAAAAGGCTACGGATGCGACTGGGATTGACGCTGAGATGGTGATGATGACATAATCCATATCCATACTAATATTATAAATGCGAAAGTAACTCTGTCTGTCTGTCTGTCTGTCTGTCTGTCTGTCGGTCTGTCTGTCTGTCTGTCTGTCTGTCTGTCTGTCTGTCTGTCTGTTACCCTTTCCCGCTTAAACCTCTCAACCGTTTTTGATGAAATTTGGCACAGAGAATCTTTAGACCCTGAGAAAGAACATAGGCTACCTTTTATCCCGGAAAAATTTGATATTCCCGAGGGAAATCTAAAAAGCGCGATATAACCGAACTCCACGCGGGCGAAGCCGCGGGCGGAAAGCTAGTATGTAATATAAAATAAAATATACCGTTTATCATATAAAAAATGTCTTAAAATTGAAACTCATTGATTCTATTTTTAAATCATCCTTCACCCAAAAAAAAAATACAAATCCAAAACCGCCAATCACTTTGCGTGAATTCCGCAATATTCAGAAAAGTCAGGGGTAATGCAATCGTAATATCTGCGGCCCGCTTTACTAGCGCCGTGGGATCTCGTAAAGTGAGGGAACTAATGAGGATTTACGGGGACGCTGAGACGTATGCCAGCCAGGGCGGCCCAACTGCGGGGCTTTGTATGTCTGTTACGAAGATATGGCAAAACTTTTGGCTAAAAAAAGCGGCTTGAAGAAATTCACGTAAGTATTTCAGTAGTTTTGGATCGACAATTGAAGATCTGTGTGACAGTGTATGTTGCCAGTGATGACTTACGGAACTGAAACGTGGTCGCTCACAATGGGCCTCATACGAAGGCTCAGAATCACACAAAGGGCAATGGACAGAGCTATGCTCGGAGTTTCTCTGCGTGATCGAATCAGAAATGAGGAGATCCGCAGAAGAACCAAAGTCACCGACATAGCTCTGCGAGTCGGTAAACTTAAGTGGCAGTGAGCAGGGCACATTGCTCGTAGAACCTATGGCCGATGGGGCAGTAAGGTTCTGGAGTGGCAGCCACGTACTGGAAGACGCAGTGTAGGGAGGCCCCCAACAAGGTGGACCGATGACCTGGTGAAGGTCGCGGGAAGCCGATGGATGCGGGCAGCACAAGGCCGGTCATCGTGGAAAGCCTTGGGAGAGGCCTTTGTCCAGCAGTGGACATCTATAGGCTGAAGAAGAAGAAGTAGAAGAATTGAAGACCACGAAGAGTCATTTCATTCATAGTGAAATTGCGATATTTCCTTACCATTATTGCTCACACTTCCAAACCTTGAAGGAAACTTTAAATTTCATAATCATTATCACAAACTTACGCTTACTTCTCACGGGGGTTTGAAAAATACTATAGAACTCCGTCTCCGTTTCCACCATCTCTGTTCTATCATTGGATGCCTCGTTGTACGGCAAGTATCCACCCTTAAGTTGTTGACATCATACGATCCGGACGAAGCGTTTCGCCTCGTCTTTTATACCGCGACTGGCGGTTTATACGGGGACTGGAACAATTCGCCAGTGGCGATGTTTCCGTCTGACTACAATTTAATTGTCTTCAAGGCTAGAGTATTAGATGGTGGCGTGGTGGTAGATTACGGCCCACTCCCCCTCACCGAGAGGAGGCTTGTGTCCAAACTGTGAAAACATTATAAGCTGATTATGATATGATATGAAGGCTAGAGTGAAAAGGCTTTAAATAAACTAGCGTGCTTTACCATTAATGATTGCATCACTGCTTACCATCAGGCGAGATTGGGGTCAAGCACTGGTTTATTATTATAAAAAAAGGACACCACGTGGCCTGATCCTTACAATCCAATTATAAAACCTTAGAAATTATTGGCTCTTTTCAGGTACATGACATACAGAAGCCTATTACAAGGAGTGGACGGTACTATTACCGTCCACTTCTTGACATAGGCAAGAAATGACTTTAATCAATTCACTTGTTAATTGATTAAAGACATTTTTAAGAAATTTAAGTCTTTTAAGTATTTACAGACACCATATTTCTCGGTGGTAGACCATAACATCAGCTGCCAGCAGAAGTTACCACCCACCAGGAGTCTTGCCGCCAAGTGATTCGCCGTGTTCCAAATGATTCCAGATCAATATCCATCTGGCGCAGTATCGTTGGTCGTGTTGTTGGGTTTAACATTGCATGAACTCGCTCAACTGCCGTCTTCCTTCCTATTCAATCAGTTATTTTTGACTGAAAAGGCTCTTAATAAACTAGGGCGCTTTAGCATCAACGATTGCATCACTGTTTACACTGTTTAAAAGCATAGAAGATATAAACACCACCTTTAAGCATTTCACTCATTCTCTTTCTCTTTCTTCCTGGCTGGATATCTTTTTCTCGTGACTTTAATGAAACTCAACCAAAGTCTACCAACCCCTGCCACATTAGTACAAAAGGTAAGTACTTCTCATTGATGCGACTGACATGCGACCCTCACACATTTTATAATTTACCTTTATTGTGCAAGGGTGACAAATTTCTTTTGTTTTATACAACAAAGCAACGGAAAAAGAGTCATTTTCCCAAGGAAAAGTTATTTATGGAAAATTACACCTTGATCCTCATACCTCAACCAGCCTCAAAGACTCCGAGCAAGCAGAATCTTCAGGTTTTCGTGTCGATGTCGTCAGTACTCTTCTTCGATTATATGTATTACTAGCTGCTGCCCGCGACTCCGTCCGCGTGTTGATATAAAATAAGCGCCTGTTAAAATAATGGGAGCAATATGTACTTAAGCGTTTGCCCCCGTTTACGCAACCTTTTTTGTTCCTGCTCTGCTCCTATTGGTCATAGCGGGATGTTTTATAGCCTATGTCCTTTCTCAGGCTCTAGACTACCTGTGTATCAAATTTCATTATAATCGGTTGAGTAGTTTTGGCGTGAAAGCCGGACAGACAGATACTTTCGCATTTATAATATTTGTATGGATTTGAACCCAGTAGGTAGCAACGTTGATTAAGGCACGAGTGGCATTCATTAAGTCATCCAAGGAGATCTAGCAATTAGGGTACTCTAGCAAGTGGAACAGGGTCTAATTAGAGGCACTCCATTCGCATTGGGCATTGGACAAGAGTCTTCTGAGAAATTCCTGGTAGAAAAAAAACCAATAACAGCTTATACGACTTGGGAAGCGAAACCTCCCAGGTCGTAGGACCTCATGATCAGTAGTACCGAACAACGACAGACTCAAAAAATCTGTAATTAAGTGCAGGTGTTCTGGAGCGCTTATACCAATCAATTTAGCCTTATTTGTCTTTGATTGGGCTGCCTGATAAAGGCTACCCATCTGCCCTCTGATTATAATCAAGCCTGTTAACGAAGAAAATGGGGATGACGCCATTTTTTTTTCTATATCAACAAAATAATATTGCACTTGAAAAAAAGTGCACTTAAGGCCGAATATAATACCAGTTGCTCAAAATGGTAAAATGTTTGCACAAAGTATTTTTGATCAAGTTTTAATTTTGGTTTCGAATTGAATTACTTGTCTTTTTCTAGCCTATGTACCTGTGAAAAATTCTTAAATCAAGTTTTTGTCTTTTAAAAATATAAAATACTAGCGGCCGCCCGACTTAGTTCGCGTGGAGTTATTTATTAGAACATTTTATTTTTCCCCAAAATATACAGCATACATTCTAAAGTTTTGTTATGCTCTGCAGCTATTGGTCGCAGCGTGATGATATATAGCCTAAAGCCTTCCTTGATTAATGAGCTATCCAAGGCAATTTTTTCAAATCGGACTAGAAATTCCTGAGATTAGCACGTTTAAACAAACAAACTCTTCAGTTTTATATATTAAAAAAAAGTATAGTAAATAATTCATTAAAAAAGACCAGGTTTTCAATGTTTCCTATTGACAACACACCAGTACATCTAGTAATAAAACTTAAAGATATAAAAATACCTCTCAAATAAGAGGATACACATAAGATGTGACTAAGCGGACCCCGGGCTTCAACGCTAAAGCCGCGGATGCAACCGGGATAAACGCTAAGATGATGATGATGACTTAAGATGTGACTTTGTAGTAGCGGCAATCCGCGACCAACCATGCTTGCGCACAAAAATAATATTTCAATAAAAACATGACAATAAATACCAAATTAAATGTTAAATCGTGCACTATAATCCGCTCTGCGGTTTAGTTCACCATTTAGCGTAATTTTATAACAGATATGGTGTACATTTACATGGCTATAACCCCATAATGGTGCTTAAGAGATTTAAGACGACGTTTCGAAGGATTTTTGGGCAAAATTTAGAAATTTTATGGTACTTTGTGGTGGCGGTAAGGTGGATGAGTATGTTAAAGTATGTTTCGGATTTTGGGGGATAACTTGAGTTTAATTGAGTGGAGTAAATCCAATGTCTGTAATTGTGCTCTCTATTGTCCATGGAGTTTCTTGCACGTTCTTCTCCATAGAGATCTACGCTTTGGAACGTGCAATTTAGCTTCACTTTTCTTGAACTGACCGACATTGACTATTCAAAAGTACCAAGTGATGGTTAATTTGAAATAAACGATTTTGATTTGATTTGATTTGATTGTACAGAAATTTATTTATTTTTAACCGACTTAAAAAGGAGGAGGTTACTCAATTCGACCGTATATATGCTTTTTTCTATGTTTGTTCGCGCATAACTTCGTCGTTTATGAACCGATTTTGATAATTCTTTTGGTCCCATGATAACGATACCAGGGTTTGATGGTGGAAGACCAGAGAAAGCAAGGGGAACTTTCAAAAATTGCAGGGGCGTCTAGTGCATTTCTTAGCATTTTCATTAAGTATGTATTTTAAAGCACTACAATTTAATAAAGGTCTGGAGTAGATCTGATGATGGAGCCGGGAGACAGTCGAAGGAACTCCTCAACAATTCACAGCAGCTACCTTGTGTTTGTGCTTGAATAATTTGTATTGACAAGAACCTTACACCTAGATGGGTGGTGACTGTCATTAGGGAGCTGATGATGATGACAAAGGTCAGTTCAGGGAACTCCTAAACGATTTACTGTAGCTACCTTGTATTTGGACTCAATTCATTTATATTGATGAGACCTTTGCACCCATTGGGTTAAAATAATGGTCTGCAGTAAATTTGATGATGAAGACCATAGGCAGTTGAGGGAATACTTACGGGTAAAAATTAAAGTAAAGAAAATTACGTCGTTTCCCAACTATATTTGCGTCAGCTTCCAGTCTGACCGGATGCAACTGAATACATAGTACCTACTTTTAACAACTAAAAAGTGTAAAAAAGTTTTTTATGATCTTCAGCAAAAGCTATACATTAAAGATTTGATTTATAGTTAAATAGCGACCCGTCCCGGCTTTGCACGGATGCATTACTGATACTATTATACACTACAGAAAACTATGAACGTTGTATAAAAAACAGCGGCCTGCGCGCTGGCACTCCAAACTTGACGTCCCGCAATTTTTAAATATGAAACATTCATTTAAATCATATGCTGTAAATGGCGATATAGATCTATTTTAAATCAACAATGTATTTAAGGTATTAAATTGGATAAGGATTCATGCTGTATTGGTTAAAATCGTTTCGAATGTTAGACGGTATTTGTCGTAAAAAAAAGTAAATGCCAAAAAAAAAATTATTGTGATATATCCATAAGAGATGCACATATACCATCGCGAACTTTTTGTAGACATTATCAATGTGTACAATATTTAGCCCATTATTTTGATAAATTTCGTAGGAAAAAGCCTGCATTTCACTGCAAACGCGGAAAAATGTAATTATTTTAGAAACTTCAAAAATATTAGTATTTCTCTACAATTTAATGCATTTTATCCATACTAATATTATAAATGCAAAAGTAACTCTGTCTGTCTGTCTGTTACGCTTTCCCGGTTAAACCTCTCAGCCGATTTTGATGAAATTTGGCACAGACAATCTTTAGATCCTGAGAAAGAACATAGGCTACCTTTTATCCCGGAAAAATTTGATGTTCCCGAGGGAAATCTAAAAAGCGCGATATAACCGAACTCCACGCGGGCGAAGCCGCGGGCGAAAAGCTAGTTATACATATAACAACATAACCTTCCTCTTTAATCACTCTATCTATTAAGAAAACCTCATCGAAGTCCGTTGTGGAGTTTTACATATTTAATCATACAAAGGGACACAGGGAAAGAGAAATTGACTGTTTTATAATTATGTAGGGATATAATTAATTTAGTAGGCGTACTTATTCAATTATAGGAGACCACAGCATGCAAGTGGTTTTGGGGGATGGTGTTTTGTAATGTTTACGTTCGAAAACTGCTGATTCTCAAACTCACACCTCACACCACACCTGGGCAGCTTCTAATGTTGTACAAAGCACAGGTCCGTTCGTGTGCGGAATACTGCAGCCACATTTGGGCTGGTGCTGCTAAGTGTCACCTGGCCACTTTGGATTTAGTGGAGAGGCGTGCGAAGAGGCTGATTGGTGACCCTGATTTAACTCGAGATGGTCTCCAAAGCTTAGAGCATAGGCGTAGAGTAGCCAGCCTTTCGGTGTTCTATAGGATGCATTTTGGGGAGTGTGCGAGGGAATTGCATGATTTAATTCCCCCATCTCCGTTCCACCATCGGACGACCCGTCGTAAGGCTAGTTTCCACCCTTACGTTGTTAACACCACTACGATCCGGACGAAGCGCTTCGCCTCCTCCTTTCAAATTTGCAAATTGTTCCAGCGCCGCGTACATCGCGGCGCTGGAACAATTTGCCAGCGGCGGTATTTCCGTCGGACTACAATTGGAGTGTCTTCAAGGCTAAAGTGAGCTCTGAATAAGCTAGTGCGCTTTATCATCAACGATTGCGTCACTGCTTACCATCAGGCGGGATTGCGGTCAAGCGTTAGTTTTATTTTTTATATAAAAAGAAAGAGAATTCTGAATAAATGACTTAATTTTGTTTTTTTTTTTTTTTCTTGGCAGCTGGTTAGGCTGTTGCCAGCCAGAATGAAATAATTGAAAATTTTTGAAGAGTATGAACATATTTTCACATGAACACTTTTCTATGTACTAACTGTCTCATATTGGGACGAACTGGTTGGGTTCCGTCAATATTGGAAGGTCGACGCTCGGATTAGTGAAGGATGGAGGGAGTGTAAGGGGAGCTAAGTTTCCCCAGGAATGTGACAGCATAAGCTGACATATCATGATCACCTTTTTATCGTCCCACTGCTAGGCACAGGTCTCCTCTCATACAGAGAAGGATTGAGCGTAATAACCACGCTTGCTCAATGCGGGTTGGCGATTTCAGACTTAAAGTCCAGGGTTCCCCAAGATGTTTTCCTTCACCTTGTAATCAATCATTGGTGTTCAAGATATACTTAGAAAGTACATATAACTTTAGAAAAGTTACATTAGTACTTGCCTGACCTGGAATCGAACCCGCACACTCATACTTGAGAGGCTGGTGTTTTAACCACTAAACCACCACCACTTATTGCCAACACATTTTTTTTTTTACTTTGACTTTAGTCTTTAATGTTAAAGGAGATATAAACATTTTTTTTTTCTTTTGATTTCTCGTTCTGATCCTCTCTCTGTCGGTCTGTCACCTTATGAACCGTGATATCTACATAGACACTTGAAATTATGAATTTCTTGTCGCTTTAACTAAGAACAGAATAAAATAAATATTTATGGGAGACCCCCATAAACCAGGCGTGATTTTTATACATGATGAGACGGAAAAAATCTCATAAATAAAATTATCATACTTAGCCTAACTCAAACTAATAAGTTTCTCAAGTGGCAAGTTACTTCGTCGTAACTCTTTTGGCTAACTTAAATAACTTCGCGGCAAGTCGCAGTTAAGTAACTTTTAATTGCGGTACCGTAGCGTTATTATAGCTGAATGTTCTGAGCATAATTTTAATGCTGTGTTAGTTAATATTAAAACCTTAACGATGTATAAAATATGCTAAAATTTTTGGTCCTTTTGTACGCTACTTTTAAATTGTGCATAATTTTCATATTTCTCGTTAATAGTAGGTATGCACCTGGCAGAAATATTACCTCGTCACTCTACGGGATTGTTTTAAATAAGTTACCTCCAAAAAAGCAATTGACAGCCTCCGTGGCGTAGCGGCAGCGAACGTGGCCGCTGCGCAAGGAGGCTCGGTTTCGATCCCCGCTTAGTACAAATATGTATTGTATGCATGAATATGAATATTTTGCACTGGTCTGGTCGTGCCTCGGAAAGCACGTTAATTGCTTGGTCCCGGTTGCCATACGAACATCTAGTGGTAGTCGTTACGGGTTGTTGATGCCCTCAAAAGTCCAAATAATTGGTCTAACTACAATGCTTCGATGTCGCCTTTGGGTTATAAAGGTCACACGGCAGTTCATCATCATAAACCTTTTATCATCCCACTGCTGGGCACAGGTCTCCTCTCATATAGAGAAGGATTGAGCGTAATCACCACGCTTGCTCAATGCGGGTTGGCGATTTCAGACTTAAAGTCCAGGTTTCCTCAAGATGTTTTCCTTCACCTTCAGTCAATGGTGTCCAAGATATACTTAGAAAGCAAGCTTACTTAGCGGCAGTTGCTTCACGGAAAATATCGAAGTTTAGCCAAAATCAGCAATAAGACTGGAAAAGCGGACCCCAGACTCCAAAGCTGAAAAGCTTCGAATGCGACTGGGATTAACGCTGAGATGATGATGATGAACTGCGAAAAAACAATGGTTTTGATATTTTAATGGGATAAAATAAAAAGAGATATTTTTTTTTGAGGTCAATTAGCGCTGTTAATATTGCTACCTTTTTGAAGTATAAACTAAGAAAAGCTTTTTTTGATGCGGTAGTCAGAAGACAGGGTGTTGTGGCCAACCGCGAGTTTGGCGTATGTCCAGTAATGGACCTTGTAAGTTGATGGTTTTTACCTTTATACCTAATCTCACCGTGAAAAGTTATACGCTATGAGCGTGGAGTGACTAGTCATTCCAACTAATTCTAGGGATTGCCATTATTGACAGATTTTTACTGTGAGATATTTATAGAATCACACTGGTAAACCGTGTGGTACCGAGCTTAGAATAGTACCAACCCTTATTCCGTGGAAGAATTAAGACTCCCGCGGCCCCACGCGCGCTCTTGACAGAAGAGACACCGGGGTGGTTTTTAGTCAGTAGAAGTCTGACAGACCCCTTCGCCCAACCCAGGGTGGTGGACATGCATGAGCATTTTCTACGCCAGAACAAAAAAAAAAGAAAAAGTACCAATCCTTATCCTCCCGTGGGTGTCGTAAGAGACGACTAAGAAAACTCTCTCCAGGGAAGCGGGCAGCAGCGCTTCTCCTGTGGAATATCAAACTACTGCGATCCCTAATCCACCTGCCAAGCGTGGGGATTATAGCATCATCATCACCATCTCAGCATTTAATTTCAGTCGCATCCGAAGCTTTTTCAGCTTTGGAGTCTGGGGTCCACTTTTGCCAGTCTAACTGCTGATTTTGGCTAAACTTCGATATTTTAGGATTATAGGAATTAAAGCCTTGGGGTAGGCCCTTGTCCAGCAGTGGACCTCTATAAGCTGAAGAAGAAGAAGACTGGTAATATTGTTATAAAACGCTGGTATGTCTAACCTAACCTTACCCCTATTGTAACTCAATAGTTATCCTTCTAATAATCTTACTTCGCCATAACCATTCGGAAATAAGACCTCCCTACAATACAATATGGTATGTTCCAGGCATTATTCATTCAGGCCCTTAACCTAGGGTATGTTGAAGCGTGGCCTAACGGGGTATATCAGTCACAATTTAAACAAAATACGCACTGGGACGATTTGATCCTGGCCGTACGGCTTCGTTACTCAACTTGCACGGTCTGCAAATAAATCGGGGAAAAGAAATAATAATAATTTAGAAATTTTAATAAAATGGTCCACTACTCTTAAACTACTGTGGCCTCCAAAAAACAACCAGATCTTGAGTGATTTATTAAGTATATTTTATAATGAGTCATAGATTGTATTTGTCAATTCTAGTTCCAACATTTGGAACTAGAATTTTAAATCAGACTAAATTAAGTTCGGCTGCCGGCGGAAGTTACCACCCACCAGACAAAGTCTTGCCGCCAAGCGATTCGTCGTGTTCCAGCATGATGTCTGGTGAAGCCGTACGGAGGACGGGTCTTTTTTTTTTTGGGACAAAACCCGCCACACTGTTCCCAACCCACTGCAACTCCTGAAAGCCAGAATCAACAGTGGAGACCGCCAGAAAAACGCCGAGCAATGAAGCTCGACGAGTCCCGGAGAAATGTTTCAACTGTCTTGGGTCCCGCAACGAAATTAATCAGAAAAGAATAGCGGAGGAGTAAGAAAAAAGATATTTTTTCCACTTCCCTCCATAATAAGCAGGAGACAGAATAGAACTAGGCCAATCGGCACAAAGGGACATTATTGCAACTGGGAGAAGCCCAGATTGCCAAGCACCACGGAATAACATTTGATCAAGTTAATGGGTCCTAAGTAGGTATTTGCTGTTACAATTGATTCCAATAATAGGTATGGCAAAAGCGCCTGAACGCACGGAAATTAGTTCTAGTTTCAACAAGGTCCGTATAATAAACAACTCCGGATGTAACTTGTACACTATCCAACATAATATTGCGTTCATTCTGCCAAAGAATACACTCCCACAAGATGTGATGTGCGGACTGTTCAAATTCACAGTTCGATGTAGAACACTGACACAAAGGCGAAGGAACAAGTTTAAAAGAATACAGTTTACTTTTAAAGTTGCCATGACCTGTGAGAAATTGGGCAACGCAGTGGTCAACCTCCAGCCATGTCTTAGCCAGCCGATCGCCAACGGATGGAAAGAACAGATGGAGGTGCCGGCCCTTGATGGAATTATCCCACCTACTTTGCCATTCGGATAAGAGGTCCTCCCAGACGTCAGTCTGAGGTCTAAATAATCTAGAAATTCTATTGAGGTCGCGTTGTGTAACAAAGTTAGTGTCCATGGCCTCCCCCCTCGCGGAGTAGTACATTGAAGCACGTCGCTGTACTTCAAGATCGACTGGAAGTACACCTGCCAGAACGGGTAAGGCTTCAGTACTGACTGTTCTATACGCCTTGCATAAAAATATCAATGCCAAACGTTGGCTTTGAAGCAGTTTACGTCGCGCCGCCCCTATGCTGGCCCTATCGGCCCAAACAGGTGCACCGTAGCACATACATCCTAAGTAGGTAGCTCCATATATAGTTTTTAAAGTTAGGAATGATAGACCCCAAGTTGCTTTGGATATTCTAGTTAGGGCATAAAAGTTCCTTTTAGCTTTTTCGCCAACTATTTTTATATGTTCGATAAATGAAAAATTCCTTTCTAAGACCATACCAAGGTAGCATACGGATTGCTGTTTTTTAACGGGAACGTTATTAAATTTAATAGTAGGCAATGATTTAAGATTACCTTTTAGTAGAAGTTGATAGGTTTTATGCGGCGCAAACGTTAGGCGGTTACGATCACCCCACTGAGATATTAGATTTAGGCAAGTATGGACCAAGTTCTCAAGTCCGGCTCGGGTACTTGATTGAATGAGCAGTAGGCCATCGTCCGCGTAACCAGTAAGTGAACAGCCGCAAGGAAGCGGGATCGCGAGAAAATCATCAAAACCCAAATTCCATAAATAAGGACCGACAACTGAACCCTGAGGACATCCCATGGTTAGTGCTTTAGTACTAGAAAAATGACCGAGCTTAAGTACCGCGGAACCGTTTATAAAGTACGAGTAAACGAGATTATATATGTTTCTATAGCAACCGCGGTTTTTTAATTTTAACAACAGCATAGGCCACCAAGCGTTATCAAAAGCCCCAGAAATATCCGGACGGGAGGACGGGTCTGAGAAGTTGTGTTGCGATGTGTGGTACGATGCGCCAAATGTTGTTGTGTCGGGAGTTTGGTCTTGGAGAGTCTCCAGATCAATCTCCCTCTAGCGCAGCATCGTTTGGTCATGTCATCATTTAACATTGCATCACCTCGCTCAACTGCCATCATCCTTCCTATTACTAAGTTTTTTAAGTGAATAGGCTTAATAAACTAGTGCGCTTTACCATCAACGATTGCATCACTGCTTACCATCAGGCGGGATTGCAGTCAAGCACTAGTTTATAATTATTAAAAAATAAAAAAAAATAAAGTCGTAGCTGAAGTAGAAAATGTGAACTGACTTTTGGAGGTCAAATAGTTAAGTTAGGTAATAACGTTTTTTTTCTTTAAATAAATTATTCTGGCTTTATTAAATATTTATTTTAACTTACACATTTCATTCTGCCCAATTCTATCAACTAAGATTTTGCTGTCATGGTCACTAAAAATAGAAGTTTTCGGTTTTTCCTGATTTATAACATACATCGTTTTTTGTATAAATAATTTAAGTTCTTTGAATATGACTTGAGCATAGATAATTTTAGATGCTTTAAACGAATTGAAACCAATCCAGGTAAAATCAAACCTAATTCAAGTTAGGAAGCCTACCTACTAATCGTAGATGAGTGGGCGTTTTTGGGACTGTCTTATGTAATATTGACGTTCAAAAGTGGTGATTCTCAGCCTAATTTGAATAAATGATTTTTGATTTTGATTTTTAATCAGATAGGTGTTAGAACATCTTCTCGGTGGTAGGCCATAACATCGGCTGCCGGCAGAAGTTACCACCCACCAGACAAAGTCTTGCCGCCAAGCGATTCCTCGTGTTCCGGCATGATGTCTGGTGAAGCCGTACGGAGGACGGGTCTTAGCAGTTGTGTTGCGATGTGTGCCGAGTACGATGCGCCAAACGTTGTGTCCGTAGGTTGGTCGCGGAGGTCTCCAGATCAGTCTCCCTCTGGAGCAACATCGTTGGTCGTGTTTCACATTGCATCACCTCGCTCAACTGCCGTCTTCCTTCCTATTCACTCGGATATATTTGAGTGAATAGGCTTAATAAACTAGCGCGCTCTACCAACAACGATTGCATCACTGCTTACCATCAGGCGGGATTGCGGTCAAGCACTAGTTTATACCTAGTTATTTAAAAAAAAAAATTGTCATTACATATAGAATGGACAGTAAACAATTATCAAGTGTTTGTTGCCTATGAAGCTTAAGGTAATTTAAACAACCAACCTATTCAGTTTCTGGCTAAAGGAACATCATTTTAATTACGTAACATCCTACTTATTTCATTTTGAAGAAAATTAATTATTTTCTTCATAAGTCGGAAACATTTCTCTGGTCAACTAAGTAAATAACGCAAAGAAAGTTCTACAAAACGGTTAGAATGAAAGTCATTGCTTCTGGGCCCCTAGTCTGCTATTAGAATAGTATCAGAATAGTCCTTCAGTGTCCTCAAAATGATAGATTTTGTCAAATTTCGTTATCTAGTAACAAAATTGCGTCATTATGACTTTCCCATTTCCATATTAATAAATGTTCAAAATGAGTAGTAGTTTATAAAAAATCTTTTTAGTAATAAACAGGTTTTATAATAATGACAATATGGTAATGTCATTCTATCACCATTCCATTACGTGAGATATTTATGATCGATCATTATGAATTTAGGAGATTACGGACTTTTAAGCAAAATGACAATGAAATCATGTTGAAATGACAAATTTATAAAAATAGCAGACTAGGTAGGCCCCTGATGTGTTAAGCAATTACCCCGCTTCAATAAAATTGTTTCTGAAGGTGGGCGCTGATACATATAATTACAAGATATTATCTCAGTTTAGGTATTGGTTGCAACTCTAAAATACAACTTTACTTACCTTAGGCCTATTTTTATTGTAAAACAATTGTTTTGTGTTTTTCTTTATTTTGAGGTGCAAATAAATGATTTTTGTTTTTATTATTTTATTTATATAATAACCGAATCTTAATTATTAACTGTTAAAACCAAACCATCAGTTTCTTTGCACAATGTAATTTGCGAACCTTATGCACCCAGATAGAAAGTAATAAGTCGGTAAAAATGTGCATACAATGGGTGCATTTGAAATGCAAAGTGCAGGCGCATTCAGGGGTCGAGCCTGCCCGTCACTCACTCGCCATTATGCATCGCACTTGCTATATCTTGAGGTAGATTGTGGGTACTTGTAGTGCGATTGTGGAGAACCGTTAATTGTTAGCATATTTTTTCATCATCAACCTTTTTATAATTCCACTGCTAGGCACAGGTCTCCTCTCATACAGAGAAAGATTGAGCGTAATAACCACGCTTGCTCAATGCGGATTGGCGATTTCAGAGTTAAAGTTAAGGTTTCCTCAAGATATTTTCCTTCACCTTTTAATCAGTCATTGGTGTCTAAGATATAACTACTTAGAAAGTACATATGTATAACTTAGAAAAGTTAGATTGGCCTGACCTGGAATCGAACCCGCACAGTCTTACTTGAGAGGCTGGTGTTTTAACCACTAGGCCACCACGACTTGGTACTTCCACACTATACTTCAACAGGAATGAAATAATTATATTCTCGATATTAGAAGGTATGCCTATGATGATAGTTGAGAGATAACCTATAATTTAATAAATTTGGAAATACTGTGACAATGAAATAAAGCGAGAATCAGTGGTTTAAAAAAGCAGAACGTAGCAATGCGAGATTCAGTGGCTTAAAAAAGCAGAACGTAGCAATGCGAGATTCAGTGGCTTAAAAAAGCAAAACGTAGCAATGCGAGATTCAGTGGCTTAAAAAAGCAGAACGTAGCAATGCGAGATTCAGTGGCTTAAAAAAGCAGAACGTAGCAATGCGAGATTCAGTGGCTTAAAAAAGCAAAACGTAGCAATGCGAGATTCAGCGGCTTAAAAAAGCAGAACGTAGCAATGCGAGATTCAGTGGCTTAAAAAAGCAGAACGTAGCAATGCCAGATTCAGTGGCTTAAAAAAGCAGAACGTAGCAATGCGAGATTCAGTGGCTTAAAAAAGCAGAACGTAGCAATGCGAGATTCAGTGGCTTAAAAACCTGACCGTAGCAATCCACAGCCGGAAATATGGATTATAACCAGAAAAAAGTTCTCTGCTACCATCTGAAAATACAGACATCCACAATTCTGCATCTTACCTTACAGCAACAAAGGACCAAAAAATTAAACATGCAACTTATGAATATTCATTCACTTGTTGATCCTTTAAACGTCAATCATACACGGAAGTACCATACCTACCTTAGCAATATTGCAACTTCGACAGAAAAAAAATGCAAGAATCACATTGTTTATCTTCATGCATATGCAGACGTCCAAGACCTGTCTCGAAAGACCAAAACAAGAAAAAAGTAATCGACATTTATAATACTTTTGAGGCATTGTGTGACAGTTTGAAAGTTGTAACGTTCCCAATATGCATGTAAAGTGAGGCATAATGGAGATTTACATTTGTACAGAAAACTTCTTTGTGAGATGTCTGAGTCAGATGAGAGTGTGAAAATGACGGTCGACGCCCTAACCAAAGCCGTTGGTCGGGTAATGTTGGAAGATTAGATGCTGTCGAGAAAAAAATGTATTTTAGAATGGAATTTATAATTTAATGACTATTTTGGGGAAGAGAATCAGTTCTGTCGTGGTGGCGTAGTGGTTAAAACACCAGCCTCTCAAGTATGAGTGTGCGGGTTCGATTCCAGGTCAGGCAAGTACCTATGTAACTTTTCTAAAGTTATATGTACTTTCTAAGTATATCTTGGACATCAATGACTGAAGGTGAAGGAAAACATCTTGAGGAAACCTGGACTTTCCAAGTCTGAAATCGCCAACCCGCATTGAGCAAGCGTGGTGATTACGCTCAATCCTTCTCTGTATGAGAGGAGACCTGTGCAGTGGGACGATAAAAAAGGTTGATGATGAATCAGTTCTGATATCAATCAGTCATATCCCTAAATCAATAACCTCTTTTTTTGTTCTGGATGAGAAATCAGCATCAATTTCCCGGATACGATGAGCTAAATGCTGTTGTATCGGGAGATCAAACTCTCTCTGACCGCAAATGGTTGGTCGGGTTGGCGATTTCAGACTTAAAGACCAGGTTTCCTCAAGATGTTTTCTTCATCTTTTAATCAATCATCTGCCGTCCATCTTCAGTTTGTCTATCGGTAGCTATTTACCAGTAATAAGTAGGCACTTCAAATTTTCACAAAGGGCTTGTAACTACTGCCGGTCCAACAATCCATACTAATATTATAAATGCGAAAGTAACTCTGTCTGTCTGACTTTTTCTGACGCTTTCCCGCTTAAACCTCTCAATCGATTTTGATGAAATTTGGCACAGACAATCTTTAGACCCTGAGAAAGGACATAGGCTACTTTTTATTTTGATATTCCCGAGGGAAATCTAAAAGCGCGATATAACCGAATACCAAGCGGGCAAAGCGGCGGGCGGAAAGCTAGTCATTAATAAAAATACATAGTTTTCAATATTGTGGGGTAGTACGGAACCATTATAGTGTGCCTACGAGCCGGACTCGCAGTTGTTTCAAAAGTTAGCATCAACTACAGTAACATTACCGTGAGTCCTCCTTACCCGCGGAACTTAACTACTTCTTTCAGTCCTAACGAAACTCGGACATTACAATACAATGACAAATATTGCGAGAGAACTTATGTACACCGCCATTCTAAATAGCTTACCAACTTAACAAGTGTCTTTAAAAAAAACAATAACTATTTATATTAGCTGGTGCTAATTGAGAGTTAGTGAAATTTGGAGAAAACGGCAGACGTTGAAAAGCTAATTGGACTAAAAGTTTTGGTCCTCTGATGCGGAAATTATGTTTAAAGAAGTGTATGTGCATATATTCAACTTTTATTTATATTTCACATTGACGTCGTTGTAAATTAAACAAATTTCAACTTTGTTTTAATGGTAATTAAGTTGATTTTCATCTCATTTTATTATATAACTAGCGGCCGCCAGCGACTTCGTTCGCGTAGAATTAGTAATGCTCAGCTCCTATTGGTTACAGCGTGATGTTATGTAGCCTAAAGCCTTCCTGGATTAATAGGCTATCCAACGCCAAAATAATTTTTCAAATCGGACCAGTAGTTCCCGAGATTAGCGCGAACAAACAAACAAACTCTTCAGCTTTATATATTAGTATAGATTATTAATATTAATTTTTGATTGGTTATCTTAAAATTAAATGATGCATAAATAATGATCAAGGACAAGTAGGTATACTAGGACCGTGATTCCGAGCTAAAAATGATGATGATCAGGAGAAATTATACACAACATAGATGTTTCTGACCTATTTTAATGATTATTCTCACTAATAAATCAATCATAAATGGTAACAGTAAAAGTGGAGTAATTTTTTTTTTTTTTTCGTTATAAACTAGTGCTTGACTACAATCCCGCCTGATGGTAAGCAGTGATGCAATCGTTGATGGTAAAACGCACTAGCTTATTAAGCCTATTCACTCAAAAAAACTGAGTGAATAGGAAGGAAGACGGCAGTTGAGCGAGGTGATGCAATGTTTAACCCAACAACACGACCAACGATGCTGCGCTAGAGGATGATCTGAAGACCCTCCACGACCAAACTCCCGACACAACAACATTAGGCACATCGTACCCGGTACACATCGCAACACAACTGCTCAGACCCGTCCTCCGTACGGCTTCACCAGACATCATGCCGGAACATGACGAATCGCTTGGCGGCAAGACTTTGTCTGATTATTGAAACAACAGGACTCAAAACCACCAATGACCAACATTTCTAACAACCAAAATGTCCAAAATTCTAATACGGAACTGACAGCACCATCACAAAACTAAAACTCTGTTAAAAACAAAGTAACACATCCATTAAAACATTATTTACACATTTTTATAGTTCACAGTGTAAAAAACATATAGTTAAGAAAACAGCTATTGACATAGAAGTACAATTAATGGCGTCAACTCTTGGAAAAGACGTATTTATAGAAACACCTGCGAAATATATGCAGTAGATTTATTATTTTATTCTACAAAACGAGGACAATATAAATTAGACTGGATGTTCATATAAAATGCACAGATGTCTGTCCATCCTAAGACAATGTCTATCTACGACTGACGATATTTTAACAAACTAAGCGGTATTTTCAATAAATTATATTGTAAGCGCACGCGCATCGGGGCAGGGGATTTGTATAAAGTTGTTGCTTTAACAGTAGGTTTGGTGCAAAACAAAATATACCATTAAAATTAATTCTTGGACATCATAACTTAGTGATAACTGACTCACTCAAATACAATCTCAAAATTGTTGCTTAAATGTTTGTTTGGCAATTATTTCAGGGATATCCGTTGATTAGTATACAGAACCAAGGAGAAAATTTAACTCCTATCTACTAAAAAGATTGTCCTGTACCAAAATAATATTGTGGTTGAGGCAATTGACCTGAGAATTATTCAAATAATAAGATATAAATAACTCATTTGCATAATTAAACAAAAACAACTGTTGTGTCTTTTGCAATGTCAAGATGAATGTCAGAACATGTTTTTTAATTTAGTCTTTTCAACTAGGCATAATAAATTTAAAACATAAATTAAAATAAAATCAACAATGACATTATTTAAATATAATCCATCTGCTAATGACGTTTATGCTCCCTCGGGCTACCCTATACGTAATTACAAAATAATTGATGATAAAACATACACCGTGCCTACATTAAAGTAGTTATTTTACTCATCGTACTAATCTATAATTTTAATTCTTGATAATCTACATGAATTATTTACACTTAAAAATAATCCTAATAACGTATCTCTCAACATAATCATTGAAGGCTGTACAAATAAAACATTAACTCCAAATTATAAACTAAAATAGGTGGTATCATCATCTCTGTGTGCATCCACCTGTCTCAGCCGGTCAATCGCACAGTGCAGTCGATGCAAATGGGTGCGCCTGCGCATTGTTACCGCCGATCACTAACGACGATGTCCGAACGCGGTCATTACGCTTGACATGACCGGATCACGGTCGTGAGAATATATACGCAGGTTGTTACATAATTTATTGTATACCCAGTTTTCTTATGTCCATGTTATTGGCACCTGTTCCTGGTCCTTTGTTCCAGAGGTCAGAATTAACGGTTTGTTGTACTTCGTATTGAAATGAGGTCCACCATTTGCGTACACCCTTAACAGTCATTAAGGGTGTACGCAAATGGTGTAGGTATTGAATCTTACAGAAAGATTGATAGGGCAAGATACAGTTTGAGTCGCTCAGCATATACAATAAATAATGGCAGCTAATAAATGGCAATAATACCATTCTACAGCCGCCACATATCATCATCATCTCAGCATTAATCCCACTCGCATCGGAAGCTTTTTCAGCTTTAGAGTCTGGGGTCCGCTTTACCAGACTAAACTGCTGATTTTGGCTAAACTTCGATATTTTCCGTGAAGCAACTGCCGTCGAACCTCCACAACCCGAAGGCGATATCGAAGCATTGCAGTTAGAACAATTGATGAACTTTTGAGGGCTCCAACAACCCGTAACGACTGCCACTAGATGTTCGTATGGCAAACGGGACCAACGGCTTAACGTGCTTTCTGAGGCACGACCAGACCAGATAATCATGCATATAAATATTTGCACTGCGCGAGGATCGAACTCACGCCTTGCGCAGCGGCCGCATTCGCTACCGCTACGCCACTGCGGCTGTCACATATAAGACTGTAAAATTAATCCAATGGGACTGAGATTCTTAAGAGTTCCAATCTCAAAAGGATATAATTATATACACATATTTATACATATATTTTTGTTAGCCTCCGTGGCATAGCTCGATCCCCGCACAGTGCAAATATTTGTATGCATGAATGTGATTATTTGCACTGGTCTGGTCGTGCCTCTTAATGCACGTTAAGCCGTTGGTCTCGGTTGCCATACGAACATCTAGTGGCCGTCGTTACGGGTTGTTGGAGCCCTCAAAAGTCTAACAATTGGTCTAACTGCAATGCTTAGTTATCACCTTCAAAATCAAAATCAGCAGTTAGACTGGTAAAGCGGACCCCAGACTCCAAAGCTGAAAAGCTACGGTTGCGACTGGGATTAACGCTGAGATGATTATTTATACAGTCATTACACGAAAGAACAAATGATAAAGAAATGATTCTGTTAAATTATAGAATACTTTCAAAAACAAACGAAAATCAAAGTGTCACATCAATTCATTCTAGATCTAGCCTTCGAATGCAATGAAACAGCCGGCTTGCGTACAAAAACTGTCGTCTTAACAAAAATCGAACGCCGAGCATCGCAGCATTGCGAAGAATCTGACGGCGCGGCGGCCAAAAACTTAGAATGCAACAATGGGTGGATAGTATCTGACCATTTAGTTATTTGTATGTCCGATGAGAGGTTTGTCCACAGTGTTAGTCACTGTAAAAACGTTTAATTGACGATTTGTTAAGATCGGGTGTCCGATTCAAAAGCTTGGCTCGATGTGACTCATATATGTAAGTGCTAATGTAAGTATTGGGTAAATGTTGATGTTTGGTTTTTAATCTACTCTCTCTCTCTCTCTAACTGTGTCTACTTCATTCATTCTTCATTTTTACAAAATTCATACCACTAAGCAGAACTTTATTTCACTACTACTACGGACTATTCGGATATACGTCCGAATAGTTCTGTTTTCGTTAATGGATTTGGAGCTTTTTTTCTACTTTACCAGAACTAGATATTTAGTACCAACTTCTGTATCATAGGTGCGTTTAAAAAAATTAAACTCACGTACGTATACAGTCAAATCCGAAAGAACCACCCGTAGGTAATACAAATATTGTTCCGTTCGGAAATCATTGAACCGACGCAACGATACATAATACAGTAGTAGATCGTTCAACCATTGCGCCAACCATGTCATCAGACTAGATCAGAGGACTTCCCCTGAACACCTGTCTATATTTCTACAATAGATTCAACAGTTTTATTACAGTCCACCGATGACTTAGGAGGTGGTAGCAAGAGCAGTGGTAGCCCAGTTGTATCTGCCGCGATTTAAAAATTGTAGGTCGTAAGTTCGAAGCCCATCAGACCTTTTACATTGTGAAAGTTATTTCATCACCACTGCTCTCAAAACGGTCAAGGAACGTCCTGAGGAAACCGGCATGTCCTAGAGCCAAAAACTTTGAAGACATGTGACATATACAAACCCGCACTGGACCAGGGTGGTAGATTACGGCCCACTCCCTCTCAGCGAGAGTAGGCTTGTGTCCCAACAGTGAGAACATTATGCGCTGATTATGTATGTATGGCGAGTCACAATAGTAAAATCTTAAAAGAAATATTCGCTTCGTATCATCGACAGTTTCAAACTCAAACTCATTTATTGTGATAATGGGTCATCATCAACCTTTTTATCGTCCCACTGCGTAATCACCACGCTTGCTCAATGCGGGTTGGCGATTTCAGACTTAAAGTCCAGGTTTCCTCAAGATGTTTTCCTTTACCTTCAGTCATTGGTGTCCAAGATATACTTAGAAAGTACATATAACTTTAGAAAAGTTACATTGGTACTTGCCTGACCTGGAATCGAACCTGCGCACTCATACTTGAGAGGCCGGTGTTTTAACCACTAGGCCACCACGACTGTTCGATAATGTGTTGTGTTGTTGTGATAATGGGTAATTGACATAATTTACATCGATAGATAAAATGGTTCAACTACTACTAACTACTAAACATAATTTCTAACCTACACTAAGCTAGTGTGTGTGTGTGTGTGTGTGTGTGTTGTGCGTTTGGGCAATCTAGTGGTGGATTACAGCCCACTTTTTTTGCTGATCATGCAAGTTAATTTCAACTATTATGGAGACATAGCAAAGAAACAAAGTTACCAAAAAAAAATACAGATCTATCGTCCTGTATCAACGCGATATTTTCAATCATCAAAGTAACTTGAATTATGAACATGAGGCAACACATCTTCAGCATCATATGCTACCTTTAAATCAACCCACAAACAGAATGACAGCTTTAGTTTTTTTCAAGAAACCGATCATTCCTATTTTCCTTCAAACAGATCAAATATCTCACTTTTTGTTTCAGCCATCATTATACCTGCGATCAGACACATATAAAACTGAACACAGGAAATTTCTATATTCGATAATGAAAAAAACATATTGCAACTTTTCAAACCAGAATGTTACAAGGACGTGAAATTAAAATCCACAGAAAGAGTTAAGACCATTCTCGATGTTGACAAAAAAGGCTGTATACCTAGTGTCCTATTCTCAACGTATTTCCAAGTATAATTGCAGAGAAAAAAAGCTATACGTAGAAACCAATCAATTCGACGACAACGGAATAAGGCTTATTATTTTTTTTCTGTTCAATAATAAGCACCGTCATGAAGAAGCGAATTAACCACCGCATTTTGCTGTCAATCTCAGCCTTATTGTTTTAACAATAAGATTGATTGTCAATGGTTTAAGTGTATTGATAAGTTTGTAATAAAGAAGGCTTAAAGTATTTTATCCGGTAATTATCCAGGGGATAATTCCTTCGGTTACGGTGACAATTTTCTCCGATTGTCCGCCATTGGAACCGGTTATGTTATTATTATTGATTTTATATTGCAACAAATGTGTTTGAGAGCTGATTAAGATCATAATTTTTATCGATTTAATATTAATAGCTTAGATCCGCGTGTGATCGGTATAATTAGTGATAGATAAACGTTTACTCTTCACTTTAATGACCGACTTAGTCCGCTAACGCAGTGTGGATAATAAATAATAAGAGGAAATAATTAAAATTCTTATCTCTTTAAGAGAGTTAAGACTTTTAATTATTTTGGTCCTTAGATATTTGGTCCTTACGTTAGTCTTGATTAGTCGTTTGACAAAATTTAATGATCGTAAATAATAGGATCGATAAACTCGGTTTCAATGTTTACACAACTAAGAAATTAGGAATGCTCCCTGGTAAATATGATTTTCTTAGACTATATGATTATCTTGTACGTATCTAAACAGGGTGTTTTAGAAATATGTGATAAAAATCTAATTATGTAAAATATGAAACATTTGGATCAATAATAGATTTTTTGATTATTTTTTGACATTTATAATGAAGGAAATATGGAGAAAGTTGTTTAGTATAATGGTCTGTACCACATCGACCACCAGATGGTATGACCACTATTTTTTCATACAATACTGTATAAATTAGGATAGATACTTCATCGTTTGACTATCCGTATATCGGATATTGCTGTAGCATTTTGCCTGCTGTGTCCGGTAACATTTGACCTATCTGATGTGTTGTTCTGTAGGTATATGAATATGGGTGCTTTTGGGTTCTTCTTCTTCAGCCTATAGAGGTACACTGCTGGACAAAGGCCTCCCCCAAGGCTTTCTACAATGACCGGTCTTGTGCTGCCCGCATCCATTGACTTCCCGCGACCTTCACCAGGTCATCTGTCCACCTTGTTGGGGGCCTCCCCACGCTGCTTTTTGGTTACTTGAAATAAATGCTTTTTGTTATTTCTTCATGTGTCTGAAAACTCGATAAATCCGCAATGAATATTGTTGAACTTTCAAAATTAAATCCATTCTTGTTGTATGTGTGTGTTTCTCAATCACCACGCTGACTTGATCTTTATACATTTCTAATCATGGCTCTATTCAAAATGAAGAATCTGAATGAACAGAACTATACCATATAATACGCGGTACGGTCTCCAAAAAAACTATTGAACAAAACAATGCAACTTGCTTACATACAATCAAGTCATAATAACCATATCGTGAGAAATTAATATAATTATTGGTCCTTATGGTTGCAGCGGCCACATAAGGGAGATCGATGGTTGTGCGAGAAAAAGGACCGATTATTTTCTATACAAAAAAGAGAGATGGAAATATTAACGTGTTATTACGGTCAGCAAATTGGCTCGTTTATGTAAAATTCTTGCCGCTGCGCATCTGCTGAATGTCTTTTCCTTTTGAATTAACTTTTATGTCATTTTTCAGATCTTACTGATGTATAATGTAAAACTTTGAAAATTAATAAGGTCAGAAATATTTTCTATTATATATTTTAGTTATCTGCTTTTAAAGGCGTTGAGAGTTTTCCTGAATCCATCGGCTGGTCCTTTGTATTATTCATGTTCCATTAGTAAAGTAATTACGTCTACTAAGTTGGCTGCCAATGGTTCAACAACAGTATTATATGTAACTATAACCAGTCCTTTATTAAACATAATGCTAAAGAAGTATAGATAATATTTAATGGGCCAATATAATGGCACTACTTAAATAGTATCGGTGGGAGTTGCAAAACGACATATTTGATTTTGTTTATGTTTTTTCTTCTTATTGTTATAAGAGGTCTTGTCTTTATCTGCGTGTTTTAGTATTTCTTCATTTATAATATATTTACATACAGGGAAAAATAGGAAAAATACCTTTGTTCTTGTCTGCTGGGGAGTATGTTACGTATTTTTTACTTTCCTTTCAGCTTAATTACTGAGTAGTTCTCAAGGGCCTGTGCTTGAGCGACACAAGCAAGAGCTGCGTGTCACGGAGATGAATATGCTGCGGTGGATGTGTGGAGTTACGCGGAAAGACCGCATCAGGAACTCCCGCATCCGTGGCAATCTCCGTGTCCGTGACATAGCAGACAAACTGCAAGAGAGTCGCTTACGCTGGTATGGACACGTTTACGAAAACCGTTGGCATGTTACGTGGGTAACAAATGTCTTGCCATGGCGCCTCCGTCGGGCCGGAACAAGCGAGGTAGACCAAAAAAGTGCTGGCTTGACGTTGTAAGAGATGACATGCGTACCAACAATCTCACACCACTGGATGCAAGAGATCGTGTGAAATGGAGGCGTATAAGTAGGAAAGCGGACCCCAGGCTCCAACGCAAAGGCCGCGGATTCAACCGGGATTATACGCTGAGATGATGATGATGACTGAGTAGTTCTGAAGGGGGTGTTTTGGGGGACTTTAATATATCATTTTTCTTGTGTTTACATAATCAGTCTATAATGTTCCGACTCCTGGGATCGTCGGCCGTAATGTATCAAGCGGTTCCAGTGCGTGTTTGTTGTGTTCGGAATTCGCTAATTCTGAGCCTAATTTAAATAAATCACCGTTATTTTAGACGCTGTTCAGGCAAACTGCATATTATAACTATAGGCTCAGTGGTATACTTAGATGTGAAAATGTGACAAGCCGAAAGCGAAATGAGGAGTTATATTTTGATCCAACATTTTCATTTTTGAAATGAGGAGATCCGCAGAAGAACCAAAGTCACCGACATAGCTCTGCGAGTCGCTAAACTTAAGTGGCAGTGGGCAGGGCACATTGCGGCCGATGGGGCAGTAAGGTTCTGGAGTGGCGGCCACGTACTGAAAGACGCAGTGTAGGGAGGCCCCTAACAAGGTGGACCGATGACCTGGTGAAGGTCACGGGAAGCCGATGGATGCGGGCAGCACAAGACCGGTCAGCGTGGAAAGCCTAGGGGGGGCTTTGTCCAGCAGTGGACATCTATAGGCTGAAGAAGATTTTCATTTTTGAATAGTCACAGTTACAGAAATAATGCAATATATTCATCAAGAATGTAAACAAACATGAATAAATTAAATAAATCATTCTAATGCCTACAGTCTACACGATAAAGCTTAGTTTTCATTATTACTAGTCACTCTAATCAATTAGATTGTCATTAAAATAAAGTTGATATTTGTATAACTTTAAAGATGGTGTGCAGCACCAGGCCTCCTTCACTCGGCCATAACCTAGCTTAGGATATTATTTTAATAGTTTGTAGTTTATTTAGTGTGTAGCGGAACCTACAAAAACGCCACATGGAACAACGCGTCATACTGACGTCACACAAATTCTACATCTCGCAATCAAAGTTTACCGTGCTACTAATATACATACAACTTCCCAATTTCAAGCAAAGGGCAAGTGCCCGCCAGATACAACACCCGTCTGGTCGGAGGATCCCTCCCTTTTCTATGGAGGATGAGTGAACTTTACTCCCTGTTCCTCATGCCTCCACAAGTGTTAGAAGTGTCTTCATATTTTGGTGCCTACATTAAATTATATTGAGTTTAATGTCGGATCGGCGAACCCATCCAACTCCAGCATGCTTACTGCTCAATAATAACGGTACAAAAATATAAATAAATATATAATATGACACTTTCCATCTTTAACGTCCTACTTACCACACATAAACTTTAAGTGCAAAATGCATAAAAATAATAACTTATTTCGCAAAAAATTGCTCCCGCGCACCTTCAAAAACGTCCGCTGCAGAAGACGAATGGCGTCACCTGTGCTTGGCGAGTGTCTTGTCTCTTTCTTGCAAGCGGGTGGGATGTATGTCTGTCTTGCTCACGTATTTTATTATACCGCGATCGAATGCGCCTGAGATTATGAGTGCTACCCGCATTAATGCGATGAATTTGATTTATGTTTGCCTTGCTGATCGACATAATTTAGTGCAATTTTTATTCAATAGATCTGCTGATGGTCTACAGGTCTGGCTTCTTTGTAAGCCAATTTACTTATGGAAAGTAAATCAGAAATCGTAATTGCTCTTTTACAATTAGAGAATTCGAGTTTGAAATATTTGGCATTACTTTTGGACACATTTTTGTGTCTTTATTATTTTCGTTATATTAAAATAAGATAACCACTATATCCTCACCCAGATATAATAAGTGCCAGCGGTGGTGTTTCCATCTGACTACAATTTAAGTGTGTTCAAGGCTAGAGTGAATAGGTTCTTAATAGCTAATAACTAGTACTTAATAAATCCATACTAATATTATAAATGCGAAAGTAACTCTGTCTGTCTGTCTGTTACGCTTTCCCGCTTAAACCTCTCAACCGATTTTGATGAAATTTGGCACGGACAATCTTTAGACTCTGAAAAAGGACATAGGCTACCTTTTATTAAAAAAAAAAGTCAAGCCGCGCGCTTTACCATCAATGATCGCATCACTGTTTACTATCCGGCGGGATTGCGGTACGCTGATTATGATAGTACAAAATAACCATGATGATAATGTCATGGTTTTTTACTGACCATTAGGCCAGTTGAATTTATAATTGAAAGCTCAAAGCATAAAGTAGAATTATATTTGAAAACAGAAAGAATTGAAAAACAACTAAAATGGCATATCGCGTGTTCTGTTCTTATAATTTTAATCTCCTCCCTTAAGACATTACAAAAATAATGACATTCCTACACCAACATTCCAATTTACATCTATAAGTCAACGGAAATGTAAAACAGCACACACAACAATAAAATACAAAATGGACAAGTCACAAACTCAGATAATAAAACGATAAAATAATTTGATGAACTTCAAAGCAAGAACAAAGCAGCTGACACATTCATGTTTTTAACCGATCTTAAAGAAAAGTAATGATTCATTTATATTGTAATGTCTGAACGACAATACAATAAAGGGTGTCTCTGACATCGACGCACAAACGAGTACCATGGACCCAGTACATGATTCTGAACTACCCAGTGGTGGAATTATTGGTCGGTTTTTTCCTGACTTAAAACAAAAAAATGCAGTTTTTTTTCCACTTCCAACCGTTCCTAATTGCTATACTTTTAAAACACAATAAGAATTTAAAGGAAAAATTAATTAATCCGCTAATTACACAAAAAAGCGCAATGTGAACAAAACTCGAAAAACTATCCTATCAGCTGATTTAATAGAGTTCACATCAGGGGTCAACATCATACCCACAAACACGTGCAGCGGCACGCTTGCAACGCTCAAAGGCCGAGCCGACACATTTTTTTAAACACTGATTTCTGTAAATGCTCATTAACGATATAAATGACTATCATAATTTTATTAATGGCATGCGGTGTAGCCTTTTCGCGAAGTTTGCGTTACGATTTCAGATACACCCTGTACATACGTCAGTCGATATAACGTATTATAATGAAAACTGCGCGCACGCATCAACCCTCCACTCTCTAACAAGAACGAACATTATAAATTCAAATGATACAACAAGTTGTTCAAAAATTTAAGATTAGCTCCACAATTAAAAGACGAACAATTGAAGGTTGAATATTCTTAAAAAAAAAAGTTCCTCGGCGGTCTTCAGCACCACCTGTCAACGAAATAACCAGTTTATTTAGACCTCTATTCGTCAAACGAAACTTTATATTCAGAGGCCATCTCAAGATTGTAATAAAATTAACACTAACAATCAAAAAAGTGCACTCGTTACCTACCGATTATGAGACATCGATACACGAATCGATTAATTCGCTTATAAAGGTTACGTAGCAAAAAGAATCGAAACTACACCTATGTTATTAATTACTAAATTGTTTATCAATCATAATTAATGCACACATGATAAATATCCTAGCCTCTTTACCGAGAAGTGGGTAATTTGTAATATTTCAACATAATTATAGGTAGGCATTTATTACACTAAATGAGTTTATTTTTATCAATAAAAAATGTTGGCATCTATCGGTATTTTTTAAAAATTAGAACTTTCATCATCATCATTACCAACCTTTTTATCGTCCCACTGCTGGGCACAGGTCTCCCCTCATACAGAGAAAGATTGAGCGTAATCACCACTCTTGCTCAATGCGGGTTGGCGATTTCAGACTTAAAGTCCTGGTTTCCTTCAGTCATTGGTGTCCAAGATATACTTAGAAAGTACCTACATATCACTTTAGAAAAGTTACATTGGTACTTGCCTGACTTGGAATCGAACCCGCGCACTCATACTTGAGAGGCTGGTGTTTTAACCACTAGGCCACCACGACTCATTATTAGAACATATTAGATATACACATATTAGAACTTTAGTTATACTAAATTACCAAAAATAGAGTTTAGTATTTAAAAAAAAAAATAATAATATGAAAAAATATATCGATGAAAATTCACAACTTCCAATAAAAAGAGCAAAAGTACCGAAGGACCAAAAAATCCTTCAACTTATTTTTCCTACATACTTTTGCAATATAAACCTACAACACCAAAATTCTCCCACAATATATCCAAACATGTCATACACTTGCAGCTCTATAATAACATATTATGCGTACGCGCATCGCGCTGTTATGGCCGGCGGTCAGCTAATTTCTTACCATCTGATAACAGCCCGTGATCTCCCCGTAATAAGATATTCACGAAGACCATGGAAACGGTAGACGCGAAATTTAACGCCTCGGAACTTTAATTTGTACAAGTATTTAAAAATGTTGGTTATTACACAAAAATATTAAAAACAATACATTACCACATGGCACAGTGGCTGAGCCAACGAATGCTGCGCTGCGTGTTGCAGTTTTGCTTCCCGCACGGAACAAATATATATAGTTACTAGCTTTCCGCCCGCGGTTTCGCCCGCGTAGAGTTCGGTTACCTATATCGCGGTTTTTATATTTCCCTCGGGATTATCAATTTTTTCCTGGATAAAAGGTAGCCTATGTCTTTTCTCGGGGTCTAAAGATTGTCTGTGCCAAATTTTATCAAAATCGGTTGATAGGTTTAAGCGGGAAAGGGTAACAGATAGACAGACAGACAGACTTACTACTTTCGAATTTATAATATTAGTATGGATGGCAACAACAAGGCAAGTTACCACCCACCAGACAAAGTCTTGCAGCCAAGCGATTCGTCGTGTTCCAGCATGATGTCTGGTGAAGCCGTACGTAGGACGGGTCTGAGCAGTTGTGGTGCGATGTGTGCCGGGTACTATGTGCCTAATGTTGTTGTGTCGGGAGTTTGGTCGTGGAGGGTCTCCAGATCATCCTCTGGCGCAGCATCGTTGGTCGTGTTGTTGGGTTAAACATTGCATCACCTCGCTCAACTACCGTCTTCCTTCCTATGCACTCAGTTTTTTTGGGTGAATAGGCTTAATAAGCTAGTGCGCTTTACCATCAACGATTGCATCACTGCTTACCATCAGGCGGGATTGCAGTGAAGCACTAGTTTATAAGTAATAAAAATAAAAAGATATACAAATTGTATGGCCAACAAGTTGTTCTGGGTCTGTCTGTTTGTTTGTGTATGTAAGTTTACATGTAGGTAAACGCACCTACGATACAGGAGTTATTCTTAGTGTGGGCCAATGTTTTAATTAAATACAAAAAAAAACCTAGAAAACTAAAGCAATACAACGGACCAACAACCAATCAAATACGTTCGTATTTATAGATATACAACGTGTAACAAAAAGGGAATGGCAAATATACATACCAAGGGAATGGCATCTTTAGATGATATCAAACGATATCGGAAGGGTTTTAACTCAAAATAAAATACTCAAAAAATTGGTACCAAATTTTCGGTTTCATGTGTTTCTTAAAATCAAATCATAACAAACGTGTCAGCACACTACATACGTTCATAACTACTCGTTACCCGTCACGTTACTTGCCAAAATCCGATAAATGCCTTCAATATCTCTGTGCGACTAGTATGATAGTAGCCTATTACAGGCGGTGTTTTTCGTCATAACTTCCTAACATAAAGAGATAGGATTAAAAAACCCTTCCAATATCGTTTGATATTGTGTAAAGATGCCATGCCTTTGTTATGTATACAATATGTTAAACAACAGAGGGCGTTCCCTTAAAGTCGTTAATATATATCATTAATAGATTAAAATAAAAATATCAGCATAGAAAAATAAGCATAAAAAAATCCGAATAAAAAAAAAATTTAATTGGAAATAAATTTGAAACCTCCTGTTTTAAATCAAAATAGTAGCGTAGTATCATAAACAAATTGCGACCTTGCCGTCTTTCAAGTTCGCGTGTACAGTGTGTTTCTTTTACATGTCAATTTAAAATTTTTATTGAATTTTTTCTTATTGGAAAAATTTAAAAAAAAATTGTTTTCGAATGGAAATATTTTTTTTAGCATGTATGTATGCTATACTATTTCGGGTTAACGGGAACGCCCTCTGTTAGTTAACATACTGTATACCCTTTATGTTACACGTTGTATAAATCTGGACTAATGGATCAACCACCAGGGAAGACAATAGGCTTAGGCTGGTTTCTAGTACAACAATTATAATTACACTGACAAACGTTCAAGTGGACTAAGTTATAAACTGTTTGCGATTCGCTGTTACTAAATGCAACCAATCACAGCAGTCTTGGCGAGCGTGATAATTTTTCATATAAATTTTACCGAACCACACCACTGTGGTCTTTTGGCTCTTAGTTTTGAAAATAAGACCAAAATCTCTAAAATTAAAAATACTCGTAAAGTTATACAAAGTGGTCATGACAATAAGACAATAAATTAAACATCGTGTACCTCTCGACACATTCTCAGTCTACCCATAAAAGTCATATAAATATATCCATTCGTTTAGTCACAGGAAATTATTTTTCACATTTTCTACGTGATGTTTGTACGGACGACAGCAGGCCAAGCTACCCGAAACTGTCAGATATTCCCAATCAAGCTTAAGCCTTAATGCTTTAGCCATAAAGTTGAAGAACTAATAAAGAAATCTGACAGATCGTAGTAGCTTGATGTGCTGTCGTCTGTATATGTTGATAAGGTAGCGCTTACAGGTTGATGACCGCAGCATCCAGCAATAATGGCGCGAAAAAAGCAATTCAATACAGGACCGCGCTGTCGCCGATCCGAGGTCAGTGAACCAATATTTTAAAGGATGTTCTATTCCGTTTTCAATTTTATGCGATTTAGTTTGCTTGAAATTTTCATTTTTTTTTTATTATTGATGCAAGGTTTTTTCCATGGTTTAGGATTATTCCTATGAACCAGCATTGTCCGTGTTTTCATTTATTGTCATATTATCAGCACCACTCTGTATAAGGATGAAGCAGGACAGTAGAGGCACATTACACACATCACGAATTCCTTTAAGAAAAAAACTGTTCTCATGGAAAAATTAAAAAGCACAGACAGTGAGATGAAGAAGCGACCAATACCTAAATATGGGATAAATGTTGTAAAAAGTTGTAATGTGTAAAAAAACAACACTAGCTCTCGTAACATGGTTTTTAATACCTATGGTATATTGACTTAGGAATATTATTATGTTGAGAGAATTTGAAAGAAATAACTAGTGTCCGACCAAGTGTTCGATTTCGGTTTCATTTTCGGTTTAGTTTCGACAAAAACGCGAGTTTCGGTTTGGTTTTGTTTTCGGCGGCAAGCTTGCCGAAACTACGTTCGAAACCGAATGTGTATTCGGGAGTTTTCGCGCTGTGAGCGGTCATTTGCTGTGCGTTGAATTAATGAATGAATCCCATCGAAGCCAGCGTGTTTTGTTTTATTGTGGAGGCGAGTTTTCGAGTGATTGAGAGCATATCCACTCAAATAAACATCTATTGTGAGTATTTTTAGGCGCAATTTATATTTAGAAAACATTAACAACTGACTGATTATAACAAGCCACCAAGCCAAAGCAAGCAAGCCAACGCAAGGCAGCAAGGCTGATTATTAAGCTTATGCATGTATCTTTGGTTTTAGTAAAAGGAAGTATGCGGGAGAGTCCACCGTGCCATGTTAGTTTTAGTAATAGTTTTTATGTTGATTAATCTAATTTTTTGTTTCTACTTATGTTAATTATTGTAATTGGTATTGTACCGTTTTAATCCATACTAATATTATAAATGCGAAAGTAACTCTGTCTGTCTGTCGGTCTGTCTGTCTGTCTGTTACGCTTTCCCGCTTAAACCTCTCAACCGATTTTGATGAAAATTGGCACAGACAATCTTTAGACCCTGAGAAAGAACATAGGCCACCTTTTATCCCGGAAAAGTTTGATATTCCCGAGGGAAATCTAAAAAGCACGATAAAACCGAACTCCATGCGGGCGAAGCCGCGGGCGGAAAGCTAGTATTATAAATGCGAGAGTAACTCTGTCTGTCTGTTACGCTTTCCCGCTTAAACCTCTCAACCGATTTTGATGAAATTTGGCACAGATAATCTTTCATCATCATCATCATCATCAGCAACCTTTATAGTCCCACTGCTGGGCACAGGTCTCCTCTCATACAGAGAAGGTTTGAGCGTAATCACCACGCTTGCTCAATGCGGATTGGCGATTTCAGACTTATAAAGTCCAGGTTTCCTCAAGATGTTTTTCCTTCACCTTCAGTCATTGGTATCCAAGATATACTTAGAAAGTACATATAACTTTAGAAAAGTTACATTGGTACTTGCCTGACCTGGAATCGAACCCGCACACTCATACTTGAGAGGCTGGTGTCTTAACCACAAGGCCACCACGACATAAGATAATCTTTAGATCCTGAGAAAGAACATAGGCTACCTTTTATCCCAGAAAAAAAATATTTTCCCGAAGGAAATGTAAAAAGCGCGATATAACCGAACTCCACGCGGGCGAAGCCGCGGGTGGAAAGCTAGTAAATAATAAATAACAACGTTTTATTTATTTTTCTCTCTAAATATGTTCTCAAAATTGTTCCTTGTAAGGAAGTTTCGGTTACGGTTTCTGCTGAAACAAAGACCGTTGCCGAAATTCATTTTCGGTTTCGATAGTAAAACTAATTTCGATTGGACACTAGAAATAACACAAATTCATTTAATGTCTGATAAGCTAGGTCGACGTGAAGAAGTTTGGCCAAACTTCTGTAAATTTTCTAAAGTAGTTCTTTTCGTGAGCTGCTATAATTATCCATAGAGCTGTGCGTTAAAAAGAAAATATAAAGTTAAAATATAAGTATGTATTTTGCTGCAATAATTAAAAATTTTGCTAATTCAGATTTAGATAAGATAAAGATAAAAAAAAAATTATTTTGCAAACATGAGTAGAGAAGAGTAAACGATGATTAAAAACATATCCCTGCATCCATACTAATATTATAAATGCGAAAGTAACTCTGTCTGTCGGTCTGTCTGTCTGTCTGTTACGCTTTCCCGCTTAAACCTCTCAACCGATTTTGATAAAAATTGGCACAGACAATCTTTAGACCCTGAGAAAGAACATAGGCCACCTTTTATCCCGGAAAAATTTGATATTGCCGAGGGAAATCTAAAAAGCACGATAAAACCGAACACCACGCGGGCGAAGCCGCGGGCGGAAAGCTAGTATTATAAATGCGAGAGTAACTCTGTTTGTCTGTCTGTCTGTTACGCTTTCCCGCTTAAACCTCTCAACCGATTTTGATGAAATTTGGCACAGATAATCTTTAGATCCTGAGAAAGAACATAGGCTACCTTTTATCCCAGAAAAATTTTTTTTTCCCGAGGGAAATGTAAAAAGCGCGATATAACCGAACTCCACGCGGGCGAAGCCGCGGGCGGAAAGCTAGTATATTATAAATGCGAAAGTAACTCTGTCTGTCTGTCTGTTACGCTTTCACGTCTAAACCACTGAACTGATTTTATTGAAATTTGGTACAAAGATAGAGTTGACCTTCAGAAATAACATAGGATAGTTTTGATTCCGGACTTTTAAAGAGTTCTCTTGGAAACGCGCTATAACCGAACTCCACGCGGGCGAAGCCGCGGGCGGAAAGCTAGTAAGTAATAAAACGTTATTTTGTGTTTATGCGAAATCTGAATATAGTTTGTTCAGAACAAGCAACTGAATTGATTCCAATCATTTTTACACTATGTTATATTTTTTCTCAAATACATTTAGTAATTGTTGCAGTGTGGATACCGAGCGCGCGCACGCAGGTTACGATAGATCATAGTACTTGCGCGCGCGCAACAGCTGACGCCAGAGGTCAATCTTTATGAAATTTTGTACATAAATTCTTTACTTAAAAATATTAGCTACTTGTTTCGGGTTTTGCATATACAAAAAAAACGTTGCATATGTAATGACAGGTTCAGCCATATTTTACCATATAAGCATACAAAATTGTTTAAAATATTCAACTTAAAACTAGAAAATACAGTTTAAAAAATATTCCAAAAGAACATTGTTCTAACTCAAAAAAAAACACAGTAAGTAAGGTGCTCACTGATATTATAGTATGCTTTCACCACAAAATTTTATAAATAATTTTAGTGGAAGCTCTTTCCAGCTCTTTGGCAACTTATTATAAATACCTGGAGCCATGCAGTAGACACTTTTGCGCATAAGTGCTGTCTTATCTGGCTCCTGACATAGCAAGCTATTGTCGCATCTATTGCGAGGAAAAACGACAGCTATACATACGTCTGAAACGACTCGGATTCAATAATTTAGCTAGTTAGCATAATTAATTATAACTCTTTTTAAAAGAATAAAAGATAAACGATTCTCTTGATGCATTTTATGACCTTTTGCGTGTAAGCTATACACATGTGCTTGCAAAAGAAAATATCACTTGCACCTCCGCTATTTTGCAAATTGAAACATTTTTCTTTTATTTCAACATTAATGGCACCATTATCCTCTGGATCATTTCAAACTGATACGGCAACAATAATCACACAGTATACTAAAAAAAACAATCATATTAATAACCCATACGAGACTTGGTATTAATGCAAATTATAGATCAAACGACATACTTCCATTAATCGACACAGGAGCCATGCCTCCACTAATAGAATATTAAGTCTACATAAAAAGCATAGCGTAATGAAAAAATAATTTTACATGATTTATAGCTTACTCAGAGATCCGCAAATTGCTCTCAGTTTGGGACATTTAACTTAAGTGGTGCGTACGCGCATGATACGTTAATTTTCGAAAAAAGAAGGAGGAAATTATTTGTGAGTAAAATGGCGCGATGTATTCCGAGAGCAACCGATAATGATTGATTTTAATAAATATAGGGCGGTTGCCACCATAGCTGGGCATGTGTACTTAATGCAAAATTATTGTTGCATGTTTTAAAAAAAATATAATTCATGCTGTTATATTATTGGGTGGCAATAATGTCAAACTGCTGTCACTTTGTCTGCACTTCGAAACGGGACTTAAAACACCCTCAGGGAGATTCATAAATCATAATTGATTGATTTTAATGTCATGTTGGGATACGATTGCTCTTCAGTATCTCTATACTTATGTCATGAGCGGTGGGAACTAAGTGAAACAATAACTTATTACTGCTGTTATGTGACCGTCGTCTGTGATCATTATTAAAACACTTCATGATCTAAGTCATCAGGATAAGCATCCAAATTGTGTAACACACTACATTCTCGCTTGGAATCATTTTAAAGCATATTGGTAATCCATTGCGTCATGTGTATGAAAAATGTGACTGCTCAACAATGTAAATAACGCAATGAATATTGTCGAACTGTCAAAACGAAACCCATTGCTGCACTGATAGTGTTCTACGCAATACCCTGCAGGTCGATGTCGGTACGTACGTTGCGTTGAATGTTCCTATCTCCAAACTGCTTCCTAATTGTGTTGTAACAGACTATTAATCTGACTTTGAATCATTTTGAAAGATATTGCTAATGCATTGCTGCATGTTTCGAAAAATCTGTCCACTAGACAACGTAAATACCGCAATGAATGTTGTTGAACGGTCAAAATTGCTACTGATAGTACGCAATGGGTTTCATCTTGTTACGCAAATAACCGTCTATACTCTGTTTTTTAATCTCGTAGACTAAACTGACATTACGAGTGTTGGCAGTTTATTGCAATTCTTAAATAGTGCCGAAACTTAGCGTTCACAAAATCAAGTATCGTTTTTTTACAATAAGTTATCCTGAAATAATGTGTAGGTACTTATTAAAAACGTAATAATACAAAATTAATAATGTAAATTTGACATTTGCATGTGTCAATTTAGTCTACGAGATTAAAAAATAGAGTATAGCTTCGGTGAAGATCGAAGAAACCCGCTGGATGCGAAAAGCTTAGAACCGGTCGAAATGGCGTTGGCGGGGGAACCTTACTTATATGCACTAGTGGTCACCTTTTAGCTAAAATGAATACTCACAGGCGCCGATTCCCGTGCTTACAAACTAAACTAAATTTAATTTTAGTGCATTTCATTCTTTCTATTTGTTTAAGAAAACGATAGAAGATAAAAATAAGTTTAGTCCTGTCAAATTACTCTTCTTCTTCTTTCTTCAAGGTGAGATACAACCTCAACTCTTGATCAATGGCCTCTGTGGTTAGATACCACAATTTTGCAAATAACACGTGTAACAAATTATAGAAATTCTTTGAAAATTTTATTTTACAGTAATGTCGGATATCGCCAATGAACGACGAGCCAATGTTGGTGGCATTGAGGCTTATTTAATGCGTCCACAGCTTCGGTGGTGCGGACACGTATCACGTATGGCGGACGAAAGAGTGGCGAAGCGCATCTTTTTCTCTGAGCTGGAGGAGGGCAAGCGAAAGCATGGCGGGCAACTCCTCCGGTTCAAGGATGTCTTAAAACGACACATGAAGAGATGCAATATAGAACCCTCTGAATGGGAGCGTTTGGCAGCAAAGCGGTCAGAATGGCCCAGAATGGTGTACGGACAAGTACGCGAGTTTGAGGAGCAGCGCAAAGCTGACCTCGAAACCAAACGCGACCAATTAAAGGCCCGCCCACCTGCTGCCATCACATACAACTGCGTCGACGGCGTGCTTACGTGCCCTCAGTGTGCACGAAGTTTCGCCGCCAAGATAGGCTACATAAGCCATCTTCGGGCGCATGAGCGCCAAATCATCGGCTAGGTGTCGAAGTGGTCGCCGTGACCGAAATCGGTCGGGAACATCATCATCATCATCATCATGTTTGTTTGTCCCAGGCAATTACTGTCGTGACAGAAAACATCGGCTACTGGCTGTTTCGACCAGCCGATCACTGATCTCGATATGTTTATGCATGAATGGAAGACGATACTGTCAGTGTTTGTCGTTTGAAGTTTTGTGAGAAGAATGCATATGTTTAAAGTGTGTGTTTAATGATTTTGTTGTACTGTTTGTTATATGTTTATCTTCTCTTTATTAATGTTTACTGTAGTTTGTGATTGAATTATTTTAGCGGGTTATTTCATCTTAGCTTTCCCGTCAAAGCTTCTGCCGTTTTATTTAAATAAATAAATAATTAATCGCAAGAAAATAATCTTACAGTTTTTTTTTTTTTTAACTATCATCATCAACTACTACGGGTGCTTTGGGGTCCCACCTCCATCTCTGGGACCCAAGTCAACCCCACCTGCCAGATGGTGCACCTGCTGACTCACGAACGGGGCTCTGACGCCGGCTTTCCCTTCGGGGTTGAGTGGTCAGACGGCAGTTGCACTCGTAATAAGCCAAACAAGCCAATCAATCATGGTGAGGAAAATAAGAAATGCACATGTCACAGCTAGGGCGCCGCCGCAGGCGCGCAGGAGCCTCGCCCGACTCCTGTGACCTGTGGGCTAGGGCTACCGTGTCAGAGGCGGACACGGCTGCTGACGGACGCGTCGTGGAACGTTGGCACGCTAACTGGACGCGCGAGAGAGCTGGCCGAAACTCTCCACAGGCGAAGGGTGGCCTTGGCGTTCCTGCAGGAGACTCGGTGGAAAGGCAGCAGATCCCGGCTTATTGGGAATGGCTACAAGCTGATCTACACGGGTGCACCTAGTGGGAGAAATGGGGTCGCCGTGGTGTTGTCTGACGAGCTCCAGGATGACGTCTTGGAGGTGAATCGCATCAGCGATCGGCTAATGTCGGTGCGGGTGCTTGTCAATGGGGTTATAACCCACTTGATAAGTGCCTACGCTCCACAGGCCGGGTGCAGTGAAGCCGAAAGGACGCTGTTTTGGACCCAGCTCGAAGGATTGCTTCGCGGGATTCCGTTGTCCCAGGGAATCGTTCTGGGTGGTGATTTGAACGGTCATGTGGGTGAGAGGTGTGGCGAGTTTGATCGTGTTCACGGTGGCTTTGGGTACGGTAGCCGCAACGCGGAAGGAGACAGCATTCTCCGAATGTGTGCGGCTGCGGACCTTGCAATCGTAAACACCTACTTCAAAAAGAAGCCGGAGCACCTTGTCACCTACCGGAGCGGGCGAAGCGCTACCCAGATCGATTTTCTACTAACTAGGAGGCACCACATCGGCAAAGTAGCCAACTGCAAAGTCATACCCGGTGAGAGTCTCACTGCACAACACCGTCTCCTTGTCATGGACCTCTGCGTAAAGGCCCAACGTAGACGTGTAAAGGACTGTCGGCGCTAGATCCGGTGGTGGCTGCTTGATGAAAACAGGTCTCAGGATTTTGCGTCGGTTATTGGCGACAAGTGCGTCGGTACCGATGGAGAACCTGTGCAAGACCACTGGGACAGGATCCAGGCAGCTATTATGGGGGCGGCGCGGGTGGTACTCGGCGTCTCTAAGGGCGGCCGCAAACGTGACAAGGAAACCTGGTGGTGGGACGACACAGTCCAGAGGGAGACTAAGGTGAAGAAAGCCCTCTTCAAAACGTGGCAAGCGACCGGATCTCCTGAAGATCGCGATGCATACAAGGTTGCCAAACGTGCCACCAAAAGAGCTGTAGCCAGAGCCAGACGAGACCACTTGCAACCTCTCTACGAGAAGTTGGAATCGTCTGAGGGGCAAAAGCTCATTTACAAGTTGGCACGTTCCAGGGTCAAAGCGGCACAGGATATATCCAAGTGCCGTTGTGTAAAAGACCCAAATGGCAACCTGCTATGCGAGGACCTCGCGGTGAAGGAGAGATGGCGCTCGTACTTTCACGAGCTGCTGAACAAGCAGCATCAAGAGGTGCAGACACCGGAACTCCCTCCGAACCTTGGACTAGTGCCTCTGATAACGCCTGAGGAAGTCCAAACGGCTCTTCGTCGTATGGGGAATCGGAAAGCTGTCGGAGCTGACGGAGTCCCCATTGAGGCCTGGAAGGCGATGGGTTCTCGCGGTGTGGGCATGCTAACTAACTTTTTCAATCGCGTGCTCCTGACCGGCAAAATCCCGAGCCAATGGAGGCTGAGTATAATTACTCCAGTCTTTAAAGGCAAGGGCTCGGTTCAGGAGTGTGGCAACTATCGCGGTATCAAGGTCATGTCCCACACCATGAAAATCTTTGAGAGGATCGTAAACTCCCGAATCCGGCAGGAGTGTGCTGTCTCGGAGTGTCAATATGGGTTTCGGCCAGGGTACGGAACCATGGACCCTATCTTCGCACTAACGATCGCCATGGAGAGATACAGATCGAAGAACACGCCTCTGCATATGCTCTTTCTAGATATGCAGAAGGCCTTCGACTGTGTCCCACGCGGGGTGATCTGGTGGGCACTGAGGTCCAAAGGGGTACCTGAAGCCTATGTCGACATAATTCGAGACATGTACCTCAATTCCGATTCCGTTGTCAGGACCGCTGTTGGCGACACGAAACCCTTCCCCATCACCGTCGGAGTCCACCAGGGATCCGTCCTTAGTCCGTTTCTGTTCAGCGTGATATTAGACGTTTTGTCGGACAGCATCAAGGACTCACATGAGCAGCCTCCCTGGCTACTCATGTATGCTGACGATATCGCGCTGGCGGACGCGGACAGGGAACGGTTGGTGCGGCGTGTGAATGTGTGGAAGGACTCGCTTGAGAACGGAGGTCTGAAACTCAACGTGTCGAAGACCGTATACTTGGCCAGCAACACGACAGACCCCATGTCTGTGCGCATAGGCGGAGATATGGTCGAGCGCACGGACCAGTTTAAATACTTGGGGTCTGTGCTTCACGCGTCCGGCGACATTGATTGCGACGTCAAGGCACGTATTTCCGCAGCTTGGGCGAAATGGCGTGAGGTGACAGGTGTCACTTGTGACCCCAAAATGCCGGTTAAGCTTAAAGGACAGGTCTATAAAACCATCATTAGACCTGTTCTCCTGTATGGCAGTGAGGCGTGGCCTGTGCTTGAGCGACACAAGCAGGAGCTGCGTGTCACGGAGATTAATATGCTGCGGTGGATGTGTGGAGTTACGCGGAAAGACCGCATCAGGAACTCCCGCATCCGGGGCAGCCTTCGTGTCCGTGACATTGCAGACAAACTGCAGGAGGGTCGCCTACGCTGGTACGGCCACGTCTTACGGAAACCGGCATGTTACGTGGGTAACAAATGTCTTGCCATGGCGCCTCCGCCGGGCCGGAACAAGCGGGGTAGACCAAAGAAGTGCTGGCTTGACGTTGTAAGAGATGACATGCATGCCAACAAGCTCTTACCACAGGACGCTAAAGATCGTGCGAAATGGAGGAGAATGTGCAGGAAAGCGGACCCCGGGCTCCAACGCGAAAGCCGCGGATGCAACCGGGATAAACGCTGAGATGATGATGATGATGATGATGATCATCAACCTTTTTATCGTCTCACTGCTGGGCACAGGTCTCCTCTCATACAGAGAAGACCTGTGCCGCTGTGACCTCCCAGCAATAAAACCGTTTAATTAAAACATGTTTTATCTTTAACGAAAACGTATTCTTAAAACACCATATTATACTTAAATTCCATGTAGATTTATCATTAAACTCATTCGAAATTTAATTAAAACGCGGTAAACCCCACCTTCTTACAATAATGCCAAGCAATTATAACCTCAAAATGTTCTTTGTTGACTTCATTTTTAAGTAGTATATTGTATATCTTCAATCTATCCTCCACAGCCATATAAGAAGATTCTTTGCACCTTTTTTCAAGTTTTTGCTTTTCTGCTTTAAGTTAACTTGACCATAATTTACGTTTACCAGGCAAATAATTAAGGTAAGAGTACCTATTTCCGTTAATGTCCCGGTAGCCGTTAACTAGTTAGTTTTTTAATATTAGCGTCTTTCTAGCAAAACTAAATTCAAATTTGCAAATAGCAATTTATTCTTGGTACTATTTTATACAATTCTGATGGCGACACTCACCAAAAAGTTTAATAATGTAAAAACTGTGAGAAAATAAAAGTATGGTATAGTAAAATTATCTATAAGTACAAAGTTCTGTCAGTGAACTACGAACCCACCCGGTCGCAGAAATTATCTAGCCATACTTCGACGAATAAAATTAAGGTAAAAGTGTTAATTTTTTTAATAAATTGTGTATATTATTTAACGATTTAATCTATAAATTGAGGTAAATCTCATCGAAAAGTAAATAATTTTACATGTTACATCTATTGGTACACTCAAACCCCTACTTGACCTAGTACCCGGTAAAAATGTGCGATTTTTACCGGATATTGGTACACTATCAAACCAGTTACATACGTTGCACCGAAACCCGTTATTCTATTCTTATTGCTTTGGAATAGATCTCATTTTCCTTGAAACTGTAGATTATATTAAATATTTTCTGCCGGATACTGGGGCATGCCTTAACAGCTGCATTTAAATCCGTTTATAGTCCTTATTGTCTTGAATTAAGCATTATTTTCCTTTGAATCAAAAGGATGTAGTTACTAGACATTTAGTTTGTTTTGGTACCACGTAAATTTAGTTGCGTTTTTTTGTATGGTTTACCACTTTTTGTACTGGTTGCGTTACAGGCTTTTCTTGAATCAGCTGTGAAGTATATAAAAAAGCCTACTGCGACTAGAATGTGAATAATATTTTGTTTTGGAAATCAAAAAATTTAACACGTTTATTTCTTAGCAGATGGTAATTTAATTATTTAAACATGGTTTTGGGATTTAACTGGATAGTGGCCAAGTATTTTGTCATGCAACGTACACCGTGGTATACCTACCATGTACTACCATTTGCTCCATGGTACTCCAAACAGTACGGTATATGGTAGTATATCGTACTGTTTGGAGTACCATGGAGAAAATGGTAGTTCCTAGCTGAAACTGAAGCAAGGGCGAAAAGCTCTTGGCTATTTCATTTACATAATGCAGTTCGAGTCCTAACATATGTCTTTCTTTTATTTATTTTTTGATGACTATGCCTCATTAGTTGGAACTCTCGTCTACATATTCTTACGCTCGTACTTTCCCATATTTCCAGCACGGCTTTCATTTGTACTCATTAAGTCACTCACGGGAGTTCTGATTTGGGAGCACGTCTCAGTCAGAACAGGTGTTAAAAAATCATTAATAAGTACTAAATTTTGATTTGCCATAATTGAAATTTTCTAGAGATTATTATTATTTTAAGGTAATTATTTTGCATATTTATCTACCTTCAATTATTTTTCGAAAGATCTAACTCATTCCAGGTTTTCAATCTTCTGGTGCCGTAAAAACCTTCGAGCTGGCTGCCCGAGTGTGCCGCCATAATAAGAGATACCCTGGAGCACAGGCAAATGAAGGGACACGGGTGGGTTAAAACAGACCCTCACCCTTCCGCTCCGCTCAATGTGGACTTTTTTTGGATGAGAATACATCATATGACTTTTTTTTAAATAATTGAGCACAAAGCGCCACCTAGGCTGGAGGAAAGCTCAGCTTGGACCCAACAGCGCTGTGCCATAGTCGCGACACTTGGTGCCGGTGATATCTCACTCCCGGTCGTAGTACAGTTCATGGTCGAAAGCGAAGAAGGAAGGAGCGTGGGGGATGCTATGGCCTCTTTTTGCGAGAAGATAGTGCATGCAATGGAGGCTGCAGAAAGGGAAAAAGAGCATGACTCTCACTCCACTCGCATGAGAAGGGTAGCCAGGCGTTGAAGGGCGCTTCACGATCTTTGGCCACCATAAGAAGGACCATGCGGGCGACGAAATTGGGGCCGTATCGTCGCTCGAGCGTGACATGCAGTATGCGCACTTTAGTGGAAGGATGTGTGGTCGAGGGATCGGCCGCACTTGGACCCCACGTGTGTGGGGCGAATGTACAAGTATCTGCCGGGTCCCCGACTCATGGCACTGGAAGGAATAGTGGACGTTTAGATGGTAGGAGGCCGACATAACCCTCCCTTATTCCCAGACGAAATAAGGGGGACACTTTTTTTATCGGATTTATCCACGATAAATAAGCAAAAGGTCGCATCTTAAAAACCTTCTCAAGTCGCCTCCCCACTCTACCGATTTCTACTCCTACTCCTGCAGAGTGCACGTCTTCTGTCCTTTACTTTTTACACGCTGTCTTATTGCAGGTATGCCGAAAGAGATTTTTTATGACATAATCATCTCTGTACCTTTTATCTGTTCTGTTTTTTCTTTTTGTTAATATATTAAATGGTAAAATAAATAAATAAATAATTTCAGATGTCACTAAGGAGCAGTTATTGGATAGTGTTAGTTTATTTATTAAAAAAATTAAGCGAGAAAATGCTTTTCATAATGGCAGACTCGGTCGTTTGGTTGAAGCTGCCGCCTGTAGTAGGCCAGCAAGTGTCTCAAAATCTGATGCACACCCGTGCTTTATAGTTCAGGAAAGCAGTTTAAGGGCGTGGTTTAAAGAAGTGATGGACTATTGGCACATCTCGAAGAAGGAATGACAATCCACGACGGACAGAGTTTGTTTGTTTCTTTTTATATAGGTATAGGTACTTTATAAAACATACATTATAAAAAGTTAAAACAAATTGTGTTTATTTGTTGGTTAAATACGGACCCTAATGTTTTTCAGTAATATTTTATTTGAATATATTGTATTTCTATGAACTTTAACGTAAAGCAATAGAGTACAATTTCGCGGCAAAAATTACCGGTTACCGGGACAATTTAACGTTAACTAGTACAACTCTACCGGGTACTGGTACAATTGGCCCTTTTTGTAGTTTTGTTGTTTTATAGTTAATTAAATTTTATACTAGTTTAATAGAATCATAATATACTAAAAGTATATTAAATTATCTAAACAGTCAGGTAAAAATTATTTTTGTAAGTCTTCTAGTTTTAGCCTAGTGCTCATGCAAATTCGGCGAAGTTCATAACATAACGGTTACTGGGCCGTTTACCTTATGTTATAAAACTTTGTAGACGCTTGCTTCATAATTCTTCGCTAAGGCCATTGATATAATATTAATTTATCAATGGCTAAGGCATAAAGTTCTAGAATATAATTAACTTATGAATTACATTAAATTTAAGCTTCTATAATTTTCAGTGAAAAGACGGCTTTTTGACAGCCATGTTTGAAAATGTAAGCCGCACCTGTCACACTCCAATCATGTGTGATGAGTAAATTACTTTTAACTGCTGTTTTATTGATTAAATGTGACGGAGTGAAAAATATCTGTAGAAACAATAACCAGCGATATAATTGCGTAATACACTATCAGTACTTAGCAATGTGTTTCAGTTTGACAGTTCATAAACATTCATTGCGCTATTTACATTGTGGAACAGAAATATTATTGGAACATATGTGGCAATGGACTAGCAATATTCTTCAGACAGTAATATGGTAAAGATAGATAAAATCCTTACTAATATTATAAATCGGAAAGTGAGTTTGTTTGGTCCGCTTTTACGCCGTAACTACTGAACCGATTGCTTTGAAATTTTGCAGACGTAAAGTTAGAAGTCTGGATTAAATAATAGGGTTTTATATAGCGGAAATATTTGATATTCCCGAGGGAAATCTAAAGAGCGCGATATAACCGAACTTTACGCGGGCGAAGCCGCGGGCACAAAGCTAGTGAAATTATAAAGAAATGACACTAATTTTAAAATTTAAAAAAAAGGTCGATGTTATATAGGTAGGTACCTAAAACCTAGCCATAGGTAGAAAAAAAAACTAATATATATGTGGTACAAACATTATACTAACCATTAAACTTAATTTGATTAAATCCCAATATGTGTAACACCAGCATTACACTGCCATATTACGTATGACATAAATTGTGCCTGTTACAATGACAGCTGCAGAGTCTATCAGCAAATTGCTATTTATAATGTCCGAAAGAGAGGCCATGGTTGAGCGAACGAGTGTTGCACTACAGGCAGTCTCCGAATGGGGCAATGCCAATCTTGTAGCATTCAATGCCGCCAAAACACAAGCGTGTCTTTTCACCGCCAAAAGGAGCCCGTTCACTTTGGCTCCTACTTTTCGAAATGTGTCCTCGGAGTGTTCCGACCGCCTTCAGCTTTTGGGAGTTGAGATTTCCCCGAACCTTAACTTTGAGCGGTTCATTGAGTCCAAGGCCAAGGTGGCTGCCAGGAAACTTGGCGTTATCGCAAAGGTCCGGCTTCACACCTGGGCAGCTTCTAATGTTATACAAAGCACAGGTCCGTTCGTGTGTGGAGTACTGCAGCCACATTTGGGCTGGTGCTGCCAAGTGTCACCTGGCCACTTTGGATTCAGTGGAGAGGCGTGCAAAGAGGCTGATTGGTGACCCTGATCTAACTCGAGTTGGTCTCCAAAGCCTAGAGCACAGGCGTAGAGTAGCCAGCCTTTCGGTGTTCTATAGGATGCATTTCGGGGAGTGTGCGAGGGAATTGCATGATTTAATTCCCCCATCTCCGTTCCACCAGCGGACGACCTGTCGTACGGCTGGTTTCCACCCTTACGTTGTTAACACCACTACGATCCGGACGAAGCGTCTCGCCTCCTCCTTTATACCGCGTACATCGAGGGACTGGAACAATTTGCCAGCGGCGGTGTTTCCGTCGGACTACAATTTGAGTGTCTTTAAGGCTAGAGTGAATAGGCTCTTAATAAACTAGTGCGCTTTACCATCAACGATTGCGTCACTGCTTACCATCAGGCAGGATTGCGGTCAAGCGCTGGTTTATAATATGTAAAAAAAGACGTGTATTTTTCTTTTTTCATATAAACAAAAAAAGAAGACGATACTGTGCATTGAAAACTCGTGTGACGTCACTCCTTGCTACACTTTTTAACGACGAGTGACGTCACCAGCCGCCACTCCTGATCTATGATGCCTTTTATATTTTTCAATTTTTATTGATTTGATAAAACAAAATATACGTGTCTAGTATTTTTTTGTAAATCTGACGGACTAATTAGTTTTTTTTTAGTCTAATACCCTATTAGTTGTTCTGGGTCTGGCTGTTTGTGTATGTGACCAATAAAAATTGATAAATAAAGGGTGTATCTGACATCGACGCACAAACGAGTACCATGGATCCAGTACATGATTCTGAGCCCCCCAGTGGTGGAATTTTTCGTCGGCATTTCATGATTTAAAAAAAATATATGTAGTTTTTTTCACTTCAGACCGTTCACAATTGCTATAGTTTTATAACCCAATAATATTTTAAAGTAAAAATTAAATAATTCGCTAATCACATAAAAAAGCGCAATGAAAACAAAACCCGAAATACTATCTTATCAGCTGATTTTTATAGAGTTCACACCAGGGGTCAACCAGGGGTCTACAAACCCGCACGGCGGCACGCTTGCAACGTTCAAAAGCCAAGCCGACACTTTTTTTTAAACAGTGTGTGTTCTGTAACCGTTAATCAACGACATAAATGACTATCATAATTTTATTAGTGGCATGCGGTCTAGCCTTTTCGCGAAGTTTGCGTTACGATGACGGAAAACCCTACACCCAAATAAACATCCTGTATATTTATCAATTTTTATTGGTTTGATAAAACAAAATAGGTATGCGTATCTATTATCCATATCCATACTAATATTATAAATGCGAAAGTAACTCTGTCTGTCTGTCTGTCTGTTACGCTTTCCCGTTTAAACCTTTCAACCGATTTTGATGAAATTTGGCACAGACAATCCATAGATCCTGAGGAAGAACATAGGCTACCATCTATCCCGGTAAAATTTGATGTTTCCTAGGGATACCTAAAAACCGCGATATAACCGAACTCCACGCGGGCGAAGCCGCGGGCGGTAAGATAGTTTTTCTATAATCTGAATGACGGACTAAATAGAATCATTTTTTTTTTTTATCCAGGAAGCACCCGTATTATACAACATGTAACAAAAAGGGTATATACATACCAAGGGCATGGCATCTTTAGACGATATCAAACGATATCGTAAGGGTTTCAACTTAAAATAAAATACTCAAAAAATTGGTACCAAATTCTCAGTTTCGTGTGTTTCTTAAAATCAAATCATAACAAACGTGGCAGCACACTACATACGTTAATAACTACTCGTTATCCGTCACGTTACTTGCCAAAATCCGATAAATGTCTTCTATATCTCTGTGCGACTAGTATGATAGTAGCCTATCACAGGCGGTGTTTTTCCTCATAACTTCCTAACATAAAGAGATAGGATTAAAAAACCCTTTCAATATCGTTTGATATCACGTAAATATGCCATGCCTTTGTTATGTATATACCCTTTAAGTTACACGTTGTATAAGCTCTTATAGCTCATATAATTGTCTATTTTTTGACAATGCATAAATATGTGTGTGCTTGGAGGCTTTTATTTAGGTAATAAGTTTTTACTTACACACATCAAAAGTGTCTAGGGATCAAGCATTTTTATGCGGATTTCTTGAGATTGAGATGTGGATTTGTAATAAATTTATGATTTTATAAATTTATATGGATCCTTTTTGGTGCATTTCATAATTTGAATCAGGAACTGTGAATCAAATTCGAGTAAAAGATGAAAATCAGCTGTCAATATTTTCCTATAAAAACATACAACGCATTGAAGACATTATTAGTGCTACTGTTTCCCTACTACTGATTAAAACCAACGTTATTATGGAGCGGCGACGTCATTTAAGCAGGGAAGAAATGCTCAGAGCCGTGGGAATGATAGAAGCTGGTTCCCGGCAACGTACTGTGGCTTTAGCTCTGAATACAAGTCAGAGTGTTATCAGTCGACTTTGGACACGTTACCGAAGCACTGGTACCGTGGCTGAGCGCCATGGAGGACGGTATCGCTGCACCACACGGAGACAAGACCGATACATTCAAATCTTAACTCGAAGAGCTCCAACAATAACCGCCATGATGTTAGCCGTGAGGCTTCATCACTCTTCAGGGAACTTAATTAGCGACCAAACAGTCAGAAACCGCTTGCATGAAGTGAACCTTCATTCCCGAAGACCGCTACGGGTACCACCTATAGCAATGCACAATCGTAGGATTCGATATCAATGGGCTCTTGAACACAGAAATTGGGCAGAAGAACAATGGCGTTTCGTGTGCTTTTCTGATGAGTCTCGTTTTGGTATGAGACCGGATACAAGACGTATACGACACTGGAGAACCCCTGGACGCCAACAGCGATTAAAATCCTGCCAGGAAGTCCATCCTTATAGTGGTGGAACCATCATGGTATGGGCGGGTATTTGGATCGGCGGAAGAACTGAGTTGATTTGGATCAGAGGCAACCTCAACGCTCAAATTTATGCTGAAACGATTGTATCAGACGTCATCGTTCCTCTACAAGTGCAAATCGGTCCCTTATTTCAGTTAATGCATGATAATGCACGACCGCACACCGCAAGAGTTGTAAGACAGACTCTCGCCGCAGCTAACATCAATGTCCTGCCCTGGCCTGCTCAGTCGCCAGACTTGAACCCGATTGAGCATGCATGGGATATGCTACAGAGAAGAGCTCTGCCGAATATGGAGGGTATCCAGTCGCAAGAAGACCTTTTTTTGTTGTTGCAACGAACATGGGCGGCCATTCCACAGCGTGATTTGGATGAACTCATTTTGAGTATGCCAAACCGATGTTCTTGTGTTGTTAGTGTTCGCGGTAGAAACACGGATTATTAATTGTTTAAGTTACCCAATAAAATTTTAGAGAAAACTGTTATTTCAGTCTTTTTTTCGAACTTTTGTGTTAGTGGTTCAAATGTCAAATATCCCTTTATTAGGAAAATGGCAAATTTCTTTATTAATGCAAAGGTGACTCGGTTTATCGTTACTGTGACAAACGAAAACACTTTATTTGATGAATCCTTAAAGAAAATTTTAATTAATATCAATCAGGAGAAAAGTTATTGCAAAAATATATGTTGATCCCTAGACACGTTTGATGTGTGTATTTACATTTCAATTTGTTTTTTTTTTTTTTTTTTTGCTTTTGGTATTTACATTGGTGTGGCTGGCCACTATAGTAAATAATTTAATTTTATGGTCTGAGGTTTCTTGTGTTAGTTACTTTACATACATAACATTGAATAATTTCATGTTTTTCTTTTTTTAATGAACAGACAGCTGTGCTGCTGGGGAGTTTGTTCCGCCACTTCTTCTTCCCAGCGAAAGCACTAGGAAGTGGCGAAGGGCGGGCGTTTTGGAGGACTGCCTTAAGTAATATTGACGTTCAAAAAGTGCTGAGTCTCAGCCTAATTTAAATACTTAATTATGTGGAAATGTTTGAATATCATAAAGGAAAATAATCCTTCAGTATTGCTAAGTAATTAAAGATAGCGGAAATCTATTCAGTAGATCATTTAGTGTTATCCCTCAAGAATAAAAAGCCTCAAGAAAAAAGGAATAACTATGTATTGATAATATCAAGATCTCAATCCCTACTAATATTATAAATGCAAAAGTAACTCTGTCTGTCTGTTTGTCTGTCTGTTACGCTTTCACGTCTAAACGACTGAACTGATTTTATTGAGTACAAAGATAGAATTGACCTTGAGAAATAACATAGGATAGTTTTGATTCCGGACTTTTGAAGAGTTCTCTTGGAAACGCGATATAATCGAACTCCACGCGGGCGAAGCCGCGGGCAGAAAGCTAGTGAATAATAAAGAGAAATGTGAGGTGATTTGAATTAACACAAACTTTGTTCTAAAGCATTTCACTGTTTAGAATAAACTAGCAGCTCCCCGGGGTTTCACCCGTGTAAGTTTTAATCCCGTGGGAATATCAGGGTAAAAAGTAAAGTAACCCACGTGTCACTTTACTTTTCTGTTATAAACTATCTGTGTGCCAAATTTCACAGAAATCTGTTCAGTAGTTTTTGCGTAAAAGAGTAACAAAACATTCTGCCTTCCATAACATACATCATACATAAAATTTTGCATTTATTTTTTATTTTTTTAATAATTATAAACTAGTGCTTTACCGCAATCCCGCCTGATGGTGAGCAGTGATGCAATCGTTGATGGTAAAGCGAGCTAGTTTATTAAGCCTATTCTCATAAAAAATAGTGATTATGAAGGAAGACGGCAGTTGTGCGAGGTGATGCAATGTTAAACTCAACAACACGACCAACGATGCTGCGTTAGAGGGAGATGGATCTCCCGACACAACAACATTTGGTGCATCGTACCCGGCACACATCTCAACACAACTACTCAGACCCGTTCTCCATACGACAACTGCTCAGACCCTACCACACCCATAATAATATCTATCTATATCTATACTAATATATTTAAAGCTGAAGAGTTTGTATGTTTGTTTGTTTGTTCGCGCTAATCTCGGGAACTACTGGTCCGATTTGAAAAATTCTTTTTGCGTTGGATAGCCCATTAATCCAGGAAGGCTTTAGGCTATAACATCACGCTGCAACCAATAGGAGCGGAGCATAACTAACTCCACGCTAACGAAGTCGCTGGCGGCCGCTAGTATACCATAATATTTGTAGGAGAACCATTAAAATGTGTATTGGCGCCACCTGTCATTTTTACCGACTTTAATATGCGCACAGACCATAAGTCTATGGTAATGTAACATAAGTGTGGACATCAATCGGTAAGCATTATACACCTGAGTAACTTATAAGAGGATTATATTAAAAACTAGTATTTGTCCACGTTTATTCTCTTTTAGTTTTTCTTTTTTTTTAAACTAAATCTTCTTAAATCAGTTGCAATAAAAGAAATCTAAAAACTGAAATTGCTTTAATTCACGTTGCATAATTATTTATTTTTATGCGGGGAATTAAATTTACATGTTCTTGTAAGAAAAAAACTGACATAAATAGAAAATCTACTTGGAATATTTTTTTATAATTATAAATTAGTGCTTCACCGCAATCCCGCTTGATGGTAAGCAGTGATGCAATCGTTGATGGTGAAGCGTGCTAATTTATTTATTAAAGCTTTATGCACAGACATTACATAATGGCCGACTGAATGCCTTAGGCATTTTCTACCAGTCTACCTTAAGGTGATGCAGAGGCAAAACATGGTAGGTACAAAAAAAAAATTAAAATGAGAAAAAAAATATAATAAATACATACATACAAAATATAAACAGTACGGAGCGATAAAAAATTATAGATCATAGAGAAAAAGAATAAATTATACGTGGGATGAATCTGCCAATTTCTTGCGTAAGTATTCCCGAGCTTTAACTTTAAATGTGTATCGACTGGTCAACGTCCTGATATTCTGCTGTTTCTGATATATGCTAATAATCATCATCAACCTCTTTATCGTCCCACTGCTGGGCACAGGTCTTCTCTCATACAGAAAAGGATTGAGCGTAATCACCACGCTTACTCAATGCGGGTTCGCGATGGTTGGGAAAGCGCGCTAGTGTGATCGAAATTGCCATGAATCGTTGAAAAGTATCATTCCTATCCGATATCCAAAGTACTCCTAAACTACCGTAGTTCCCTTAAGATACATAAAGGATGACACCCCACTATGCTTCCAAACGGACATTGTTTGCGATGACCGCACAGTGGGCACACATAATTTTGTGCGGTAACCCTAACAACCCTCACTTAACCGGACCCGATGACCATTCTGACCGGCTGTGCGTAGGGTTGTCAAAAAGGTTTACAAAACTCATTGTCAGCAGCGAAGTATTTTTGTGAACGAATGTGTTTTTAATTTCAAATTTATTTTATTTATTTATTTTAGTAAGTACCACTAAGTATTGTTTATTTTATTTTATTCTCATTTAAATAAAATAATTACAATCCATGGTTTGCCATATTAAATTATTTGGTGTTATATTCCACTTAGCCTGTGGTATGGCATCTGAAGTTTATTTTGTCTGATATGTATACAAAGAGATCGCTAAGGATTGGGAATTGAATATTATTAATAAATTAAGTCACAATGTGTATGGAATTCGGTATACATGTAAATATACTGGTACTTTATAACTGGTACTTTTTCTAAAAATTGTTAGTTGATATAGACTACTGAATAGTAATTCTTTTAACTACAAAACACAGTAAAAAGCCTTATTTGATAAACTATTTTATTGAGAAATACATGCAAGAAGGGGCAAAAAAAAAATTAAAAAGATTGGAAATATACAAAGTTATTTTTAAGGGAGGCCTATGTCCAGCAGTGGACTTCTGTAGCTGACATGATGATGATGATATAAAATGTGGACGAACTTTTTACAATTATTATTAAGTTACAGTTGGTACTTACCATTTATTGTAAAATGTTCGTCCACATTTAGTAGAAGGTCAAAGACGGATACAAGGAGTACCTATCGTATTACCTAGTATTTGGGTTGGAGAGGTCGGATATTCGAAATATTCGTATTCTGTGGCATACGGTTCGCACTCACAGCCAACCCCAATATTTTAGGAAAAAGCTAGGTTAATGATGAGAAGATAGAAGGCGAAAAGCCATGTATTATGGCAGAAATGAGCAGTTACTTGTAACGAGCATTTTGATTTTTGATTTGAGCACAATTGGTTGACTCTGGGTTTATTATATTAACACCCCACTACCCCGTGCAGAAGACGAGGCCCGGACAGACCGGGCCAGCACGAGGGTGTGGGGCCGTGGAAGAATTTAGACACCCGCGGCCCCACGCGCGCTCGTGATAGAAGAGACACCGGGGTGGTTTTTAGTCAGTAGGAGTCTGACAGACCCCGTCGCCCGCTCCAGGGTGATGGACATGCATGAGCATTTTCCACCCCGGAACAAAAAAAAACAAAAAAAAATGGGTTTATTATATTAGGATGGTATAAAGGAACAAGACGTGTTACCAAAAAATATAAAAATACTAGCTGTTGACCGCGACTCCGTCCGCGTGGTTTTCAGTTAACAGCGCGCGGTGGTGTCCGTTTCCTTGGGATTTTTCATTCCAAAAAAATTAAAAAGCTCAGTTGATATAAAATAAGCGCCTGTTAAAATAATATGAGCAACATGTACGTCCGCGTTTCCTCCCGTTTTCGCAACATTTTTTGCTCCTGCTCTGCTCCTATTGGTCATAGCGGGATGTTATATGTATAGCTTATGTCTTTTCTCAGGCTCTAGACTATCTGTGTACAAATTTCATTACAATCGGTTCAGTAGTTTTGGCGTGAAAGCCGGACAGACAGACAGAGATATATTCGCATTTATAATATTAGTATGGATTTTCTTTGCTTATGGTCTGTGCCAACCCTACATGTTGATCCCATTGTTATCTAAGCCACAAAATAAGCTATCCCGTGACCGAGGGCTGTCCCCGCCCAATTGAATATCAATCACCATTACTATTATATATCACATCTTTTTCTTGTTTTATTCTTCTAAGCAGTCTTTTAGCTTTATACGGGCATTCCTTGTACTTGCGGCATGTTAATAAACTAGCGCGCTTTACCATCAACGATTGCATCACTGCTTACCATCAGGCGGGATTGCGGATAAGTACTAATTTACAATTTACAAAAAAAAAAAATGTTCCAATCCCTAAATGTACGTCCATCTTTCCTGACTTAATTGTAAGTGGTACATCTTCCCTGACTTAATTGTAAGTGGTCAGCCACACTTATAGGCTTAGTAAGGGTTCGTATATCTAATATTTGCATGACACGGCCAGATTATAATATTATAGTGGTCAGTTTGTTTAGCTTTGTTTAACATCCCTACGGTTCAGCATTTGTATTCGGATTATGATTTATTGAACTTGTGTATTGAACCCAGTATCCTAAGCCCGTGTAGTAACAAACAGGATAGTCTTTCGTGTATGTATGTATGTGTGCTTTGATGTGAACTCAGGCTAAAACCTAGGTAACAGAAAACTTAACATAAGTCATGCAGTATCATTATCGTCATCATTATTTCAGCCGAAAGACGTCCACTGCTGGACATAGGCCTCCGGCGGCATCCAGCGGTTTTCCGCGACCTTCACCGTGGTCGCCACTCGAGAACCCATTGCGTCAGCTCCTTCGGGCATCGGTCTCACGGTCAATGTACCCGGCACACTGCCATATAAATGATGCAATTCTTCGGCCTATGTCGGTTACTCCCGTTCCGCAAATTTCTGATTTGATCACGCAAAGAAACCCCAAGTATAGCCCATTGTTAGCGACCACGTCTCAATTTCATATGTCATCACTGGCAACATATACTGGTCGAAGACGTACATCTATGCAGTATCCTTACTTCCTTACTTATATTATAAACTAGCGGCCGCCAGCGACTTCATTCGCGTGGAGTTAGTTATGCTCCGGTCTTATTGGTCGCAGCGTGATGTTATGTAGCCTAAAGCCTTCCTGGATTAATGGGCTATCCAATTCAAAAGGTATTTTTCAAATCGGACCAGTAGTTCCTGAGATTCGCGCGTTCAAACCAACAAACAAACTCTTCAGCTTTATAGATTCGTATAGATGGGAAAGTGAGTTTGATTTTTTTTTGTTTCTTCGTTTGTTCCGCTCTCACGCCGTAACTACTGAACCGATTGATTTGAAATTTCGCAGACGTAAAGTTAGAAGTCCGGATTAATTAATAGGGTACTTTTTATCCCGGAAATATTGATATTCCCGAAGGAAATCTAAAAAGCGCGATATAACCGAATATCACGCGGGCGAAGCCGCGTGCGGAAAGCTAGTGAGTAATAACTATCAAAGAAGTTTGTTACCTGTCCGACCAACACAAGGCGTCGTCTCGATACCTGGAAATGAAAATAAAATGTTTATTGTTTAACTCATGAGCAAAAGTTTTAAAATCAAATCCAATACAATATACCTACATATACATATATTACCTATATAACCTTTTGAGAAGCTAATGGTAGAAGCGACGCATTTCTTTTAAACATTTTTTCCAGATCTCACTTAAAAAAATATCTTCTGTCGTTAATTAACAGCTCTTAAGCAGTAGCAGTGTTAACCCATCAAAAAAGCATAAGTGGCCTATAATTAGTAGATCGATATCCGCCCGAAAGCTTCTTCAGCACAAACCCGTACAAGTGTTGGTGTGAAGAAGCATTTAAAAACACGCTTCTTAGAAACCAAATGGAGACCCTAGCAATCTAAACCCGTATTTAGTTCAGCATCTACGAGGTGCTTGGCAACGACTACGTAATTATTGAGTTAAATACAGGCATTATCATTCAACAGCTCCTGATTATAGAGGAAAATGGGCACTGTATACCTTGTTGTAGGTGATTATATTTCTACCAGTTATCACCTGACGATCTTATACAAAATGGGCACTGTATACCTTGTTGTAGGTGATTATATTTGTACCAGTTATCACCTGATGATCTTATACAAAATGGGCACTGTATACCTTGTTGTAGGTGATTATATTTGTACCAGTTATCACCTGACGATCTTATACAAAATGGGCACTGTATACCTTGTTGTAGGTGATTATATTTGTACCAGTTATCACCTGACGATCTTATACAAAATGGGCACTGTATACCTTGTTGTAGGTGATTATATTTGTACCAGTTATCACCTGACGATCTTATACAAAATGGGCACTGTATACCTTGTTGTAGGTGATTATATTTGTACCAGTTATCACCTGACGATCTTATACAAAATGGGCACTGTATACCTTGTTGTAGGTGATTATATTTTGTCACCTGATTATAGTTGTGATTATATTTGTACCAGTTATCACCTGACGATCTTATACAAAATGGGCACTGTATACCTTGTTGTAGGTGATTATATTTGTACCAGTTATCACCTGACGATCTTATACAAAATGGGCACTGTATACCTTGTTGTAGGTGATTATATTTGTACCAGTTATCACCTGACGATCTTATACAAAATGGGCACTGTATACCTTGTTGTAGGTGATTGTATTTGTACCAGTTATCACCTGACGATCTTATACAAAATGGGCACTGTATACCTTGTTGTAGGTGATTATATTTGTACCAGTTATCACCTGACGATCATATACAAAATGGGCACTGTATACCTTGTTGTAGGTGATTATATTTGTACCAGTTATCACCTGACGATCTTATACAAAATGGGCACTGTATACCTTGTTGTAGGTGATTATATTTGTACCAGTTATCACCTGACGATCTTATACAAAATGGGCACTGTATACCTTGTTGTAGGTGATTATATTTGTACCAGTTATCACCTGACGATCTTATACAAAATGGGCACTGTATACCTTGTTGTAGGTGATTATATTTGTACCAGTTATCACCTGACCATCTTATACAAAATGGGCACTGTATACCTTGTTGTAGGTGATTATATTTGTACCAGTTATCACCTGACGATCTTATACAAAATGGGCACTGTATACCTTGTTGTAGGTGATTATATTTGTACCAGTTATCACCTGACGATCTTATACACATTGGACCCGATTCTCTTATTCACCAACTAAACTAATTTTAGGTTAAGTGCATCCTTTTCTTTCTATTTCATTAAGAAAAGGACAGAAGATAAAATGTTAGTTTAGACTTTGTTCAATGCTACCTTTGAACAGTGATTCAGCATTTCGGCAGCGGACGCGCGGCCTACTTCAAATATTGTTGAAAATACAGATTTCACGTATAGAATACCAAGACGTTTGTACATTTGTGTGTGTTGGGAAAAAGTAGTATATAAGCTGTAATATTGTGTAAATAAATCAGATTAGAATTTAGTCTGGTCTCATTACCCCTCACTGTGGCCAAGACACCCTTAGCCATCTCTGATCAGTCCTGTGAGTCTGCTGGACTGGCAGTGAGTTTACCCTTCACCCTTACCTGGAAATCCTAACTACTATCCGTCTGTTAGCTTAGGTCTCTTGGTGCAGACATCCCGCACTTATTTATATATTTATTTATTACGAACTATATGGTAGGTCAGGGCTGTAGGGCTTATATGTCTTAGTTTAGGTTCTGTTACCTTTCCGTATAGGCGCATGTACTGCCGCTATTAAGGGTGGTCGTACAGACTTAGCAAATTAATCCGCTCCTGACGTAAATTGACGTAAGTATTTATGGACGCCATGTTTAAACTGTCGATGGAGTAACTTAATTTGACAGGATTAAAATAACATTTTATCTTCTATCCTTTTCTTAAAACTGATTTTTAGTTAAGTGCATTCTTTTCCTTCTATTTCATTTAAAAAAAGGACAGAAGATGAAATGTTAGTTTAGACTTGGCAAAGTAATCCGCCCCTGGCGTAATTTGACGTATTTTTGGACGCCATATTTATAATCGCGTCTAAACTGTCTATGGCTTATATAACTTAATTTGACAGGATTAAACTAAAATATTTATATCCAGGAATAATAGATAGACTACTTTTCATCTAGATATTCCCACGGGATCTAAACTTACGCAGGTGAAGCCGGGGCGCAGCTACTATTACATAATCCTTACTAATGCTATAAATGGGAAAGTGAGTTTGTTTGTTTGTTTGTTCCGCTTTCACGCCGTAACTACTAAACCAATTACATTGAAATTTTGCAGACATAAAGTTAGAAGTCAGGATTAAATAATAGGGTACTTTTTATCCTGGAAAAAAATGATATTCCCGAGGGAAAGCTAGTGGAACATAAAACTGATCATCATAACAACAATTCCTTAATAAAATATTACTAATACATCCCAACTACATTAAGTTGGACATTAAAACTTAATAAATCGTTGCGATAATCATCCGAGTTTAGTTCAGAGTGAAGTAAAAGTCCATATCGTATTATGTAGCTATGGTAAACATATGCATGTAAAAACATGTCGAGGCGAGGGCGAACTCACTCATTATTGATGGAGATACGACAATACCTAGATGTCTGTCTCACACCTGACTTCACCATGATGTAGGGAGAATGGAAATGGTTATCTAGTAAATTCGCTCTGGGGAAGAGTTAAAGCCATCATTGCAGGTATGTTAAACACTATTATCATCTTTGAGCTGATAGACTTCTAGCAGGAGTTCCGAACACTGTTCTTCGGAATGGTGCGGAGAATTTTTGCTTGAAAGTATCTGACTAACTGATCAGCTTCTGCCAATCTAATTATTTCTCTATCACCCCATACCTACGTTGTGTGCAAAGTTTCGCATTGAAGTGGTATATTTGACACCAATAAAGTAATATACTTGTCATCATTTTAATTAAAGTTGCTCATTTGACTTGTATAGCAGTGGGCCAAACGCTGTGACATTATTTTGTAATGGCGGCACGTGGAAATAGTGGTTTTGGTAAGTGGCGATTGTCGAACGGTGACTTCGCTTGGTGGCGCGGACCACTTCTCTGGGGCGAAATTGTCGGTTTGCCTATTTAAATTATTATTGCTAGATTGGAGGGTATATTTACACTTCGTGCTTCAATTCAAATCTTCACCTTCTAAATGGAGCCCTTACCACTTATATGCTGTACCAAGATGGTGACGACCCTATCGCTGTCGTCGTCATACTTTAGAGAATAAAAGAAAATCAAGTCATACTTAGATTTCAATCTTCCTTCACGTTGTTTAACTCCGCAAAACCGTTTAGTGACTATCTCTTCCATTTTCTCTATATCAAGTAGAACATTTCCCAGTGTGCCGACCTCCCAGGCAATAAATGAATGAATAATTCACGACGTCTCGCTAACCGCCGTCTACGTTATTAATAACTGACGGTTAGCTTCTGATCATGACGGACGGAAAGCACTAAAAATGGTGGTTATTTTGCGTTTTGAACAAATAAGGTATTAATATTCTGATAATGAGCTGATTTTAAATCAAAAACATTTGATATTTTTCAGAAGACGTGAAAACAATTGTCAATGACATTACTGACAATTTCAAATCAATACATTAATAATATCGTTTTTTCCATAGCGATTACTGTCCCTCCACCGGGCAAAGACCTCCCCCATATTCTCCCATCTTTCCTTTTGCTGTGACTTCTCCATCCAAGCCGTTAGGAAGGAGTCCAAATTGTCACAATGACATGTGTGCCTCAATGACAATGCCCGTCTTCAGACACCCTCTGTAGGACGACGCATAGTCTCAAATTACTATAACCAACAGTCGTGGTGGTCTAGAAAACGTCGTGGTGGTCTAGTGGTTAAAACACCAGCCTCTCAAGTATGAGTGTGCGGGTTCGACTCCAGGTCAGGCAAGTACCAATGTAACTTTTCTAAGTTATATGTGCTTTCTAAGTATATCTTAGACACCAATAACTGATTAAAAGCTGAAGGAAAACATCTTGAGGAAACCTGGACTTTGAAGTCTGAAATCGCCAACCTGCATTGAGCAAGCGTGGTGTTTACGCTGAATCCTTCGCTGTATGAGAGGAGACTTGTGCCCAGCAGTGGGACGATAAAAAGGTTGATGATAATCAAAAGCAGCCAAACTAACTTCTGCCGCTGCCATCAAAGATTCTATAGAAATGCGAAGCTTTGTGTCAAGAAAACCTTTTTTACATTCCCCGTGCTCTTGCTCAAGTAGGTATGTGTCGATATTGCGAGCGTATTATCGACACGTGGAAGAAGAACAATATTTTCAGAGAGTAAAGATTATAATTCTATTAGTTTTATTTTTATATTCTCCGCTCCTATTGGTCGCAGCATACCTACGAAGTCAATAAAAATATTTTTTAAATTGAATATATTTATCAGCAAAAGTCTGTAACCCGTATCATTTTTAACTTTTAATCTTTTGGCATTCTACTACATTAATGAGGTCTTCTAAATGGCCACAGATTTAAAAAAAACCGCACGTTGCAACGCAAATGGCATACATACAATATGTAAAGAAAACCCTGTCCGATCCGTGAAGGTATTGTTAGGTATCGATAACTGATTCTACTAAAAGCTTTTAAGCTTTTCGCAAAAAGAGGTAACTTAAAACATGTGCGGTAGGCCATACAGGCGCGGACGAAGAGGGGCAGGGCACGCGGCATGCGGTCGCATCGCTATTCGCTCAGAATTGTACCGTCAAGAATAATGTTGTCACGTTTTAAAAATTACGAAATTTTGGGGAAGTTGGAATTAATTTATCATCATCATCCCAGCGTTAATCCCAGTCGCATCCGAAGCCTTTTCAGCTTTGGAGTCTGGGGTCCGCTTTACCAGTCCAACTGCTGATATGGCTAAACTTCGACATTTTCCGTGAAGCGACTGCCGTCTGACCTCCACAACCTGAAGGCGACATCGAAGCATTGCAGTTAGACCAATTGTTGGACTTTTGAGGGCTCCAACAACCCGTAACGACTGCCACTAGATGTTCGTATGGCAACCGGGACCAACGGCTTAACTTGCTTTCCGAGGCACGACTAGACCAGTGGAAATATTCATATTCATGCATACAAATACTTGCACTGTGCGGGGATCGAACCCGCGCCACCTTGCGCAGCGGCCGCTTCCGCTACCGCTACGCCACGGAGGCTGTCAAAGAATTGTACCGTCAAAAATAATGTTGTCACTTTTTAAAAATTACCAAATTTTGGGGAAGTTGGAATTAATTCGCGGGGAAAAAAGATTATTTCAAAATTCACTAGTATTGTTACTATGATGATTATGTAAAATTTCATATTTTATTTGGTCATGTGTTTACCTAACCTTTACTATCCTTATGGGTCGGACAGGGTTTTCTTTATATATTGTATATTATACTTGTAACATCGGCTTCGTATACACACTAGCACCTCAAGCTACCCGAAACTGATTTTTTTTCCCTATCAACTTTGAATTTTAGTACTTCAGCGGTAAAGTTAAAATTTGACTAAGTAGTTCGATCTGTATTGATGTATATATATTCTACCTCATGCCGAACAGTGATTTCCTATGTCAAGATTGCCATAACAACAAGAACGAAGCAGTTTTAATAAAAGAAACCCATTCACAAACATAGTAACTTAAATATCATGGTTAGAAACAGCTAAAGTCCAGCACAAATTTCTAAAACATTGACTCCTCAAGCTCGTCTAAACCTCATTAACTAGAAACTTCTTTAACAAAACTATAAACTAAACAATAGAGAAGATAAGCAGAGAAATCGCTTGTACCAGTTAACTGAGCAGAATAGATGTCCTGCACCTTGCTTATTGACTGCGTAGCATAATATGGTGAATAGAATATTATCTATGGTCCATTATAGGGCATTGGTCTGTCATGGTAATTATTATGGATGGTTGTATTGTGGATAAATATTTAGAGCAGAATTCTTGAGCAGGTTTGTTTGTATGATATACCTACAATGTATTCTATTTTTAGTGTGTTATATTTATTTGACACACACATTTGACATTTTATTATGGCCGATGGGGCAGTAAGGTTCCGGAGTGGCGGCCACGTACCGGAAGACGCAGCGTAGGGATGCCCCCAACAATGTGGACCGATGACCTGGTGAAGGTCGCGGGAAGCCGAATTATGCGGGCTACAAAAGGCCAGTCATCGTGGAAAGGCTTGGGGAGGCCTTTGTCCAGCAGTGGACCTCTATAGGCTGAAGAAGAAGATGGCATGTCCTAGAGGCAAAACTTCGAAGACATGTGTCATCTACCAACCCACACTGGCCCCGCGTGGTAGATTACGACCCACTCCCTCTCATCGAGAGGAGGCCTGTATCCCAGGAGTATGAACATTATAGACTGATTATGTATGTTATGTACAATATTTATTCACATAAGCCTTTATAATGATGTAATCTGCACTATGAACAAATAACAACGTTGTCTCACATACATGCACAAAAAGCGACTTCAATTTATAATATATTTAGCAAATTTCGGTCGTAAATCTATTCCCTGATAAATTAATCAATACCCCATGCTCACTCAACCATAACACCCACAAATTCACACAAAAAAAAACAAATATCCCACATAGCCATTGTAAACTTCTAATAAATTTGTCTATTGCCAATATGGCGCGCGATCTCCCGCGCTTTTTAATAAAATACCTCGCACACGCTTATGTCTGACAATAATCTAAGAGATCGCTGATCGCACCGCAAAGGCTTATTAAATCGTGACGGAAAGTTTTATTAAAGAGAAAATATGGAAGACATAAAAATGTTATACAAAACGAAATGAGTGAACTACAAAGTCCCCTGATTTTTACTTATTATAGATAGGAATATATTATATATTGATAGGAATGAAGAATTTTAACGTATTAAAAATTAACAATAAATAAGCTAAACCTGTCATAATACGTACAGAATATATAGCTCTTAGCTAAAATCTGAACTTCTAAATCACTGTCTGTGTATTTTTCTTCATTACAGGAAAACTGATGATGAAACTATTTCCCTCTTTCAACTTTACATTTTTTCCCAATTGCTTAGAAATGTTGCAGGAAGAGCCAACTGAACCAGTGTGTAGAGAACGGTTTTAAGTAGGTATAGGCTACATTGACAGCTGTCAAAGTCGCCAAATTTGACCACTATCAATTCAATGCATACTTACTTCAAAAAGCAGCAAGAATTTCTAATCCAACCTACACACTTCGAATCGATAAATTAACAGAAATTGTGATTAAATTTATTTATATTAATTGTAATCTAATTAATTCTACAAATATAAACTAAAATATCTAAAACGTGAACAAGGACATCGTAATTCGCAAATTGAATATAGAATGAAGTTCCATTCTGCAAAAATTTGGTATTGCATTCTAACTCACAAGGTGTTTTTCTACAACATGTTCCTAACTCGAACGAACATAAAAAGTAATAGAATTCGGTTTAGGAACGCCGTGTTCTGCCAGGGCTGTCAGATCGAGAAAAAAGGTATGCTCTCACATTTCACAATGCATCGATTAAAAACAATGGCTATATGAAAACGATTCTCATCCAAGTATTTTTGTTCTAATTAAGACTTACATATTTTAATTGTTATCAACTAAAGGGAACAATGTAATTGATTATATAACAAGTTTTGGTAAAAACTACGTTGAAGCTAAAAATTATCGCCAACTTATCGAATATGTTTGTTCGTTACCTAATAGGTTCATGCATCTCCAACTGGTTAAGCTGACCTGTTTGCGTTGATGTACATAATTTAAGGATTAGAATAGAATACTCTTTATAATACGGAAAATATCGAAGTTCAGCCAAAATCAGCAGTTAGATTGGTAAAGCGGACCCCAAACCCCAAAGCTGAAAAAGCGGATGCGACTAGGATTAACGCTGAGATGATGATGATGATGAATGTACACTATAGAAATTACAGAATATAAACATCATGATTTTACAAAGGTGACACAATGGGCGGTATTATCGCTAAGAGGGATCTTTTACAGACAACCTATGGATAATACAAAGAGGAGGGGAAGAAAATATAAGTAAGATATTTTTTAATATAAATAGGTAGTAAGCACGGCTACTCATAAAACTATACATAACCAGTAAAAATATAAGTAAGTATCTATACTTTTTGCGTAACAAAAAAAAAAGAAAATCAAATGGTATTCTAAAAAAACAAAATTCAAATATTCCTCCTTAAAGATGGCATCCCTAAGTGTTGCAATTGTCAACACCCGTTGAACACTTTGCATTTTATAACACGCTTCCGAACGTTTGTCGAGAGCGAAATGGTAATGACGACCATCAATTTTTACTGAGCCTTATCAAACCTCGTTCAACAGTGTTGGATCTATGACTTTCCGTTTTAGCATCATGTTCGAATGTAAGTTCTGGCAGTTGCAAGTGATAAATTGGAAATTTTATCCGCTATTGAAAATGTGATATTTTTGAATTTCGATTCGGAATGGAGATACGACCGATTTATTTTTTTAATTATAAATTAATGCTTTGAATTTAAGTTTTAGCAGTACCTAGTAAGTGATAAATAGTAAATTTTATCCGCTATTGAAAATGCGAAATTTTTGAATTTCGATTTGAGATGCAGATACGACCGACTTTTTTAAAATTATAAGCTAGTGCTTTGAATATAAGTTTTGGCAGTAGAAAGTGATAAATTGTAAATTTTATCCGCTACTGAAAATGCGAAATTTTTGAATTTCGATTCGGGATAGAGATACGACCGATTTTTTTTATAATTATAATCTAGTGCTTTTTTTTTTACATATTATAAACTAGCGCTTGACCGCAATCCTGCCTGATGGTAAGCAGTGACGCAATCGTTGATGGTAAAGCGCACTAGTAATCCCGCCTGATGGTAAGCAGTGATGCAGTCGTTGCTGGTAAAAAAGGAGATTTGAAAAAAGGGAGATTAATAATTTCATTTATTATGAAAGATTAAAAACTGTGACTGAACTCTGCATACTAAGTCACAACACACTATTACTAACTATTACTTTGAATTATATTATTTGAATTATTATTTTGAAGCATATTGATAATCCATTGCTACATATGTTCGAAAAATATGTCTGGGCAACAACGTAAATAACGCAGTGAATGTTGTTGAACTGTCAAAAAGAAACCCATTACTATTGGTACTGTTTTACGTGTCATGATGATTTTAAGATCATTGACACCCAGAATTATCGCAATCTGTCAAAAAATACCATTAATATTCCTACATTTATGACAAGTTTTTGACAGTGATTCTAGTTGAAATGATAATATGTACGACTGCATTTTAAAACTATTTTTATTGCGGAAATATTCTGCACTGCATATAATTATAACTGCATAAATATTATTATATTCTACACTGAAACCTTCAAAAAAGTAATTTGCTCACCAAAAACCTCAACACATTACCATCAACAACGGTAACCCACATAACCGCACTAAAACGGTTAATTACCACTAACCCCTGAACCGAGCCGCCCCGAACCTCCCCGAAGTTTGCCGAACAACAAACTTACGGCTATAGAATGCACGTGACGTCACTAATTCTAAACCCATGAAAATGGATTGTGGGGCATTGTGTACTTTGTTTTAGGGTATTTTGGATACTTACATACATATATGAAAATATGGTGTGGTGTTTTTATTTCATTTTACCTTATTTACGTAAATCTGAGAAAGATTTCTTATTTACGTAAGTCGCTCAGCGAGCTATGGAGCGGGCTATGTTGAGCGTCTCTCTGAAGGACCGCATCAGAAATGAGGTGATCCGACAGAGGACCAGAGTTACCGACATAGCTGACAGGATTAGCAAGCTGAAGTGGCAATGGGCTGGTCACATATGCCGCAGGGCCGATAACCGTTGGGGTAAGCGAGTCCTCGAGTGGAGATCGCGTCTCGGCAAACGTAGCGTAGGACGCCCTTGGGCGAGATGGAGCGACGACATCAAAAAGGTGGCTGGTAGTGGCTGGCGGAGAACTGCTCAGAATCGAGCTTGTTGGCGTGCCATGGAGGAGGCCTATGTCCAGCAGTGGACGGGTAGGGGCTGATGATGATGATGATGACGTAAATCTGCAGTGCGACTCTGTAACTTTCTCACAGTGAAAACTTAGCTGAAGTGAGTTGTCCTTTGAGCTGATGCTAAGATTAATAGCTAACTATAAGCTCACTTCACTTAAGGCCCGCAGCCGACCCTGGTCCAGGCCATGGTCCGGAGCGAGAGTGCACGGCAGGCCGGCACCTCCTTCTACGAAGCAGTGATGCTGGCAAAGGAGGAGGCAGAGCACGTGAGGTAGCGGGAACCGCCCGCAGGAGACGCCCTGATCGAGAGACAACTTCAAACTCCCGGCCACCGTAGGCGCGGGTTTGCGGCGGCGAGCTGCCTATCGCTCGCCGCCCGGTAAGGACCAGGCCTGGGTCGACGAAGCGTTTTGTTTCACGCGCGCCTCAATGAGAAAGCACATCGTGACGGGGTCCATGAGGACCGATGGCTCCTGGGCCAGGGTTGCGGGTTGGTTAATAAAGAACTTAGTTCTCATTGTTCATATTGCTGAAGAAGAACAGAAACTGAGAGTTGCTGAAGAAATAAACCTTAGCGTCCGTAGCCAAGCTTACGTCTGTAGAGGCACCCCGACAGCCCTCAAGCGCCCGAAGACGCCCAAAACCGCTCGAACTGTACCTAGCCGCACCGATGCCCACCGATAGTGGGCGCCGGGCCTAAGTGTTCACTGGTAGTTTTTTTTATACATATTTATAAACTAATGCTTGACCGTAATCCCGCCTGATGGTAAGCAGTAACACAATCGTTGATGGTCAAAAAAACTGAGTGAATAGGAAAGAAGACGGCAGTTGACCGGGGTGATGCAATATTAAACGCAACAACACAACCAACGATGCTGCGCCAGAGGGAGATTGATCTGGAGAGCCTCCACAACCAAACTCTCGACACAGCAACATTTAATGCATAGTACCCGGCACACATCGCAACACAGTTGTGTTGCGCCGTTACAGCCGTGCGTGTTACAGTTGTGTGTTGTTGTTAAGCCGTACGGAGGACGGGTCTGAGCAGTTACTCGGACCCGTCCTCCGTACGGCTTCACAAGACAACAGTTCCATATATGTTACAGACGGTCGGCCAGCAGACCGTTAGGACCCTTAAAAGGTAGGTAATTTTTAACCTTTGCGACAGTGTTTTGAACACCTTGCAGATGTTCAAGTTCATAATAGTATAAAAATAGAAAATCTTACAAAGTCCAATGACGTTAGACTGAAAACTCTACGTACAATACCAAAACCAACCTAAGCAGAGCCAAAAACATCCAATTTCCGTCAAAACGTAACACCAAGAACGTCATATTGTCCTCGTGGAACGAATTTAAATTTTCAAATTCGGAACACGTTTGTCGCGTTGGCGACACTCGCGCTGGTTTATTGCATAAAATTACAATATTCACCGGCAGAGGGCGACGCTAGCTACGTGGCCATTATTGTGTTACACGTCATTTTATTAAAACAATTATGTGATTAATTGATATTCGTTGCATATGTTTTGAATAATGTTCGGATGGGGTAGAGAGATATTATTTTGCCCGCCCTGTCCGTGAAATCATATGCCTGAGAGATCCACCACATTCGCCACATGCACTTAACCGTGCTATCCCTTAATTTTCGTTTATCGTCTTTTTTGCCTTTTTTTTTTTTTTTGCTCATATCTTAAGTGTTCTAGCCATTGATATAATATTAAACTAAAGTAGATAAGTCACTAGCGCGCTGAAAATGAAGCGTACATACAAAAGATTATAATTCTAATCTCTTGCCTTAGTCACTCTCGATACACTCGTAAAAACAAACGACAAACACTAACAGCGCAAATGACAAACACTAGCCATCTTTTTCTTCTCTATGCCTTAGATTGCGCCCCATCTCACTCACACTGTACCAACGTGTGAAATACGCAGAATAAAAAATTTGCATGTGTGTGCTGCTGCTCCGATCGGCACATTTATTTTGGTTAATTTGTTAGAGCATATCATATCTGTTTAATATTATATCAATGATTTAACCTAAAATTAGTTTAGTTTGTGAACAACAGAATGGTGGGAGTTTTTGGCGGGAAGCCAAGATGAGTGCCACGCTCGTTTTTCATTGGACTTTTAAATTATTTATAGTGTCGTTTACTAAATAAAAACGTGTGATTTATGTAGTAAAAAGTGCATTCAGTGAATAATTCATAAAGAACAGTGAAATATTGTAGCATAGTGGCCACATCATGGCTTAGTACCAAATCTTCCTCTGTGTTCGGTTCGCACGGCCGTCTTTTTCGACATGATTAATTCATTACGTGACATTGGCTAAAAGCACAAACCGTGCGAAGCCATAAGAGAAAGAAAGAAGAACTTTTGAAGATTTTTATTTTACTTGAAATTGGCACAAAGTCATAACTAGTGCCACAATACAAAAAAAAAAAAAAAAAAACAGAATGGTGCCATTATTTGTTAAACGGCGGAAACTTATTTATACACTTAATACATACGTATGTCTCCAATATGTTTGTTCTCCAGTTTGCAGCCGTCACATTGCACACGGTAAGTCGCCTTGCAAATGAAATACAAAGTCATAAAAACTACTAACTAATAGGATGTTTGACTAAACAATGCATAATTTGTTACTTTTGAGGGAAATGTCGGTTGACGCTGACACATTAAAACAATGTCGAGATTTTCTTAGTAAATTTTAACTAAACTTCGTGTGGTACCGGGTTTAGGATAGTACCAACCCATATCCTCCCGTGGGTGTCGTAAGAGGCGACTAAGGGAACTCTCACCAGAGAAGCGGGCAGCAGCGCTTCTCCTGTGGAATATCAAATTACTGCGATCCCCAACTTGTCTGCCAAGCGTGGGAATTATGGCAGTGCCCCTCAATGGAATTAAAGCCTTGATGGAGGCCTTTGTCCAGCAGTGGACCTCTATAGGCTGAAGAAGAAGAAGAAATTTCTGAGAGTAAACAAAATCACACATTGAAAATTGACGTAAAATATGTTTTTACATAACCTTAATAATAGTTTTTTCAAAACAAAAACTGTGGTAATTTAGGTGCAGTGAGTTTGTGGAGTGAGGAGTTTTTGGCGGGAAGCTAAGATGAGTGCCACGCTCAATTTTCATTGGACTTTTAAATTATTTATAGTGTCGTTTACTAAATAAAAACGCGTGATTTATGTAGTAAAAAGTGCATTCAGTGAATAATTCATAAAGAACAGTGAAATATTGTAGCATAGTGACCACATTATGGCTTTGTACCAAAACTTCCTCCTAGTGTCAGTTCACGCGGAAAACGAAAGGAGATAGATTTAGTTAGGATAAGTTACAAAAGAAGACAATATATAATTAAGACATGGCTTAAAGGTCTTAGAAACCAGGCCATAAAATCCCCAAAAGAAAAAAAATTTGTGGAATGAGCTGTTATTCCAACCAGTGCTAGGGATTGACACTATTGACAGATCCCTTCACACAATTTATCATCGTGATATTTTAACAGGGGTTTTGACGGAAAACCGTCAAAACCCCTGGCCGTCCTGGCGTCCGGCTAAGATGAGTGTCACGCGCATTTTTCATTGGACTTTTAAAATTATTTATAGTGTCGTTTACTAAATAAAAGCTCGTGATTTATGTAGTAAAAAGTGCATTCAGTAAATAATTTATAAAGAACATTGAAATATCGCAGCATAGTAGCCATATCATGACTTCGCCGTCTTTTTCAACTGTCTTTGGCGATTTTCTATAATTTGTTACACGTGTTATTGGACAAATTGGGGTATCTATTCCACAGAGGCCTTTGATCCAGAGTTGAGGTGATATTTTAACAGAATCTGTCAGACGTAGCATTATTTAAGTGAAAACTATTATTTTGGAGGTTTCCGACATACAACCGATCAGGGACCATAGCCTGCTATTTTTAAGAATTTGTCATTCCAACACGATTCCATTGTCATTGAGCTAAAAGTTCGTAATCTACTTAATTCATAATGATCGATCAACTATCGGTCAGCCGTCTCGTAATGGAATGGTGATGGAGTGACATTTCCTTATTGCGATTATTATAAAATCCGTTAGGTAGTAGAAATGATTTTCTAAAAACTACTACTCAATTTGAACATTTATTAATATGGTGTGGAGTGTCAGTGATTGACAACTAGCAAGTCATAATGTCGCCATTTTCTTAGTGGATTACGAAAGTTGACAAAATCGATCATTATGAGCACATTTATTAACATGGAGTGGAGTGTCAATGATTGACCACTGGCAAATCATAATGACGCCATTTTGTTAGTAGATTACAAAAGTTTTTAAAACGTATCATTATGATATCACTGATCAACCATTCTGACTCTATTGTAATAGCAGACTAGCCCCATGCTCTCAATCAAAACTTCATTAACATTTTTTTTTTTTTAATTACGATCTAGTGCTTGACCGCAATCCCACATGCAATCGTTGATGGTAAATCGCGCTAGTTTATTAAGAACCTAGTCTCGTAAAAAAAAAAAAAACTGTGTGAATGGAAAGGAAGACGGCAGTTGAGAGGGGTGATGCAATGTTAAACCTAACAACACGACCAACGATGCTGCGCCAGAGGGAGATAGATCTGGAGACTGTCCACGACCAAACTCCCGACACAACAACATTTGGCGCATAGTATCCGGCACAAATTGCAACAAAACTGCTCAGACCCGTCGTCCGTACGGCCACAATAAACAGAACAGTAAAACATCTTCATACAAACGTGCCGCTCTCGGTTTGATTGGTTGCGTGCGCGCCACGCGCCGTGTCGGTACGCGATTTCACGCACACGCTGGCGTAATATAACTGGGAATAACGAGGTGGCAGTACGGGCTGTGCCGCGTGACTGTGAGCACGCGCATTAATTAGGTACATGACCGCTCGCGGTCGTCAACTCTCGCCGGCCACTTACCATAATATTAATTTATTACGAGTATCATGCCTTCAAAAAGGGGAAAAAAATATTGTAGTATTTTCGGGTGCCTCAATAACGATTTCGCAAACCCGGACTTATCATTGTTCATAATTCCTACTGAACTAGAAATATAAGTACCTACTTATACTTAAATTTTATTAGAAAATGTGATATTTGTATTGTTTATTTCACAGTTTATTGGGTATTAAGAGCGTAGCCGCGTCGCAATTTTCCATATAAATGTATTCCCAAATTTACTTCCTCAATACTATGTTTAGAGCTAAAGTATATTTTCAGAAGCCTAGTTTTCCTATAAAACAGAGGATTGAGCACGAAATATCGTTTAGGTAAACGTATTCGTCGCGTACAAGGGCAATTTCATAATAATTACTGCTGCAATTTACTATTTTTTTTTTCTATTGTCTTATGTGTTGTTTGATCCACATATGGCGTCTTAATCATAATATTAACTTAATAAAATTATAGTAAGATGTGACCGATTAACGCTTAAGGTTACAACCACTTTTAAAGTATGTAAAGCATTCAGTCATAATATGCTTTTTATTACATAAATTTAGAGCAAGGGCTGCTTGTTCGAAAATATTAAAAGTGACGACCCTGGGGATCAACGCAAGAGTAGGCTAATAACTCGGCGGGCGGCCTTAGATAACCTACTGTTCTGGTTACTGTGGTATGGCTTGGCTTCACCAGATATCATGCCACATCATGATCAACTTGTGCCGGCAGCCGATGTTATGGCCTACCACCGAGAATATATGATGACATAAGGTAGTCACAAGTAAACTAACACATTTACAACAAAACAAACATACATTTGCGTGAACCAACACTCTTGCGCAGCTAAGTGTTACACTCGGTGATTACAACGAAACGCAATTAGTCGCCAATTACTGCGCGCGCGCAGATAAGATAAAGATAAATATTCTAAAAGATACCTGACACCTACTTAGCAGTCTTGATTTAGCTACGAAGGCTTTGTAGTTTTGTATGTACAAAGTTGCAGTAGTCAGTAGTTTTGTAGTTGAAAGCAGCATTTTATTCGGAATGGACGAAGATATTCACTAATTCCCATATATTTGGATTTTAAAATATACTACACACTTAGAATATTTGAAGGGAGCAATACCACAGCAAATAATAATACTGGCAATGCTTAAAACTATATTGAAACTATCAAATCAATCATAGCATTGAAATGAAAACAGTGATAACTTCAAACAAACTGACAGCCTCCGTGGTGTAGCGGTAGCAAACGCGGCCGATGCGCAAGAAGGCGCGTGTTCGATCCCCGCACAGTGCAAATATTTGTAAGCATGAATATGAATATTTGCACTGGTCTGGTTGTGCTTCGGAAAACACGTTAAGCCGTTGGTTCCGGTTGCCATACAAACATCTAGTGGCAGTCGTTAGGGGTTTTTGAAGCCCTCAAAAGTCTAACAATTGGTCTAACTGCAATGCTTAGATATCGCCTCCAAAGCCAAAGTTGAAAAGCTACGGATGCGACTGGGATTAACGCTGAGATGATGATGATGATTAATTTCAAACAAACTAATACCTAAAAATGAATCAATTTATCAATTTTAATATCGATTTTGAATTCTTATATTGATGTTTTTTTTTTATATTATAAACTAGTGCTTGACCGTAATCCCGTCTGATGGTAAGTTGTGATGCAATCGTTGATGGTAAAGCGCGCTAGTTTATTAAGCTACTATTCACTCTAGCCTTGTAGACACTCAAATTGTAGTCAGATGGAAAAACCACCGCAGGCGATTTAAAAAAAACTTTTCCCCACACTACATATTACTTCTATGTCGAGAGTGCGTTTACAAACATTTATACTGCCATACACAAACAACCAGACCCGGACCAGACCAGAACAGTAGATCATACAAATATTTGTTCCGTGGGGGGATCGAACCCGCGGCACGCAGCGCAGCAGTCGAGCGCTCAGCCACTACACCAACCGTGCCGTCCGGGATTCACACGATCGACAGCTCATTCTACCCTTTTTTTTAATGGGATGGGAAATCATCAATTGGCTTCTCCCGCTTTGGGCGGAGCGGAAGGGCGTGTCAGACTTTTACTGACTAAAACCCACCCGTGTTTCTCAACTTGCTTGTGCGACGGCCAGGGCCACAGTGTCTTTTTTAAACTAACCCGCAAAGAGCTCAATTCACCCACCTGTTCACGTTGATTAACAATAACAATTGTAACAATACCACAGCCTACAAAACAGCAGTGCAATTCTCTGACCATCTCAACAATAAAAGTTAGGTGAATGAGCCAGATGAGGCTCATTAATTTTCACGGTAGCTAGGGGATTTAAAAAAAAACGCTGCCTCCTGCTAGATTTTTATTTCTATGTTGTGGATGCGTACACAAACATATAAACTCACATACACAAACAGCCAGACAGGCAGCAACTACTTGTAGGCCATACAAATATTTGTTCCGTACGGGGTTCGAACTTCAACACGCAGCGCAGCAGTCAATCACTTAAAAACTGCGCCATTTTTTTTTTAAATAAACCCTGTTAGTCCTGCTTTGACACGATTGACAATTCACTCTAAGCTCCCTTCACCCAACAGTTCTTTTTCTTCTTCTTCTTCAGCCCATAGTGGTCCACTGCTGGACAAAGGCCTCGCCCAAGGCTTTCCACGACGACCGGTCTTGTGCTGCCCGCGTCTATCGGCTTCCCGCGACCTTCACCAGGTCATCGGTCCACCTTGGGGGCCTCCTTACGCTGCGTCTTCCGGTACGTGGCCGCCAATCCAGCCTTACTGCCCCATCGGCCATCGGTTGTACGAGCAACGTGCCCCGTCCACTGCCACTTAATTTTAGCGACTCAAAGAGCTATGTCAGTGACTTTGGTTCTTCTGCGGATCTCCTTATTTCTGATCCGATCGCGTAGAGAAACTCCGAGCATAGGTGTTATACGAAAACCCTTCTTTTTTCTTTTTTTTTTTCGGTGTGGAAGTCCTCATAGGATGTCCGCCGCCCTGGGGAGGGCGACGGGGTCCGTCAGACTTTTACTGACTAAAACCACCCCGGTGTCTCTTCTATCACGAGCGCGCGTGGAGCCGCGGGAGTCTAAATTCTTCCACGGTTATACGAAAAACCAAACCCAACTGTTCAGATTGAGATTATTACAGAATCATTCTATATTACAATAAAGCCATTGTTCCACTCTAACTGTGTTACTCTGTGGTCAATAATCATATCATTCTTGTAGGTAAAATGTGCCTACCCATATCTACGTAATTTCGTCGGTGTGTAAGTGAAACCGCAGGCTCATGTTGTGTAGCCAATTGTATTATGAACAACAGTACTTTGTTTGAAGTATGGTGGCAACTGGCAACTGCAATAACGGTAGCAACCGGTTGCTGAGCAATAGGGATGTATCCAAGGTATGAAAGTAAAAAAAAAATTGTCCCTCTAATCCATATCCATACTAATATTATAAATGCGAAAGTAACTCTGTCTGTCTGTCTGTTACGCTTTCCCGCTTAAACCTCTCAACCGATTTTGATGAAATTTGGCACAGACAATCTTTAGACCCTGGGAAAGGACGTAGGCTACCTTTTATCTCGGAAAATTTTCATGTTCCCGAGGGAAATCTAAAAAGCGCGTTATAACCGAACTCCACGCGGGCGAAGCCGCGGGCGGAATGCTAGTAGATAATAAAAAAAATTAAGACCCGTATTTTTTATTTTGTCGAAATTACCAAAAACTACGGATATATAGCGTATTAAAGGTATGGAGTGGGGGCTAATTAGGTCACGCCGTGGTATATTTTGTACCACGGCGTGACGTCATGCGATATTTCAATTCAATATATCATCATTCTCCTGCCCTTATCCCAATTTATTTGGGGTCGGCGCAACATGTCTTTTTCTTCCATACATCCCTATCAGAAGCCATCTCGGCAGGTCACCCCCTCCTTAGCCATATCATCCTTCACACATTCCATCCATCGTTTCTTTGGTCTTCCCCTACTCTTATAGCCATCAACATTCATAATTAAAACTCTCCTCACGACATTCTCCTCATTTCTCCGTAACACATGCCCGTACCATGACAACCGCTTACCACACAACTTTTCAGCTACCGGTGCCACTTTCAGACTTCCTCTTATGTACTCATTTCTTATTCTATCCATTCGTGTAATACCACACATCCCTCTTAGCATTCTCATCTCGGCTGCATGCAATTACCTTTCATTCATCCCTTTCGCAGCCCAACATTCTGATCCATACAAGACAGCAGGTCGGATCATGGTTTTATATATTTTCCCCTGAAGTTTAAGGGGAATGCGGGAGTCGCAGATTGTTCCCGTGACCTGCCGCCATTTCATCCACCCAGTGTTAATTCTGTGCTTAACCGTCCGATCTATTTCGCCATCGCTTTGCACGAGTGAACCGAGATACCGAAAGTCGGAGCAGATTGGGAGAAGTGCGCCATCAAGCGCTATGGCTCCAGAAGTGGAGAGACCGCCGAAATCGCAGAACATATATTCGGTTTTGGTTCTGCTGATTTTCAAGCCAACATTCTCCAGCTTCTGTTGCCATTTCTCCAATCTGCTCTGGATCTCAGGTCCATCTTCACCGACGAGAACAATGTCATCGGCGAACAGCATGCACCAGGGTGCCTCCTCCTGGATGTCCGACGTAAGAGCGTCCATAATCAACAGGAAGAGGTACGGACTTAAAGCCGATCCCTGGTGCAAGCCTACCGCCACACTGAACTCGTCGGTGTTTCCAGCAGCCGACCGGACGTAGGTACGAGATTGACTGTACATAGCACGAATTAACTCTACATACTTCCCAGGCAAAACTTTCTCTTTCAGGGCCCACCACAGCACATCACGAGGTACCCTATCATACGCTTTCTCCAGATCAATGAACACCATGTGCAAGTTCTTGTGTGCACGTCTGTACTTCTCGCACATTTGGCGGAGTGCAAAAGTGGCGTCCATTGTTCCTCGACCTGGCATAAACCCAAACTGGTTTGGGGTAATCTCACTCTCCTCTCGCAATCTTTTCTCAATCACTTTCTCCCATACCTTCATACTATGTGACATGAGCTTTATCCCTCGATAGTTGTTACAGTCCTGTACATCACCTTTATTCTTAAAGATGGGCACTAGTGAACTATTGCACCATTCTTGTGGGATCCCTCCTTCATGCAACAACTTATTGAAGAATAAAGTCAGCCACATGCATCCATCTCCTTTTAAACACTTCCATACTTCTACTGGTATATCATCTGGGCCCATAGCTTTTCCATTTTTCATACCTTGAACTGCTATTCTTACTTCATCCATGCTAATTTCTCTTACCAAACCCATATTCTCTTGTACCTCTTCGTTCATTAGTTTTTCAAAATAAACCTTCCATCGCTCTTTTATATCGTCATCCTTGGACAGAACCTTACCAGCATCGTCTTTCATACATTTGATATTACTTATATCTCTCGTTCTCCTTTCTCTTGCTTTTGTAATCCGGTAGAGCTCCTTCTGGCCTCTAGGGCTGTCCAGTGAGTCATACAACTTCTCCTGCGCCTTAGCCCTCGAAACTGCTACCGCCTTTTTTGCCTTTCTCTTCCATTCATTATAAATCTTCTTCTTGTCTTCTTTTAAACTATCATTCCCGTTTTCTACACCTTGCCATTCTTTAAAAGCTATTTTCTTTTCTTTGAGTATCTTTTGCACATCTTCATTCCACCACCATGTATCCTTTTCTATCACACCTTTTCCTTTGGATTCTCCAAACACATCTTTAGCTACTCTCCTTATATAGTCCGCCATCTCTTTCCAACATTCATTCACAGATTTTCCTTCCATATCCCCCATTTCAATCATCTTATCTACCACTTGGCTCTTAAACACACTAGCATATTCCTCTTTTTCTATCATACGCCATCTAGTTTTGGGCGAGGGCCGTTCCTTGTTCTTTCTGGATGAGACACTGACTTTTACCTCCATTATCAATAGTCTATGTTGTGAGACTAAGTCTTCACCTGGTAGCACTTTACAGTTTTTGACACTTTTAAGGCTGTTTCGTCTTACTAAAAAGTAATCGATTTGTGTCACGTAGCGGCCGCTTTTATAGCTTATGAGATGCTCATTTTGTTTTTGAACCACGTATTTGTTATTGCCAGGTCAAAGGCCGTAGCAGCTTGCAGTAGTGTCTCACCATCGGTGTTACGGTCTCCGTATCCCCAACCGCCATGCACTCTTTCATACCCATCCTTCTGCTTTCCCACATGCCCGTTAAAGTCACCCCCTACATACACTTCTTCCCTATCTTGCACATCCATCATCACACAATCGAAGTCCTTCCAGAACTTCTCTTTTTTCTAGATTTTTGATGTCGTCGCACCATCTCGCCCAAGGGCGTCCTCCGAGCGAGCTCCGAGGTAATCCCGTCTTCTCCGGGGCCTTCCCATTTTTAAGCTGTCCAAGAGCCATCACGATCTCGGCTAGGCTGATCTCAGGGAGGTCTTCGGTGTAGTGCCGGTCAAGCACTGGTTTCTAAATATAAAAAAAAACTTAGGAGCGCGGCTAGTTCGTATTAAAGCATGTGTGAAATGATTACCATAACGGTGTACAATAAAAAAAAAACTTAAGCAAAATCTAAACTAATTTTCGCTCCTCAATCACCCATCTATCATTATATCTATCAAACTATTATCTCCAACCTTCCAGATGCTACAAAACTAATCTAATCACCCGGCGTTTTTCACATCCGCCCTGTATAACAGTGTTAAAGCTAAAATAATTTCATTTCTACTCGGGATTATCGCGACTGCGCAATCAATAATTTTGTATCAATGACTGGCCGGCCGCTTATTAGTTGAGGGAAAAAACAATAACTATAAGTATATGTATGTATGATTATATGCCCCGATACGTACAAGAAATGTAAGGATGTGGTGTCATTGGATTTTTGTTGGTGTTATGGATTATTTTTTTTTATTATATTATAAACTAGCGCTTGACCGCAATCCTGCCTGATGGTAAGCAGCGACGCAGTCGTTGATGGTAAAGCGCACTAGTTTATTAAGAGCCTATTCACTCTAGCCTTGAAGACACTCAAATTGTAGTCCGACGGAAACACCGCCGCTGGCATACTATTCCAGTCCCTCGATGTACGCGGTATAAAGGAGGAGGCGAAACGCTTCGTCCGGATCGTAGTGGTGTTAACAACGTAAGGGTGGAAACCAGCCGTACGACGGGTCGTCCGCTGGTGGAACGGAGATGGGGGAATTAAATCATGCAATTCCATCGCACACTCCCCGAAATGCATCCTATAGAACACCGAAAGGCTGGCTACTCTACGCCTGTGCTCTAGGCTTTGAAGACCGACTCGAGTTAGATCAGGGTCTCCAATCAGCCTCTTTGCACGTCTCTCCACTGAATCCAAAGTGGCCAGGTGACACTTGGCAGCACCAGCCCAAATGTGGCTGCAGTACTCCACACACGAACGGACCTGTGCTTTGTATAACAAAACGGACCTGTGCTTTGTATAACAAAATGGTGACGTTTTCCTAATTGAACTTCAGGGATAGGTTTTATTAAGGTCCATAAGTTTACCAACTATTGGCCTCGAATCCCTTTTTCATAAACTTAATTTAAGTTCAGTGCTTCTTATTACTTTTGTCTTTTTCTTTCTATTTAATTAAGATAATAAAAAGTAATAAAACTAAAACCCAACTACGACAAAAAACGACGCTGAAAAAGTATAGAACAAGATTTTCAGTATACTGAAGTGAACAAAGTTGCTAATGTAGTTGCAAGTAGGGGAAGGTGAGATATAATGATCCCCTTAAGGGGAAAACTTAACTGTGGCTAAAGTTGAAGGCCAAATCGCAAAATTTCTATTGTTAGAGGTAGTGAATTTACTTAACTATGTAACTGCATACTAATTTTTTATTATTTAATTAGTATTTTTTTTTTGTATTAGAGGTTTTTGCTAAAGTTAAGTAAAGGATCATTTTATACACACCTATGTATAAAATGATCCCCGGGGTAGGGGTAAAATAATCCCAGGGATCATTTTATACCATAAGTTAATAAATATCAACGAAATGAAACAGCTGCTTATTTTAATCATAATTATATATTGTCCATAACAATTTAAGTATGTAAGCAAGTTAAACAAAACTTTTGCAGACTTTTAGTTTCATTAGAGATATTTTTTGTAATTATCATACCTAGTCAAACAATAAGTAAACAAATAAATTATTCTAAATAAAAAATAGGCAGTAAGTAGGTACTCATTTCTATCAATTGTTTCTTTTCAATGTCATGAAGCAATAGAAAAATCAAATCTTAATTAAAAATGATTATTTTCTTGTCAAGAAATAGACATATAGCTTTTTTTTCTCACGTTATGAAATTGATTAATATAAAGTTGAATATCGCAAATGAAGTCGCCTTCATCGTCACTATCTCGTCCCGCACAAGTTTCATGTCCCCATTTAAGACACACAACGCACCTAATCCACGCTTCGCGTTTATTGTCTTTGGAATAGCTTGAAAGCTACTGAAGTACAGAAGAGGCATTCGGTATGACTCTCTTCTTCTGAAGAATCTGATCCGTTTTGCTTCTTTTTTTGCCTTTTCCCTTTCCGCTTCTCTTTCCTTTCCCGACTCCTTTTCCTTTCCCAACACCTTTCAATTTATCGTGCTGTTTGTTGGTCACCCTTTTTATGTTATGTGTTTGTTTTCTTTTTGGCTTCCTCTACAAGGTACTTTTTGTAGTGTGTGCTGGTCAATACTGATGTGTCTACTCCATGGAGCAATACTCTTATTCGTTTTGCAGTCGCTCTTTTTCCAATTATCTTTGATGTTGGTTGTACTTTCCTGGGTGTAACAACACCAAAAGATGTGGTTGGAAGACCAACAGTCAAGGCTAGAGATAATAATCAAATAAATAATCTTTCAGAAGATTCTGACGCCGAGGTGTTTTCTGGAAAGGACGAAGGTTGCCGTGATGACTGTGGTGTTTGTGGAGATTTTTGAATTATCATTTAAACTTTTTACTTAAACAGACCTTAAACTGTCTACTTGCGGTTTTGTAAGGCTTACCATCTCTGACGGCGTTAAATGCCTTTTGCAATTGTTCTTCAGACCAATTTTGACTACTTATTAGTTTTATGTAGGTAGGTATATAAATTCTCTGTATGATCTGTAAAAACAAAAAATACTAATAGGGTAAAATGATTCCAGGGATCATTTTAAACACACAGGAAGGGATCATTTAGCCCCAAACACCAAATTCGAAGATATCGATCAAAATTTTACACTTCGAATGCCGCGTACGGAGATCAAAACATCTTAAATATTAGCTAACTGCTATTCATATCCGCAAATAAAACAACATTCCAATAAATACGAACATGTAAAAAGTAATGAAAGTCTAAAAACAGGCTTACTTTAGATCAGAGCCACACTTTTTAATAATTTTTTGATAAAATCACGCCAAGCGGTTGCAACGCCATAACACTTGGAGAGGCAACTGGCGGGGCCGCGGGGAACATGTTTCTTGCACATTTGGATAGATAGCACTAGTTATGTTTGATTCAAGGTGGGGGATCATTTGACCTGCAGGGATCGTATTACCTCACCTTCCCCTAAATGGACACAGTAGACTCTACCAAGATGCCTTCGTTGTAAATTGACAATAATGCCATACAATACTATTCTGAAGTATACAATATTCACCATGTAGAGATAAATTTTCATGTTTGGAAAGGCGTAGTCACACGTAACATATACCTACCTACCGTAGCATCTTGACAACGTGTCTACCAACCGCTTCTAATGATATGTCATTTGTCGAATTCTGATAAGTAGTTTAGAAGTTATGAGGGAACAGATGAACATACATACATACATACATACATACATACATACATAGCCTGTCAAAATCATAACCCTCCTTGTGCTTTGCCGTGGTCGGGTAAAAATGACGGAAAATCCTGTCAAATTAGTCCGCGCCTGACGTAAATTGACGTTTTTTTTTTTTGTTGCCATATTTTTAATCACGTCTAAACTTTCTATGGAATATCTTAATTTGACAAGTTGAACTAATATTTTAGCTTCTGTATTTTTTTAATGAAATAGAAATAAGAAGACGCGTTGAACTTAAATTTGGTTTAGTTTATGGATAAGCGAATCGGGGCCTTTAAGTAGCTTTTATGATACAATGTTTTTGATTCTGTGTACTTATGTATGTGTTTAAAGTTTACTAATAAATTACTATTGTTATTTATTTATTATTAATGTATTTATTCTTTAGTCAGCATTGTCTTCGTACTATACAGGTTAAATAATAACCATTGTATTGATGAGGGTATATCTGACATCGTAACGCAAACTTTGCGAAAAGGATACACCGCAGGCCACTGATTAAATTATGATAGTCATTTATGTCGTTAATGAGTGGTTACAGAAATTACAATGTTTAAAAAATAGTGTCGGCTCGGTCTTTGAACGTTGCAAGCGTGCCGCCGCAGAATCCACAACTCTAGGAACCACGACGTATCAATCGATCAATCTACTCAGCAGTACAAAATATTTTAAATTTAATTTCCTTTATTGTTTATAGACTCACAGTAAAACGCCGGAATATATCTTAATGTAATTAATGTCCACTTCTTATTGCTGTTAAAACATGTTAGCAATTATATTAAAGAGTATTGAAAAACAATATTAAAACAGTTTTTCACGTGCAATAAATAATAGCAAAATATAAGTAACATCCACACAACATCCAACCCACAAACTTTACGCGTTTGCGGCGTAAAATCACAGTCGACGATGTAATTCTCATAATCCGCGGTGCGCGCGCATTCAACATAACCTTTCACACCTCGAGTCGTGCGCGCGCGCCATTGTGTACAACTGTACGTAGCACTTGTGAACACGATTGTACTTATTAAAGATAGAAACTATCGTGTGAAAAAGTTGTAAAGTTGTGTGTGATTGTACCGATTGTGGGTAATAGAGCTTATGAAAGCTGCGATACTATATGAGTCATCGTGCATACGTCATCCGAATGAACTATAGCATGCATTTTGAAGAGTGCACAAGGGAATTGCATGACTTAAGAGGGAACTCTAGTGGTGCTTTCTCTATACAAACGTAGTCCGCTGTTTTCTTCGCGAATAATGCTTTTAGTTTTTTTATACAATTTTACACCGTGATAATACGTGCCACTATTATTTGGTTTTATTCCGAAACTTAATTAATATAAAAAATACGATACTTCAAAATCGCGAAAAATAACCCATTTTTATCGTGATGTTCAGATGACCATTGGACAACCGTGATAAGTTTTTGACAAAAAAGTATTAGAAACATAGGTAAGTATACTTTTCCTCTAAATTTTCATATAAAAATAATTGAGATCTGCTGTGTTTTGAAAAAGAAAACAGCGGAATACGAAACGTCTTTTGGTCAACTTTTTTGTAGGTAAACTCAGCCTGAGCTGCAACTGTCCTTTTCGCACTTTACCGGGACAGGTTGGAAGCAGCGCGACGGGCAATAGTTTCTTCAAATACCTATTTTCCAAATTCCTCGGTACTTGAGTCCCCTCTTAATTCCCCCATCTCCGTTCCATCAACGGACTATCTACTATATATGGACGAGAATATCCACCCTTGCATTGTTGACACCATACGGTCCGGACAACGCATATCGCCTCGTCTTTTATACCGCGTGAGGAGGCCTGAGGAGCATCCTCATCATCATCATCTCAGCGTTTATCCCGGTTGCATCCGCGGCTTTCGCGTTAGAGCCCGGGGTCCGCTTTCCTGCATATTCTCCTCCATTTCGCACGATCTTTAGCATCCCGTGGTAAGAGCTTGTTGGCACGCATGTCATCTCTTACAACGTCAAGCCAGCACTTCTTTGGTCTACCTCGCTTGTTCCGGCCCCGCGGAGGCGCCATGGCAAGACATTTGTTACCCACGTAACATGCCGGTTTGCGTAAGACGTGGCCGTACCAGCGTAGGCGACCCTCTTGCAGTTTGTCTGCAATGTCAGGGACACGAAGGCCGCCCCGGATGCGGGAGTTCCTGATGCGGTCTTTCCGCGTAACTCCACACATCCACCGCAGCATATTCATCTCCGTGACACGCAGCTCCTGCTTGTGTCGCTCAAGCACAGGCCACGCCTCACTGCCATACAGGATAACAGGTCTAATGATGGTTTTATAGACCTGCCCCTTAAGCTTAACCGGTATTTTGGGGTCACAAATGACACCTGTCACCTCACGCCATTTCGCCCAAGCTGCGGAAATACGTGCCCTGACGTCGTAATCAATGTCGCCGGACGCGTGAAGCACAGACCCCAAGTATTTAAACTGGTCCGTGCACTCGACCATGTCTCCGCCTATGCGCACAGACATGGGGTCTGTCGTGTTGCTGGCCAAGTACACGGTCTTCGCCACGTTGAGTTTCAGACCTCCGTTCTCAAGCGAGTCCTTCCACGCATTCACACGCCGCACCAACCGTACCCTGTCCGCGTCAGCCAGCGCGATATCGTCAGCATACATGAGTAGCCAGGGAGGAGGCATGACGAGCAGCGTGTAAAATTCACTCATCCTCCATAGAAAAGGGAGGACTCCTCCGACCAGACGGGTGTTATGTCTAGCGGACACTTGTATGTAATTTGCTTAAAACTCTGCTTGCGAGATCTAGAATGCGTATGACGTCAGTATGGCGCATTGTTTATTTGTGTGCGTTTGTAGATTCCCGTACACCGCGTACATACATCGACAGCTGATCTTTTGTGTCCAAATCACTGACTGATGTTAACGAACTGTTTCCATGCAATAAAGCTGAAAATCGCAATAACTAAAAGCAATAAACGTTAGCAAAGTCAGAGACCAATGGTCTGAATGTCGACTAAACTATGACCCTTATAACAAAATACTGAGAAAACAGTTCATATGTTCACATGTGAACTTAGCTAATGCTTTAGATATAATACTGTTATGTATGACTCAGGGTCAATGTCATTGCTACGGCAATTGCACTTGGAATGAACAAATTACATTGCTTTTTTTAATGGCTTAAATTAAAATATACCTAACTATAATAGTTAGAGCAAAATGGGCGATGAAAAGCAGAAACGTTGGGATCTTTCTAGATTCACAAAAACTATTGACACCTTTATTGCCTGAGTGGAATATCCATACCTAATATTACATTCGTGAGTTATTAGCCAAAAAATAAAGGTTTAAGGAAAAACTAATTTAATTCTTACATAATAAGGTTCAGTATACGCTACAAATTCAAAAATTTTGTAATACTAGTCACTGTAAAATCAACTTAATTATCATTTCAATAAATTTGATATTTGCTTAACTTGAAATAGCATCTATGTGAAATGTACTACTAAGCAAAGCTGAAAAGTTCGTTTGTTTGAAAGCGCTAATCTCCGAAAATTTCTACTAGTTGGATTTGGAAAATTCTTTTTGTGTTTGATAATCCAATTCTAGAGGAAAGCTATGGCTATATTATGGCCATTACACTATGACCTTCAGGAGCCAAGCAAAAAGAAAAGAAGTCATAAAGAAAGCTAGGAGAAAACTAAGCATTAGCACGGGCACACGCCCGTGCTAATTCTTGCATGATGCGAATGTGTGGATCGGGGAGGAGGAACAAGTCCCGTAGTTGAAGTCGTGGAAAGAAGCTGGTCTACAAGCAGCAATAATATTTTTATATATCAATGACAGTCAAGAACTTGCCTCAGAAGGCACGTTCAGCCGTTGGTCCCGGCTCTCATTGGTAGAACTTTGTCAGCTCAGGAGGACGGGTCTGAACAGTTGTGTTGCGGTGTGTACCGGGTACGAGGCGCCAAATGCTGTTGTATCGGGAATTTGGTCGTGTAGGGTCTCCAGATCAATCTCCCTCTGGCGCAGTATCGATGGTCGTGTTGCTGGGTTTAACATTGCATCACCTCGCTCAACTGCCGTCTTCCTTCCTATTCACTAATTTTTTTTCGAGTGAATAGGCCCTTAATAAACTAGCGCGCTTTACCATCAACGATTGCATCACTGCTTACCATCAGGCGGGATTGCGGTCAAGTACTAGTTAATAAAAAATATAGTATAAAAAACTAAAAAAAAATGCTGTTAAAAAATATCAAACTAAAAAGATAAAAATAATTTTTAAAAAAGCGTGAGGCGGTTGTTGCATAATGTTTGTATAATAAGCGCCTCACGCTTTTTTAAAAAATATGTTTAACTTTTTAGTGTGATATTTTTTAAAAGCATGTTTTTTAGGTTTTTAAACTATATTTATTTTCAACTTTTTAGTTCGATATTCTTTAAAAAAAATACGAACGAACGAACGTATTGAAAACGGTGGGACATTTTACAGTAATGAGCCGCTCACTCGTAGTCCAAAGAGTTAGGGACGGACAAACAAACAAACAAACAAACAAGCAAGCAAGCAAACAAGCAAACATACAATTGAAGCTAATAAAAAACATGTAAAGAAAGGGATTGACACTCTAAGCTTCACTTCACCTATCTTTTCACAGTGATATTTTTATAGAATTATACGGTGGTTATTAAATAAGTAACCACGTATTTCTATAAGCCTTATACTCCGCCATTAGGTATGTTCGGTAATACTATTTTAACAAATCATTTATTTATTACATAGATGCGCTACCTTATCCATTCATAATAATACTGCCGGGTAATAGCGTAATTCAATCAGAAACAATAGGTTTTATTTTGGCATAACATCCATTGCGTTATTAACGTTGTTGAGCAAGCACAATTATCACACATATGGAGCAATGGATTAGCAATATACTTCCAAATGATTCTAATTGATAGTAATAAGCTGTCACGCAATTAGGATGAGTAGGTACTTGCGCTTTGTCATTTACATATCACCATGCCTGCAATTCCCAATGGTGTGGGCTTGTTATCCTACTGGGCTGTCCCCACAAAAACATGGTCGACGCTCCGTTTGGGCAGGCGAGCGGTGCATCGCCCTGTGGCGTCAGCTCTTGCACGTACTAATCTACCGTAAGCTGGGTGGCGCACTTGGTAACCACACTGCAGCAATTTCTAAACGTATTTAGGAAAACATATATCATGGTTTAAAAAATATTGGAATCAAATCAGTTGCTTATTCAGAAAAAAGTATATTCAGATTTCATATACCTAAAGAAAAAAACACATTGTACTTATATTATATTTTATGTATGTTTCGTTCTGAGCCACTAAGCCTAAGTAATGAAATTATCTCTATAAATAACTCATTATATCCGTTAAGAAAAATCAACAAATAAAATTAGTGACGCGCATAATTTCTGCACACTATTATCGATATCGATATCCATAAAGGTGGTTACTCGCTGTCGGTATTTTTAGCCGCGCACAAAACGGCTATAACGCGTCGGGCCAGCCATAAAATAATATTCCTTAATACATTATAATAGTGCTATCCCTGGGTAATGTTCGTAAGTATTGGAATTACAGGGCGGCGTGGTTCTGGCTACATATTGAGTGGACGGCGATGCAAGGGAAAGGTGGAAGCTGATGGGCATTTGGAGTTGTTTATGAACAATCGGATTGTAGGATGCGATTTGAAATCATTCCGTATCATTCATCTTCATCATTATCTTGCCTTTATATCAATCTACTAGGCAAAATATGTATTTTTCTTCTGTAGGTACTTCTCAATCTCTCTAAAATGATGAAGTCTTTCATGCGGGTCCTAGTTAGACCATGGCACCGATTCTATCATTCACAAACTAAACTAATTTCAAGTTGAGTGCATCCTTTTCTTTCCATTTCATTTAGAAAAGGACAGAAGATAAAATGTCAGTTTAGACCTGTCAAATTAGAGCGCTCCTGACGTAAACTGGAGTGTTTTTAGTCGCCATGTTTATAATCGCGTCTAAACTGTCTATGGAGTATCTTAATTAGACAGGATTAAATTAAAATATTATCTTCTTTCCTTTTCTTAGCGAAATGGAAAGAAAGAGATGCACGTAACTTAAAATTAGTTTAGTTTGTTAACAACAGAATCTGCGCCATTGTGGAGTGTCTGACTGAGTTCGCAATTAATTAAATATTGTTGTTTTACTTATGTCTAAAGGATAGGTTTATAAGATTTTGGTAGTAATATAGACACTGTCCGAAATAAATTATTATTTTTAGTCGGCATCACTATAATATAGCCATATCATCTTAACATAAATCTTTTTCAAAGTTTCCTAGGTCTTAAACATAAAGGATAATAGGATGAGTTTTAATTTATTCCTTAATATACTATACATATATATGAGGCTATATTTTGCTTAAGCACAAGGGTTTATTGAGAAAATAAGTTATCGTTCCTTCAAAGTAATACATACAACACTAGTCTGGTGGTATAACTTCAGTCCTTAATTACAGCCATAGAAAAATCTACTTTTATAAGTTCGCACAAAGTCTAAATCGCTTCCTCTCGCATCATACACCGCATCCTTACATCGGATCTCATCGGTGCGTCTGATTGGCTGCGTGTGGCGAAATCGTTCGATTATGTTTCGATTCATTCGATGACAGATTACGTTCGAAATAATCGATACAGCACTACGGAACAATTTGTTTTGAAGTGTACATAATTACTTACGCTTTGTTTTCTATATAATTATGTCTTCTGATATCTATACTAACATATAAAGCTGAAGGTTTTGTTAGTATGTTTGTTTGTTTGTTCGCGCTAATCTCGGAAACTACTGGTCCGATTTGAAAAATTCTTTTTGCGTTGGATAGCCCATTAATCCAGGAAGGCTTAAGGCTATATAACATTACGCTGCAACGAATAGGAGCGGAGCATAATTAATTCCACGCGAACGAAGTCGCTGGCGGCTGCTAGTTCTATATAAATTTGTAAATTTACTGTTACCATAAATTCAGGACTTACATGATTCTGAGCAGGTATGATGTATGTTTTATACTCTTTCGTGCAAAAACTACTAAACAGATTGAGATTAGAATTTCTTTTCTCTTCTTCTGCCGGATAAAGGCATCCCCCAAGGTTTTCACCCACCCCCGGGTTGCCATAATCCCCACGCTTGGCAAATGCTTGGCAAAGGCATTTTGGTGAGTATGCCAGGGAATTGCATGATTTAGTTCCCCTATCTCCGTTCCACCATCGGACGACCTGTCGCACGGCGAGTTCCACACTTACGTCGTTAATACCACACTACGATTCGGACGAAGCGTTTCGCCTCCTCTTTCATACCGTGTACATCGAGGGACTGGAACAATTTGCCAGCGGCGGTGTTTCCGCCGGACTACAATTTGAGTGTCTTCAAGGCTAGAGTGAATAGGCTCTTAATAAATGTATAGTGCGCTTTACCATCATCTATTGCGTCACTGCTTACCATCAGGCGGGATTGCGGTCAAGCCTAGCGCTATAATTTATATAAAAAAAAAGTAATTTAATATTCCACAGGAGAAGTGCTGCTGCTCGCTTACCTGGTGAGAGTTCCCTTAGTCACCTCTTAAGACACCCACGGGAGGATATGGGTTGGTACTATTCTAAGCCCGTTACCGTACGGGACCAGAATTTACCACACAGATATTCACACGGTATCAAAATTTATGACCGCGAAACCTAGGGGCGTAGCTAATGTTAAAAAAAATACCTGAATAATTCGGATTTTTCGATAAACCATCAAACTAAGACAGGAATAAAAGATTTCTATCTTTATCCATACACTAGCGGCCGCCAGCGACTTCGTTCGCGTGGAGTTAGTTATGCTCCGCTCCTATTGGTCGCTGCGTGATGTTATATGTATAGCCTAAAGCCTTCCTGGATTAATGGGCTATCCAATGCAAAAAGATTTTTTTAAATCGCATCAGCAGTTCCTGAGATTAGCGCATTCAAACAAACTCTTCAGCTTTATTAACATAAAGGGTATATACAATATACATACCAAGGGCATGGAATCTTTAGATGATATCAAATGATATCGGAAGGGTTTCAACTCAAAATAAAATAATCAAAAAATGGATACCAAATCTTCGGTTTCATGTGTTCCTTAAAATCAAATCATAACGAACGTGGCACCACACTACATACGTGACGTTACTTGCCAAAAACCGATAAATGTCTTCAATAATTCTGTGCGCCTAGTATGATAGTAGCCTATCACAGGCGGTGTTTTTCCTCATAACTTTCTAACATAAAGAAATAGGATTAAAAAACCCTTCCAAATATCATTTGATATTATGTAAAGATGCCATGCCCTTGTTATGTATATACCCTTTATGTTACACCTATAGATTATTAATTACACATTTCGTCTCAAATATCCTTTATGACCTCTATCCGTGTTCACAAGGCGAATATTCACATAAAACTAAATACACACACTAAAACAGCGTTTTAATGGCATTTATAGTATTTATTTTACACTTGCAAGGCTGTAATATTTAAATAACTGCAGTTCTTGGCTTGAAGTAGTCGTAAAAACCGCTGTTAGCCTCTTATAATGTTAATAGGTATATGTAGTTAAATAACTATAAAGAGCAGTTGAAGTTAATACCTAGACTGTAATTAATCGTGGAATATTTATTATTATTAAGTAATAGTTAAGAGTCAGTAAATATTATTTAAGTAGGTACGGACGACAGCAGATTAAGCTACCCGAAACTGTCAAATATTCCCAATCAAACCTGAGGCTAAGTTGATAATCTAGTAAAAAAAAATACAGATTTATGTGCTGTCATGTGTACATTATTACAACTATTTTTTTTATTATTTAATTCGTAGCGTGTTTTGTTTTTTAGAACACTACCAACTACCCCGCAAATAACTCTGTTTCAGTCACCTTCGGTCATCAGTCCATCTACCTGGGAGGCGCCCCACATTTGTCATGCTTCAGACTAGTCCTATAGTGGAGGCCACGTATCACATGGTTTGCAATCAAACTGTCACGCTTCACTAGTGGTCTATAGTGGAAATGACGCAACACGTCTGGCGCTCTGCACTCAAGTTACACACTAGCCACGCTTCAGACTAGTCCTAGAACCTAGAATGGAGACCACGTGTAGAAGATAGGAAGATGGCTAAATGATACTGCTGCTTTAATGATAAATTAAATATATTGTTCGGACCAAAGGTGTGGTGTAATAATGGAGCGACGGAGCACACGCGATGATCGCTAATCGTGTACTGAATGCTCAACTAATATTAATTAGCGAAATGAGGGTTACAGCGTACATGCTTCCGGGCCATAAAGATACAAAAATGTTACACATCATCTAATCTAAGGCGACACGTTTTAGACTTGAGGTGACGTCGCTATGTAATGCTATTAGTGTTCGCACTAGTTATGTTCACTTCACTAGGCTGATGGTCAGCCGTACTCTGCTTTTGCGAGAACACAACACTATTTGCTTCACTTTCACTATTAGGTAAGTGATTTGCACTCTTGCTCGGGGGCGTTCCACCCTACTCACACTCCACACGGTCTATGTAGACGTGTCCTAGGGTAGAACACGTCTACCAGCCACCCAAGATCGTCGCTGCACATAGGTTGAGGGCTATCGTTTGCCGATTCGCTATATCTACTCAAGAACACTTCTACCCTAACGGCATGTCGAATGATGTGTGTGATGGATGTGTTTTTTTTATTGAGTGGGGTATGGAATAACGTGTTATTCCATACCCCACTCAATAAAAAAAAAATTAACAGTCGTGGGTCTGACGACAGAAGAGAAAACTGAAATCATTAAAAAACACGGAATAAAAGCCAGCCTATCACCATCCACAGCTGGACATCTCCTCACCCTCTCCCAGATTGCCCCGCACCTCCCTGTGGACGCAGGGAGGTGCGGGGCAATCAAATCGCCTTCCGTATCCAGTCTGTCCCAGCCTCCTTCTTAAGGTTGTGGGTCGATCGTGGTCACCAAATGAACCGAATGGTTCTATAAAAATATCACCGTGAAGCTAGATAAAGCGAGCTGTTAAAAATGTCAATCCTTAGAGTTACTTGGAATGACAGTTCAATTCACTTAAGTTTTTTTTTTATAATTATAAAATACCTAGTGCTTGACCGCAATCCCGCCTGATGATGATGCAATCTTTAATTGTAAAGAGCGCTAGTTTATTAAGAGCACTCTAGCCTCGAAGGCACTTAAATTGCAGTCAGACGGAAACACCGCCGCTGACAAATTGTTCCAGTTCCTCGATGTACGCAGTTTAAAAGACCGAGATCGTAGTAGTGTCAACAATGTAAGGATGCATAACTCGCTGTACGACGAGTCGTCCGATGATGGACCGGAGATAGGGAAATTAAGTCATGCAATTCCTCCGCACACTCCCCAAAATGCATTCTATAGAACATCGACAGGCTGGCTACTCTTCGCCTGTGCTCCAGGGCTTTGGAGACCGTTTTGAACTCTCGTTTGACAACTAGCCTCTTCGCACGCCTCTCCACCGAATCCAAAGTTGCAAAGTTGTTAGTTTTCAAGGTGAGAAGGTTAGATCTGTATCTAACTTTCTGTTTCATATTTCTTTTTGTGACAGTTGACAAGAAATAAAAAAAAATTGTGAAGTTGACAAGTAAAAACCGACGGAATGCATCGAGATGTAGTCGCGGTTGACAAGGGCCTCACTCCGTTCTCCTTGGCTAAAGAGAACTGGCGAAAGCCAGTACTATTCGATACCTATAATGATCGCATGGAGGTATACCATGCCATGGGTAAGGAGCTACACGGATGCAATGAGATTTTAGAATGTCATTGCTAGACTCATCATCTCCATCGGCAATCGGTTCTTCCACAAACACGGCATAAAAAGAAAAATTAAACGAAATTCACGTTACAAACACAAATTATGCTTACTTTGACGCTTCAAAAACGATCATAATATTCATACACGCAAACTAAATATTAATTTATCTAATCGACAAACAAATCGAAAGGACGCCACTTACGGCGGCGGGTTGCTAAGGACCTATTACCATAGTAATCTGGAACGCATAAGTTAAGATTGTACTAATTAAGTGTACATACAGCGTCCCCGTTTATCCTAAAGATACCAACACACGATATAAATAAAGCGAAATCTGATAATGTTTGATTTTTGTTATTATTCTCGAGTAATCAACGAGTTTTAAGAGAAAAAATGGCGGATTTTGAGTTTTTTGTACGTGTATCCGAACATGGTAAGGAATATTTCAAAAATGTATAATTAAGCTGATATTATTATTTCCTGTATATATACGTATTCATGCGTTTTTAGTTCACATACATAACTAAATTGTATTAAGTTGTGACACGAAAAAACAAAAAATAACATTATCTTAAAAGCCGATTTATTCACCTAAATTAAGACGAACCACCGACTAAAAGAGACATCAAAATAATTATTAACAAATAAAACGTTCCAGAGACAAGGATAAACAAATAAACAACTACGAGGCCGTCGCAGCGTGAATCCGAACATAATCTATGTGAGTCGTTTTCTGCCGGCGGGCGGCGCGCGCTTATATCTCAAACTTTTGACATATAACCTCAAAATTAAAAACCTCAATTACAATGAACCGTACCCACATTGATTTAAGGTATAATTCGCAACAACTAGTATTGTAAAATTATGCTTTTTTGAATCCAGAACTGATTTCACACTTACATTTACTACGAATTTGTTTTTTGAATTACAAGATCTGTCCTAGATTTTTTGAATGGGTCCGTTGTTGACACAAGGTCGATATTTGCGTGGAATTCGATTTTTAAGTAGTAAATGTAAGTTTGTTAAATCCAAAGGAGCTCGGAAAGCAATGGCGTCGATTAATCAAAGGCTCAGTTTTGTTTTTTGAATAATTTTGAATAATTTGTGAATGGAAGCGCTATCGGTTGGGACAAGGCGAAAGTAATTTATAACTTGTGTATTCAGTTAATTAATTACTGCAATTGTTTTATTCGTGTTCTTTAGTTTATTAAGGTACAGTCCGAAAGTGTTGCTACTACGGTTGGAGTTATTTCGAACGAAAGTCGAGGTGACAACGGTAATTTTTATTTTGGACTTATAAAAGTGACATGTGTCTCTTTTGTTTATTATTTTAAACGACTGTACAAGCATATGATGCTTCGAAAAAAAAGTTGATTGGTAAATATTTAAGTAGGCAGCTTGGCAACCTGGGACCCATTAATGCGCCAAAAGCTTTCCGCAAGGGATAAAGTATAGATAACGTGACCAGACAACCCGTTTTGATCGAGACTGTCCCTTTTTATAATTAAGAGTCCCGGTGTCCCCAAAACGAACTCCGGGATGCAATATTGTCCCGTTTCCAGAAAGCGGGCGAAAATTTAAGTAGCAGATGGCCATTCAGTTTAGTTCTAGATGATGTTGATAATACAAAGCGAAAAGCGCGTTATTTTACTAAGAGCCTATTCACTCTAGCCTTGAAAACACTCAAATTGTAGTCAGACAGAAACACCGCCGTTGGCAAATTGTTAAAGTCCCTCGATGAAGACGGTATGAAAGACGTGGCGAAACGCTTCGTCCGAGTCGTAGTGTTGTCAACAACTAAAGGTTGGAAACTCGCCGTACGACGGGTCGTCCGATGGTGGAACGAAGATGGGGGAATTAAATCATGCAATTCCCTCGCACACTCTCCAAATTGCATCCTATAGAATACAGACAAGTTTGTTACTCTACGTCTGTGCTCCAGGCTTTGGAGAGACACGGTGGGGTATTGGTCATTCATTTTCAGTCGACAACCCTGGACTATCACAAACCCCATATAATACTGAAATTTGATTTTTCTCTCCGATTCTTTAAGCTCTACAGCCTCGGGTGCAATCTCCATGCCTTCTTTTACGACGACCACAGACATTTTAGATGGCTTGTATGATTCCTTGTAAGGGTCCATTAAGTTTTCAACAGATCTAAGATCATAAGACTCCTCAATAAGCAAGAGGGTGATTCTAGCCCGTAATTATTCTCCAGGTAAGTGCGCTGTGCGGGTTGGTAGATGTCACATGTCTTCAAATTTTAGCTCTAGGACACGCCAGTTTCCTCGCGATCTTTTCCTTCAGTAGTGATGTAATCATTTACACAAAGTAAAGCGCACACTGAGGTACGAACCCACAATCCGTATATCTTAAGAGGGGACTCTAGTGCCGAGGAATTTGGAAAATGGGTATTTGAAGAAACTATTGCCATCGCGCTGCTTCCAACCTCTCCTGGTAAAGTGCGAAAAGCGCAGTTGCAGCTCAGGCTGGTTTTACCTACAAAAACTTTGACCAAAAGACGTTTCATAATCCGCTGACCGCTGTTTTCTTTTTCAAAACACGACAGATCTTAATTATTTTTATATCAAAATTTAGAGGAAAAGTATACCTATGCTTCTGATATTTTCTTTTTTGTCAAAAACTTATCACGTCTGATGATGATGGTGATTTTCCGACCGATTTCGGCCAGGGCGACCACTTCGACTCCTAGCAGATGATTTGGCGCTCATGCGCCCGAAGATGGCTTATGTAGCCTATCTTGGCGGCAAAACTTCGTGCACACTGAGGGCACGTAAGCACGCCGTCGACGTAGTTGTATGTGATGGCAGCAGGTGGGCGGGCCTTTAATTGGTCGCGTTTGGCATCGAGGTTAGCTAAGCGCTGCTTCTCAAACTCGCGAACTTGTCCGTACACCATTCTGCGCCATTCTGGCATTTTGCTGCCAAACGCTCCCATTCAGAGGGTTCTATATTGCATCTCTTCATGTGCCGTTTTAAGGCATTCTTGAACCGGAGGAGTTGTCCGCCATGCTTTCGCTTGCCCTCCTCCAGCTCAGAGAAGAAGATGCGCTTCGCCACCCTTTCGTCCGCCATACGTGATACGTGCCCGCACCACCGAAGCTGTCGACGCATTAAATAAGCCTCAATGCCACCAACATTGGCTCGTCGCAAGACTTCGGTATTCCGCACTCTGTCAGACCATTTGATCTTCATAATGGATCGAAGACATTTAAGGTGAAAACGATCTAGAGTACGTATGTGGTGCCGAAGCAAACATACAAACAATCTAATCTTTTCTCTTTGTAATATTAATGTAGATGGATCGAAAACGTACGGAACCTCATATGCCTCGGTTTTAATCACTGCCGTGGGCTATAAACATTATAAATAGAATAGTTAGTAGCTTTATGGTATTTATGTCCATTTTATGTTAATATAAATGGTCCCTCGCTCCGTTCCAGAGAGTGGAACTATGTGTTCAATATTTCGACAGCAAATTATACGGTCTAATTGAATATGTATTATTTGAATTAGTTATCATTATATTGATATATAATCTGGTTGTCTAATTGTGCCATTAACGGTTGTTTTTTTTTCTGAAAAAAGATTGGAATAGGTAGTTATGTTGGGTCCCGAGGAGGCCCACAGTGGCTGGCCAGCACCAATCGGGGTTTGCGGAAGCAATGTCCGTTCTCGTAACCCCCGTTGTAGGTGTGAGATGGAACACCGGGGTGGTGTTTAGTCATTAAGAGTCTCTGTATATGTCTCTAATAAGAGTCTGACCGACGCCGTCGCCCGCCCCAGGGCGACAGACATCCATAAGAATTTTCCACGCCGGAAAGAAAAAATAAATAAAGGACGTTAGGGTGGGTGCAGGACCTCTTGCGCTTTCTATGACCCACTCTATATACTCTATAGTTTACACTATCCTTTATTAGCAAAATTATTAAGATTTAACAGTTAAACAAACTTTTTTTAAAGTCGATTCAATCTATTTCGACCTCTATTCTGTAGGCTTAAGGATGGCATTGAAAGCAAAAACTTGGTCACAATACCAACTGTTACTGAAGCTGCCATTTGTCATGGCACTAATGTAATTATTGATGCTTTCTGGAAGGGTCACTGCATTCTCCTATCAACCCCAGGATCTCAAAGCAGGGAAAACAAACATGCAAAGCACTAACCTGGATCCAACAGGACAGGAAAAGAGGAATCGCCAACGACGGGGCTGGCGCCGGCCGGTCAGCTATCTTCTTTATGTGGACTTGATGCTGCTTGTTCACTGCCTACACTCGTCAAGCACAGACACACCACCAATATGGAACCTGAGGGTTTATTTGGCCAGTGAAGCCCTTAGAAAGTCAGATATTCGGAATTATTTAGAATACACGCGGCGTCGTATGCGCTGAGTCCGCCATACTTCATTTTTAGTTCTTTTTCTTAGCACTCTTGAGAGAGGTGCCACCAGCACGAGTTAAGAGAAGCCCGCGCTTATTTAAATCGTCGTTGACGCAACAAGGATGGAAAATGGAAATGCATGGATAAATTATTAGGATAGTTAATGCTTACACATTTCCCCCCACCTGAAATCCACAAGGGTTTCAAGAAGAATGCGAAAAATTAAGAGTGAAATCAGCAATAGCTGGACTATGAGCTACTGCCGAAAAAATGCATAAAAATCTAGTTAATAAGTGTAAATAATTGGTGGCTTATTTTAAATAACCTAAAGACAGTGTGTACTTATACTCTAGTTAGGTATATAAAAGGAAAATAAACTAATTATTTGGTAAGGGACAAACCTTTACCACCGGCCTACGAAACGTCTTTCCGTTAGCAGTTTGGAGAGTAACGACTCTAACTACCTGGTCTGAACCTGCATGCACTTGCACGATACGAGCCATTTTCCAAAACATCGGCGGAGTATTAGGTTCGTTAACTATAACTATGTCATTGACTTTGATATTTGGTTCAGGCAAGAACCATTTGCTCTTTTGTTGCAATGTGTGAAGATAATCGCGTTGCCATACGCGCCAAAAGCTTTGAGTAATTTTCCGAAGCATCATCCAACGAGATCGAGGACACGAATTATCACTTATCGGTTCTTCGGGCAAGGCCACTAAAGGACCTCCCGTTAGAAAATGTCCTGGAGTTCGAACGTCAGACTCTGAAGGATCCGTAGATAGAGTACAGAGTGGACGGGAATTTAATACAGCTTCTATTTTAGCTAATATGGTAAAAAATTCTTCTAGAGTAAGAACTTGAGCTCCAACTACTCGCTTCAAATGATACTTTGTTGATTTTATACCACTTTCAAATATTCCGCCGAAATGCGGTGCTCCAGCTGGATTGAATTTCCAGGTAATGTGGCGATTCGCTAAACCATTTGAAATTTCTGGATTAATCTGTAGGTACTTATGCTCATTTGAATATAATTGCTGCCGTATCGAGTAGCATTATTGTAGCAGCTTGATCTGTTACTTTCTTTTACAACGGCTATTTTTCGTGTTATTAGAATGTAAAATAGGGACAGACGACAGCACGTCAAGCCACTACAATCTATCGTATTTCTTTATTAGATTTCAACTTTATTGCTAAGGCATTAAGGCTCAAGATTGATTGGGAATATTTGAGAGTTTAGGACAGGGGTGGCCAACTTGAGTAGACTTAAGGTGTACTGTTTACCAAAGAAACCTTGTGCGATCTACCAAACACACGTACTACTTGAAATCATAAATCAACAGCGTGGTTTTAAGATCGACTGGACTAGCAGTCGCGATCGACTGGACTAGCAGTCGCGATCGACTGGACTAGCAGTCGCGATCGACTGGACTAGCAGTCGCGATCGACTGGACTAGCAGTCGCGATCGACTGGACTAGCAGTCGCGATCGACTGGACTAGCAGTCGCGATCGACTGGACTAGCAGTCGCGATCGACTGGACTAGCAGTCGCGATCGACTGGACTAGCAGTCGCGATCGACTGGACTAGCAGTCGCGATCGATTTCCCTATTAACAAACTGGTCATGGTTACATTACCGGGTTCATTGGTAACTACACAGATATAAACACAACAACCATAACCTTTCAAAGATCCATCACAAAAGCCAACTAAATGTACTTGAATAGGATTTGAAGGTATGATTAAACGCGGGAGAGTAATATTTTGTAAATCGGACAAATTTGCAGCTATTAAATGCCATTGTTTGACTAAATTTTTGGGAATAGTTTCATCCCATGATAAATTTAAACGCCATAGATCTTGTAGCAAAGATTTAGCGGCAAAAACGACAGGACAAATCCATCCAAGAGGGTCAAAAATGCGAGCTACCAATGAGAGTATGGACCGTTTTGTGAATTTCCATTCGAACGAGTCAGCGAACGTATAAGAAAAGGTATCGTTAACAGGATTCCAACGAACGCCCAATATTTTGACAAACTCACTTCCCGATTCATCAAAAGATTTGGAAGTTTGACAGAATTCTTGAGGGATATCTGTCAGAAGACGAGGATCATTAGAGGTCCATTTCCGTAGTTCAAACTGAGCCTTTGATAGTAACGATATAATATCGTTTTTTAATGCAATAGTTTCTTCGAGAGAAGATCCGCCAGAGGTGATATCGTCCATAAATGTCTCCTCTCGGATAACCTGTGCTGCACGACTAGAATACTCAGCACCGTGGTCTTCAGAAAGTTGATGAAGTGTTCGAATGGCTAAGTAAGGAGAACTACTAACTCCGTACGTAACGGTATTGAGTTCGTATTCCTTTAAAACCTCAGTTGGGTCATTACGCCAAAGAACGTGTTGATAACATCTTTCTTGCGGTCTTATCAATATTTGTCTATACATGCGACGAATATCCGCAGTAAAAACAACTTTGTGAATTCTGAATTTTGTGATTAGATCAACGATGTCTACTTGAAGTTTTGGACCCACATGAACAATATTATTTAGTGACAGGTCACTCGAAGTCCGACTACTAGCATCGAAGACCACTCGTAACCGTGTCGTGGTACTCTCAGGTCGGATTACACAATGGTGGGGAATTATATAACAGTCAGTGGACGAGGACTGCACTGGCTGCATATGTCCGAGATCCTCGTACTGTTGCATAAATTCTTTGTATTCAGTTTTTAACTCATTTTGACTAGCAAGTCTTTTTTCCAAATTTAGAAAACGATTAAACGCTTGTTTATATGATTCTCCTAAGGCTGGAGCATCATCTTTAAGCATAATTGGTACAACATAACGCCCATCGGAGGTGCGATACGTGCCTTCTTTATATTTTTGTTCGCATATTTCATCCTCGGGACCGCAAATTTTACATTTCGGCGGCTCCTCGGACTCCCAAAACCGTTGAACGATCTCGTCGAGCGCACTAGAAGACGCGACGAGGAGCGTAACGGGTGTAGCCGGAGTTTTAGCTACCACGTTTTGAAGAAACTGACCACTTATCACCCAGCCGAATACACTAGAGAGTGCGCATGGGAAGCCCGGGCCTGGACTGAAACGTGAGCCAGTATATATCTGGTCAAAACAGTCTACTCCTAACAACAGATCGATCGGACCGGATTTATCAAAGTCCTGGTCGGCGAGATCCAGATGTGTAAACTTATCCTTGACGATTGTCGGCAACGACACCGAAGGAATCAGGGATGTGATTTTAGGTAGAACCACTATTGAATATCAAACTGAGGAGTGTCACTCAATCGAGGTATTATTGAACCGAAGGTGTGACCTTTAATGCTACACACATAATTTTGACCGATTTTGTTTGCTTGTAGAATTTGATGATGGAATATTAACTGGTTGGCTAACTTCTAATACTTTTATGTAATTTTGTAAATAAGTAATGAAGTTATTAAATTTCGGAATTTCTTCAGTGTTTTGTAATTAAAACCTTTTTTTTTTGTTTCTGTATCTAAAGGCCTAGACGCAATGTAAAATAAAATAAATTCGCATAAATCATCAATACACAAACCGCGCAAGGCACTAACGCATTCATAAAGTGTGTTAGATAACTCAGATAAGTTAGACAAAGATGGTTTTTGTATGGGATTAATTTTAATTATTTTTTCTAAATAAGCTGTTGCAAGAATACGCTTGTTGTCATATCTGTCCAGTAAAGTTGCAAAAACCACTGAATAATTTGCCGATGTCACAGGCACGCCCTTCGCTAATGTCAGTGCATAACCAGATAAACATGACAGCAAATAGTGAAATTTCTCAGTAGGATAATGAACTATTATTATGAACAAGTGCTGTATAACTATCTTTAAATGTTTGCCACTTTTCTATATTACCATCAAACTTTGGAAGTTCCAGCTTAGGCAACTTCACTTGCGAACGCACGTGACCTTGACCTAATTCCGAGCGACAGCCGCTACCGGCGCTCGCATCGAGAGAATCCGCAAACTCAATAACACAGTAATACAACTCATCGAATGACAGTAACACTTTATGATCGATAACAAACGACGGGTTAAGCTTTAATTGCAACTGGTTAACATCATCGTTGCATTCCAAAAATCTATTACGAATCTCGTCAATCTTTTTGTACCTAGCTCGAAAAGCTGCAAATTTAGTTTTAGTTTCTTTAACTGTTTTGGCTAAATCGTAAAGTATCTACATACTTTTAAACTCATATTCCCGCCTTTTAATAGCGGTTATTAATTCCGCTTCGCTCATAGTTCACTTGGTATACGATATCCGCACGCTCAAAAGGATAAAAGTTATAAAAGTAGGTAAAACGGAAAAAACATAAGCCGGTAGGTAGGCAGCAATGCACGCGCGAACGTATTGAATGAAATACAAGCACACACGTCTCAAAGTTATTTGTTAGAATATAAGTTTTGACTTTGAGGTAGTTCAAAGCTAATCCGTCTCCCGCCGGAGACAAGTACTACGAGTGTAGGTACCTCGGTACTAAATTCGAGAAACTTCGAACTCACATTTTTAAAAGTAATTTATGCAATTTGTTATTTAATAAATAAATGCAGCTTATTACAAGGGAATTAACGAGGTATGAATGTACGATTGAATAGTCAATCGGTCTCAAATAAGAAACAATAGCTAGGTATCATGGAATGATCTAGGTTTTATTTAGACACTTAGAACTTGAAAGGCAAATTGAAATTGCCTTAAGTAGGTAAGTATACAAATAAATTATAATTGGGATTACGTATTTAACGTAATAACGAGAATGGAAAGATTGAATTTCCGATAGTAGGTATTTTTGAAATAACTACGCGAGGAAGATTCCTCACAGGAGGCACCATAATTAATGTTGATGCTTTCTGGAAGGGTCACTGCATTCTCCTATCAACCCCAGGATCTCAAAGCAGGGAAAACAAACATGCAAAGCACTAACCTGGATCCAACAGGACAGGAAAAGAGGAATCGCCAACGACGGGGCTGGCGCCGGCTGGTCAGCTATCTTCTTTATGTGGACTTGATGCTGCTTGTTCACTGCCTACACTCGTCAAGCACAGACACACCACCAATATGGAAACTGAGGGTTTATTTGGCCAGTGAAGCCCTTAGAAAGTCAGATATTCGGAATTATTTAGAATACACGCGGCGTCGTATGCGCTGAGTCCGCCATACTTCATTTTTAGTTCTTTTTCTTGGCACTCTTGAGAGAGGCGCCACCAGCACGAGTTAAGAGAAGCCCGCGCTTATTTAAATCGTCGTTGACGCAACAAGGATGGAAAATGGAAATGCATGGATAAATTATTAGGATAGTTAATGCTTACACAGTAATAAAATTCAAAACGGTTGAAAGGACGGAAAAAGGTTTATTTAAATGTTTAATTTTAATCCAAATGGACTTTGGACGACCATTCATCATCCTAAAAACATATTCAAATCAGAATTTTAGCCAATTATATCCCCAAAGCCTGAAGCTACAGAAAAGCTCACACATAGACTACTATCACACCTTTTTTGCGTATGGGAAATTTTCAAAAGACGTCTTCCGCTTTGGGCGGAGCAGAAGGGCGTGTCGGACTTTCACTCACTTAAACCCATCCGTGTTACTATCCCAGAGAAGCGCGCAGCAGCGCTTCTCCTGTGATATATCAAATTACTGCGATCCCCAACCCGCCTGCGAAGCGTGGGGATAATGGCAAACGCCCCAAAGCAATGAAAGCCTTGGGGAGGCCTTTGTCCAGCAGTGGACCTCTATAGGCTGAAGAAGAAAAAGTGTGGCTACCACGGTATGTCTTTCGAATAACCCACGGCTCTGGCAAATTACTATCACACCTTCAAACTAAGAAGTTGTCTTACTATTTAGTGACTTCAAAACCTCGTGACTTAGTTAACCGAACAAACATAATACCAGTCACAGTTGTATATACTTTTAAATTTAGCTAAAGTTTTTCGATATAATACGATCCAATACAAAGGATATAACGTTGAAGAGTACAACTATGATGTAGAATAACAACAGTGGCCCTAGTCTGTATTTTTTTATAAATTTATTTAATTATTTATGGTTAATTAAAACGGTACAATACCAATTAAATTAATTAACATAGAAACAAACAATTACATTAATTGACTTAAAAACGACTACTAAAACTAACATGGCACGGTGAACTTCTTTTATTATAAATTATAAACTAGCGCTTGACCGCAATCCCGCCTGATGGTAAGCAGTGATGCAATCGTTGATGGTAAAGCGCACTAGTTTATTAAGAGCCTATTCACTCTAGCCTTGAAGGCACACAAATTTTAGTCCGACGGAAACACCGCCGCGAGCAAATTATTCCAGTCCCTCGATGTACGCGGTATAAAAGAGGAAGCGAAACACTTCGTTCGGATCGTAGTGGTGTTAACAACGTAAGGCGAGTTTCCAATTAAATCATGCAATTCCCTCGCACACTCACCAAAATGCATCTTATAGAACACCGATAGGTTGGCTACTCTACGCCTGTGCTCTAGGCTTTGGAGACCGTTTCGCTCACATACTTTCTTTCACAGAAAACCAGACATACACGCATAAGTTTCTCATTTTTTATTCCATTCACCCGCACGTCACTTTCAGGGTTGGCCATCAGAAGGGCATTCAGCGCCTTTAGACTACGACTGACTGAGGATTCAGCTCTGGCTACAGTTATTGCTGGGAGTTGCGCAAATAGATTGTGCCTGCGACTTTGACGGTGACCGATGCATTTGTTAGGCACAAAAAGTCCATGGAGCTCTATGCAGTCTATACGTCCCGCGTCCCCGCAATGTCTCACAAGCTACAGTGAGCGATATAAATGTGACATTCCAACACGGGTCCAATGTCATTGTGCTAAAAAGTTCCTAAACTGCTTAACTCATAATGAACGATTAATTCAGTCAGTCATTTCCTAATGGAATGGTGATAGAATGAAATTGCCGTATTGCCATTATTATAAAACCTGTTAGTAGGAATGATTCTCTAAAAGTTACTACTCAATTTGAATATTTATTATTATGGAATGGATTGTCAGAGATTAATCTTTGGAAAGTCGTAATGATGCCATTTGTTTTTTTTTTTTTTGTCGTTATTATAAACTTGTGCTTGACTGCAATCCCGCCTGGTGGTAAGGCGAGCTAGTTTAGTAAAAATACGAAGGAAGACGGCAGTTGAGCGAGGTGATGCAATGTTAAACCCAACAACACGACCAAAGATGCTGCGCCAGAAGGAGATTGATTTGGAGACCCTCCACGACCAAACTCCCGACACAACAACATTGCGCGCATCGTACCCGACACACATCGCAACACAACTGCTCAGAACCGTCCTCCGTACGCTTCACCAGACATCATGAACACGACAAATCGCTTGGCGGCAAGACTTTGTCTGGTGGGTGGTAACTTCTGTCGGCAGCCGATATTATGGCCTACCACCGGGAACTAGATCACTGATTGACAATTGACCTGACAAACCTGAAGTGACTGGCATTACGTTTAGTCGATTAACTAGTTCATGTGGGTTTTTTTTTCATAAATTATAAACTAGCGTTTGACCGCAATCCCGCCTGATGGTAAGCAGTGACGCAATCGTTGATGGTAAAGCGCACTAGTTTATTAAGAGGCTATTCACTCTAGCCTTGACGACACTCAAATTGTAGTCCAACGGACTTGCGGACTTGTTTCCTTGTTAGCTCTCGGCTAAATAATAACAGCCACACAGGTTGATCGATCATGTTAAGCTAAAATTGCCGCGACTGGTCTGCGGATGGGTGACCTATTTGACACACCGAGACCTCTCCTTGTCTCGGAAAACACGTTAAGCTGTTGGTCCCAGTTGTCTTTCGCAGATCTTTGACAGCCGTTCCAGGTCGCAGGATTTGGAAATTCTGCCTACGTCTTACCAACATACATCATCATCATCAACCTTTTTATCGTCCCACTGCTGGGCACAGGTCTCCTCCTCATACAGAGAAGGATTGAGCGGAATCACCACGCTTGCTCAATGCGGGTTGGCGATATCAAACTTATACACAATATTCAAGATGTTTTCCTTCACCTTTTAATCAGTCATTGGTGTCCAAGATATACTTAGAAAGTACATATAATTTGGAAAAGTTACATTGGTACTTGCCTGAGCTGGAATCGAACCCGCACACTCATACTTGAGAGGCTGGTGTTTTAAACACTAGGCCACCACGACATTTTTTTTTTTATAATTTATATACGCAGCAGCACGTAAGCAGTGATGCGATCGTTGATGGTAAAGCGGGCTAATTTATTATGAGCCTATTCACTCTAGCCTTGAAGACACTTAAATTGTAGTGTGACGGAAACACCGCCTGTTCCAGTCCCTCGATGTACGCGGTATAAAAGAGGAAGGTTGGTAGATGTCACATGTCTTCAAAGTTTTTGGCTTTAGGACATGCCGGTTTCCTCGCGATATTTTCCTTCATCATGAAAGAATTTACACAAAGGAAAGCGCCTGACGGAGTTCGAACCTACGTACAACTTGTAAGTCACGGCCGACGCCATAGAGCCGTCTTACCAAGGGGTATTGTCTTACCCAGTAACTGGGTTGTGTAGGTTAGATAGGCAGTTGCTCCATGTAAAATACTGGTATTGAGCTGAAACCGGTCAGACTGGAAGCTGACCCCGAAATAGTTGGGAAAAGTCTAGGCAGATGATGATGAACAAGCTATGAATGTCGTGGTGGCCTAGTGGTTAAAACACCAGCCGCTTAAGTATGTGTGCGCGGTTTCGATCTCAGGTCAGGCAAGTACCAATGTAACATTTTTAGTGTCTGTTATATATACTTTCTAAGTATTTCTTGGACACCAATGACCGAAGGTGAAGGAAAACATCTTGAGGAAACCTGGACTATAAGTCTGAAATCGCCAACCCGCATTGAGCCAGCGTGGTGATTACGCTCAATCCTTCTCTGTATGTGAGGAGACCTGTGTCCAGCAGTGGGACGATAAAAAGGTTGATGATGATGATTCAGCTGAAATCGGTCAGACTGGAAGCTGACCCCAACATAGTTGTAAAAAGGCTAGGCAGATGATGATAAATAATATTTACTTTAGTGTTCTATTTTTGAAACCATATACGGAACCTACAGCAAATAAAACATTTTAACTCGAGTGCACACGATAAAAATTATTTACTCATTCGATAAAACAAATAGGCTTTAATAAAGTGTGACTTTTGTCACGTCGCCTTGTAACAAGTAATGGCGGTCGTAAATAACATGCGATGTTCTGCACTCAGCTTTATACAATGTAATTTAGACCTTAATACTAAAGTAGTAAAGCCTATTTTATAGTTTTGATGAGGTGTCACATAGTTTATGAATGTGATCGATTTTTGAAGGTATTTTAAGAAAATGTTTTATAACAGCTCTTGTAACAGATGTGTGCTCCATTGGCTTCTATTGGTACTGAGCTTCGGAGAGCACATTAAGCCATTTGTACCAGCCATTTATAGATCTGTGACCAGTATGCCTAGTATGAGTTTTCATTACGAGACTCGATCGTCGATATCGACCGCGTTTGGCTCATCGAATGGCCCGCTTCAAGGTTGTAAGAACTCTAAACGAATGAGAGCGCCAAACGCGCTCGATATCGACGATCGATCTCGTAATGAAAACTCATACTAGGCCCCCATATACAATATGTTAAGAAAACCCTGTCCGACCCGTAAGGATAATAAAAGTTAGGTAAACACATGACCAAATAAAATATGAAATTTTACATAATTATCATAGTAACAATACTAGTGAATTTTGAAATAATCTTTTTTTCCCGCGAATTAATTCCAACTTCCCCAAAATATGGTAGTTTTTAAAAAGTGACAACATTATTTTTGACGGTATAATTCTGAGCAAATAGCGATGCGGCCGCGTGCCGCGTGCCCTGTGCACCCGCGCCTGTATGGCCTACCGCACATGTTTTAAGTTACCTCTTTTTGCGAAATAATATTTATTTTTTTAGGGGGATTTTTTTTTTAAGTTTAGCCCGTCTTTGTAGGCATTGATAGAATCAGTTATCGATACCTAACAATACCTTCACGGATCGGACAGGGTTTTCTTTACATATTGTATATTATAGAGGTTTGAAGATTCAGTTCTTCAGACCTCTAAAATAAGCTCAACATCGTCGTGTACTCATCCTCCATAGAAAAGTGTCTGGCAGTCATTTGCCCAATGGTTGATGTTGGGTATATAATTCTAGTTCCACGGTAAACTCTGCTTGCGAGATGTAGAATCCGTGTGACGTCAGTATGACGTGTTGTTCGCATGTGGCGTTTGTAGGTACCGCTACATCATTATAACACCCACGGCCATCATCGTCTTGAATAATACAGTGTAAATTATAACCTGATTATAATACTATTATAGTTAAGATAATGCTTAATATTATTAGTGGATATTTACCTATTTGTATTAAGTGGCAATGAACTGGCTATATTAGCTGTATTTTATTTATTAGGCAAAAAAAAACAGTGGCATATTAGGGGCCATTTATTTACCTATTACGTAAGACAATTTAGGCGGGAGGGGAAGCCATGTCTATTGTTTTCTTATAAGGGGGTGGGAGGGAGTCTTGATAGTTCTTATCTCTGCAAAATGTTAAAATGTTGCCTCAGACAGGTGAAGTTTTGTCAGAGATTTGGAGTTCAATTGTTATAAATAACTAGCTTTTTGTCCGCAGCTTCGCCCGCGTGGGATTCGGTTCTCTAAATCTAAACTAAATATTTTGCCTTACAAATTAATACCGCTCAGCCAACGAACGTATTGAAAACGGTGGGACATTTTACAGAAATGAGCCGCTCACTCGTAGTCCAAAGAGTTAGAGACGGACAAACAAGCAAGCAAGCAAACATATAAGCGAAGCTAATAAAAAGCATGTAAAAATTACTTTGTATGATGAATTGAAATGGTCTCTGGATGGGTGACCAACATTACCTCCGTAAGCATGTTAAGTCGTTGATCCCGACTGTCATTTGTAGATTTTTGACAGTTGTTACGTCACGTCGTAAGTCCGAAAATCTAAATTTGGGTAATACGACACCCTTGGTTCTTACCAAGGGTGTCGTATTACCCAATAACTGGGTAGTGGAGTCAGATATAATATAAAAGAGAATTCGGTTCGATTGGAAAAGGCTAAACATATCAGATGAGAAAGTAAAACTGAAGAATATTTAGACGTAGTTATGCAAAATGGATCTAACCTACAAAAACCGTTTTTAGAGTTACTGTCATAAATGTCTAAAATCTACACATCAACTTTAGTATATGCAAAAAAATATCAAAGCCACAAAAAAGTACAGGAAAGTAGGTACCCATGATTTAAAAGGAAATTTAAATCTACTGTCATGTTATTTTAATACATAAATTCAATTTTCTCAAAAGCAAGTTAGTAAACTTTCTCATCTGATATGTCTAGGCTGGATCCTTTTGCATAACTACGTCCAATTTCACTCACATCACAAAAAGAAAATTATTGTAGAATGTCAGATTAGGTGTAGCCTGTAAGGATATTTATTTAGAGTAAATAAATTATTACCTACATACATATATCAACACAAAATATTTTCCAAACAAAAATGTAGCACAGAAAACGACCGCGTCTAAAGACAATCTGCCTAATTTTGCATTTCAAAAGCGGATAATAATCCGCGCAGTGAACTAATAAAGGCGAGAACAGACTGCGACAGTCCGACCCGGAGAAAGGCACCGAGCAGTTGAGCACCTTTTAATTCTTACACCCCATTTGCTGGCCCATTGCAGTCTGTGCAAATAGGACTACGAAAGGGGTGGAGATGAGTTATGATTTTTGTTATTTTAATTTGGAAAATATGTATTAATTATTTTTGTCGCGTGTTTTTTTTTTATTATTATCGGTTATTGCGAATTTTACAAAAAAATCACGTATGTGTCCCACCTACATTCTATGACGGCAGAGTAGGTTGTGGAGTATATAAAGATGAAGACCATGTAAACATTGATCTACTGTTTATTAGAAAACATGGGATTTATTCAGATCAGATTTAAAGCGCCCAATTCAACAAAGATGGTCTGTCGGTTTCCGCAAGGGCTTCAGCACTGTAGTAGACTATCGGCATATTGAAGCGCTGAAAGGCTTGTACGAAAACGCCACCATGTCAGTCCGAATACAGGACCAGACCTAGAAACCAATACCTCTGCAGCTTGGTGTCAGGCAAGGAGATGTAATATCCCCGAAACTGGTCACCGCTGCATTGGAGGATGTCTTCAAGATTCTGGACTGGAAAGGACTGGGCATCAACATACATGGCGAGTACATTACACACCTTCGGTTTGCTGATGATATCGTAGTCATGGCTGAGACCACGGAAGACCTGAGTACAATGCTCGAAGACGTCAGTAGAGCCTCCGAGCGAGTCGGTCTTAAAATGAACATGGACAAGACGAAAGTCATGTCTAATGCCCATGTTGTACCGACTCCGATAAAGTTTGGAGACTCCATTCTCGGAGTTGTTGACAGTTACGTATACCTAGAACAAACTATCCAGTAAGGTAGTAGTAGATGTCTTTCGGCTCAAATGAATGATGCCATCACCCATCCACAAACGCGGCAAGTGCAGTTTAACTTAATCGATCGACCCGGGCAGCTGTTATTGCTTAACCACAAGCCACAAAATGGATCACAAGCATAACATAGCTAATTGCTAAAATTAAAGATGACAAAATAATTTTAATAAAATATTTGTAATAAATAGCCTCGCTATATCTTTTCTATTCCCAATGTTTTCCTAATTCCGTGCTCAGTCCGGTGCCCTTTCATTTGTACTCAATTGCCTTGTATCCCTTTGGCACATTTCTTTTATTCGCACTTTTTGTCCCCCCTCAAGGAATGTCGCAACGACAATTATCGCAAAAGAAATTTATTTTTTAAATTGTCTAAAGGGTAGGTGGCGTAACTTGGTTTTCTTATAAGGAACCGTAGAGGTAAAATGGTTAATTATTTGGGGAAAAAATGGGGTGACATTGTATTAAGAGGGCACAGCAAGAAAGAACTGTTATTCATTATGACTGGTAACTGTTTTGTAGTTAATTGGCTAACTGTATATGTATAAATATAAATGAAATTATCATGTAGGTAAATAATCTGCATAATTAATACAATAATCAATCTATCTAGTTTATAAGCAAAATCTGCTCTGCTACAAATGGCAATAAAAGACGGAACCCTTATATTATTATTTATTTATTTTCTTAATGTCCACTTGTACAATAGGATAAATGCTATGCCCCGCAAAACCGTTTTCACGGTTTGTCTGCGGGAACGGAACAAACAGTGTATCAATATTTAATGAGCAATAATTAAAATTGCAACAATATTACATAAAAAAAAAGCTATATCAATAATATCAGGTCTTACAAAATTGCTTACAGACTACTGAGTAAGAACATTTTAAGTGCTCTGGCAAATTTACGTTTTGTTTTCTGACCTCTTATGTCAGCAGGCAATTGGTTGAGCCAGTATGGTACTCTTTTGTCCAGTGTTCGGTCGCCAAAATAATTACTGACTCTTGGTACATTAAATTTACCTGCTGACACCATCTTAGTTGCGTAGTTATGGGTTATTAGCGAGTGACGCTCCCAGCTACCATAACTGCTGACCAGAACTAGATACTTATGCTTTAGGCTGACAGGAAGAATTTTACAAATTTTAAACAACTTATTGTAATCATCTTTACATTTCTTTTTGGTTTTCTTGCTTACTATTAGTTTTAAAAATCTGGTTTGCTGAGCTTCTAATTTTTGTAGTTTGCTTTTGAATGTCAGTCCATAACATTCGAGTGCGTAACTTAATATTGGATCAACCAACTGTAAATAAAGGCACTTAAGAGTACCGCATGGCACTTTAAAACTTAGATGGTAGAATTTACCAAGTAAAATTCTAAGTTTATTACACAAGTAATCGATGTGTTTTGACCACGAAAAGTCCTCGTCAACGTTTACTCCGAGATATGTAACACATTCATCGCGCACAATAGGTTTGCACTTACAGTTAACATAGTCTTTATGAATGCATATATACTCGTGTGCGTACATTGGAGGTGGTTCACCAGGTGGTGGTAAATAAGGTGAGCGTATGATAACCAGCTTGGTTTTGTCCGTGTTTAAGATTATCCCATTGTCGTGCGACCATTCAACAACTCTGTCTATGTCGTGCTGCACAAGTCGACAAGTTTCAGCGAGGTCGGTACCAGCGCGCAGCGCGCACAGGTCATCCGCGAACATGTACGCCGAACAGCTGCGAAAAACGCCGCACAAGCTGTTGACGTGCATTAGGTAGCATACTGGCCCGCACCCCGCGCCCTGGGGCACTCCGCACCTCACTTCCCTCGCATCACTATACGACTCGCCCACCTTTACACGGTAATACCTCTTCGTAAGATAGTCTCTAAACCAATTATTAAGTGGTTTTCCCACACCGCACTCCTCCATTGCATTTAATAAAGTATTTATTTCTAAGGTATCGAATGCTCTCTTAAAATCGAAAAATACTGCTACTACAAATTGCTTTTGGTCTAACTTATTATTAATTTCGTCACAAAACTTTGATAACAATGTGGTCGTACTTTTACTCTTTTGAAAACCATGTTGGCATATATTTATGATAGAGTTTTTTTGTAGATAAATTCCTAATTGGTTAACAATACATTTTTCTATAATTTTGTCTACACTTGATAAGATGGCAATTGGTCTATAATTGGACAACGTTTTACGATCGCCTCTTTTAAAAATAGGGCGCACTATGGCCTCTTTTAATTTGCTGGGACATACGTATTTATTAACACATAGATTAATAAGATGTGCAAGCACAGGACTCACCTTATTGACCAGATATTTAAGATCCGACATGCGTATGAGATCGCTTCCGGGTGATTTATTTGTATCCATATCTGTTATAACTTTCTTAACATCCTGACTATTCACCGGTCGCCATCTCATAGACACACTCTTCTCCTTAACATATGTACTTCTGTCTAACCATTTCACATCACAGTCGTGTTTAATGTTTTCAATTTCTGTTGTAAATGTTGACGAGAACTTATCACAAATATCTTTTACACTGCCTTGTAATTTAATGTTATTTAATATTACACTATCCAAGGATTGCTTATTCGTCCCCATCATTACATGTATTCTTTCCCATAACTTTTTAATATTCTTATTACAATCTATTATACTTTGCCTATCGTATTCATTTTTACATTTATTTAATATTTTGTTGCATTTATTTCTATATTTAGTGTATTCTAAACGTTTAATCATATTCTTAGGTTCTTCACTCCATATTGCAAATAATCTGTCTCTTTCTGATAACAATTTCTTATGATCTCTTGTTATCCAGTTTTTATTGTTTCGGACTCCTTTGTTAACGACTATATTTCTATAGCAAGATTCATAAATGTCAGCAAATATTTTTCTGAAAGATTCATACAATTCAATGGGACACTCAATTGACAAGAGACTATCAAAATCTATACACGATAATTTCTCCCGCACCGCACGATTATCAAGGACACTCCGTTTCGCAGGCTTGATGAGTGCGCGCGTGCATATCCCTTGTGACGTCGGTGTCGTAGTCGTAGTTATAGCGGTGTTCTTACTGTTGCTTGGAGCGCGGTCCCATTCTACTGCTACCGCTACTGGGTAATGATCCGATATTTTGGTTCGTATTACAGCTGATTGCAAAAGTGCGAGTGGTGCTCGAATGAAAATATGATCTAAGCATGATTCTACCAAGTTGTTCATAACAACTTCGCTACGGGTGACTTGATCTATACATTTAGTGAACCCATATTCGGCTAATAGATCTTCATATAAATTAACATGTTTATCCTGTTGCTTAAGCAAGTTTAAATTTATGTCGCCGCATAAAATCACTTTAATGTATTGCGGTATGTTTTTAAGCAAATTACGTAGTTCGTTCAGGAATTGTTCTATTTTATCCTGCTTATTTATTTTAGGCGGCCTATAAATGGAAATTAAAAAGATCTGCTCGTTGACGTGGTTGAATGAGATGGAAACACACTCCGCGGAGTGCATCTCGGTAGGTATTAGTGACTTGATGAGTTGTGTCGCGAGCCTCTCCCGTGCATACACTAGCACCCCCCCTCCCGTTCGCCCGATAGATTCATCATGTCTGTCTGTCCGTCTGTCCGTCCGTATTTCACAGCTATTTTTTCCGAAACTATAAGAGCTATACTGTTGAAACTTGGTAGGTAGATTTATTCTGAAAACCACAAGATTTTGATGCAAAAATAATAAGTAATAAATATTGGGGGCTCCCCATACTTAGAACTGAAACACATTTTTTTTTTTCATCACACGCATACGTGTGGGGGATATCTATGGATAGGTCTTCAAAAATGATATCGAGGTTTCTAAATTTTTTTTTTTTTTCAAACCGAATAGTTTGCTTGACAGACGCTTCCAAAGTGTAAAAAAGTTGGAAAAAATCTAAAAAAAACATGATGTACATTACTATAAAAACTACGAACGAAAATTGTTTTGAACGAAATGTACTAAGCAGTTTTCTTTTAATACCTCGTAAATCGTAAATCGCTTATTACCGCGTAATCGTTCATAAAAATAACTTAAATCCTTTAATTTCATAAATCAATGGTACAGAACCCTTTGTGCGTGAGTCCGACACGCACTTGGCCGGTTTTTATTATTGTTTATGAACACTCTTGCTTCTCCAATCTACTTTTCACATTGGCAGAATAGTCAACATCGGATTCACTTGCCATACATAAAAAATAGAATAGAATAGAACTGTCTATATAACAACGCGTTCCGGGTGCTGATGGGACTGCCGCGCTACTGCAGTGCCTCCGCGATGTTCGCGGCGGCTGTGATTGATAGCTTTTCGGCAATCATGCGCAAACATTGCGCTTCAATCCTGCGCCGCACGCGCGGTAGTCCAAACACCACCCTGGCCGCACTGGTGGACCGGTGGGATTCTCCGATGTTGGCTCGATGGATAAGGCTGCACGCTGTTAAATAGCGACTAATAGCGTCATCGGTCCTTTAATATACGTTTTCCTTTTATATTTAAGTATTATAAAACAAATTGTAGGTATGGATGAAATATCTGAATTAAATAATTATTATTATTATAAACATCTCTAATGATAAATCCCACCAACTTCCCATCCAAACTTAATTTCTATACAAATAATTAGACTTTCCCTGCCATAATGACAGTCAACTAGGAAGCGTAAGATCGACCACAATGTCAACATCTGCCAGCTATTAGCTAAACTGTTAGCGACCACATAATCAACAGTTCCGTGGTAACTTGAGTAACTGCAGAGCTGGTGTAAAAGCTTTCTTGTTTTCCGTGATTTGGTAGAAAATATTGTGCAATTATTTATAATTGCTGCTCTAAGCTACCATCATTATCATCATCATCATCTCAGCGTTAATCCCAGTCGCATCCGAAGCATCTCAGCGTTCTCAAACGTTTACAAAAACATAAAAAATAAGAAATAGTTGAGGGAAACATGCGGCACGCAAAACGGCTGTCGCTCAGCATTATGCTGCGACTCTATGCAAAAAACAGAGCCCAGCGCTGGTTTTCAGCGACAGCCGGCGTCGACGTAAAGACGTCACCCGATGCAACAAACAATTAAAAGTAACACCGAGCCGGTAATACAATAAAAATAAAAACGTAATAATAAAAAGATATAAAAAGTAAATCCAATCGTAAGTGGTGAGAGTACAATTTCAACAAACACAAACAGGTATATAAAAAATAAAATACAGGATATATAAAAACTACGAGAATATCATCCTCAGAAATGACATACATCTGATTCCGGTTTGACATTCAGCATTTTCTAACATAGTCTGTGGTTGGAAGGTTTGGCGGGAATGTCAAGATGAGTGTCACGCTCATTTTTCATTGGACTTTTAAAATTATTTATAGTGTCGTTTACTAAATAAAAACGCGTGATTTATGTAGTAAAAAGTGCATTAAGTGAATAATTCAAAAAGAACAGTGAAATATTGTAGCATAGTGGCCACATCATGTCTTGACGCTAAACCGCTCCTTATTGTCCAAACGCCGGAAAAAAGGCCGGAAAGGAGTTAGATTAGTTAGGATAAGTTTAGGATAAGGTAGGATAAGTTAGGATAATTAGGATAAGTTAGGATAGAAGTTTACTCAAGTGAATATGTACTGAAGACTAGGCTGTATGGCGTACTATGCCTTTGCCTTTTCCGTTCAGAAGAACGGAAAGAATAGAACCAAAAACAAACTAAATTAAATTTGAGTTCAGTGCATCGTTTTATTTCTATTTATTATGAAAAGGACAGAAAATAAAATGTTAGTTCAGACCTGCCAAAATAGTCCGCGCCTGGTGCAAAAAGACGTATTTTGGTCCCCATGTCTATAATCGCGTCTAAACTATCTTTGGAGTATCTTAATTTGACAGGTTTAAACTAAAATGCTATTAATCGCGTCTAAACTATCTTTGAGTATCTTAATTTGACACGTTTAAACTAAAATGCTATCTTGCTATGTAATGAAAAAAATATAAACAATATAAATGCTACTATTTTTTTATTTTTTATTATTATTTATAAACTAGTGCTTGTCTGGTGGTTGGTAACTTTTCCCATTAGGTGGTGTGGGTGGGCGGTGCACCTAAGATAATTCGAAATGGACTAAAACTGAAATTAAATCGCAGCTTGAGTTTCCCCAAAATTACAAATTTGAACTGAAATTGACACAAAAAAAATACCAACAAACATGGCCCAGCTAAGAACACTACTGACTAATTCACCTTTCAAACAAAAACAATAAACGCATAATCAGGTCGTCTGTTCGAGCGCTACGATGCCACAGACAGACACACAAACACTTCAAACTTCGTTTTTGTCTCAGGAGTTAAAAACATACCATAAAAAAGCCAAAACCATACATCTAAAAATAAACACTTTAAGTAGCGAAGCCAAGGGAAGCTAAATCTAAAAACCTAGTCCCAACCTCCGTTACACTATGAATGGGCCGCAAAGCTTATTATACAGTATCTAAGCATTAATCGCAGCTATTCACTGACAATCTTGAAGACAAGCCCGCGATATAATAAAATTAATTTCTATGGGGCAATTAAGCCGTGAATAGGCGCAGTTAGGACACTGGCAAGCCGTGTTCTAAACTAAACCGATCGATGTACGGGTTAAGGCATCATCATCTCAGCGTTAATCCCAGTCGCATCTAAAGCTTTTTTACAGCTTTGGAGTCTGGGGTTCGCTTTACCAGTCTAATTTCTGATTTTGGCTAAACTTCGATATTTTCCGTGAAGCGACTTCTGTCTGACCTCCAATACCCGAATGCGAAATCGAAGTATTGCAGTTAGACCAATAGGCATGTAGTCAAGGTATGAAAATCAAAAAAAAATATTTAATCTGTCATAGAGATAATAAAAAAAAGACCCGTATTTTTTATTTTGTCGACATTAATCGAAATTCGAATTATAATACGTGTTCAATATTTTTTATGCTATATAGATCTGATGGACACTAAATTATTTTTTAGAATACAACCCAATTATTGGACTTTAGAGGGCTCCAACAACCCGTAACAACTGCCATGAGATGTCGGTATGGATAACAGGACCAACGGCTTAACGTGCTTTCCGACGCACTACCAGACAAGTAAAATTATGACACCTTCGCCAAAAATGTAAAAAAAGATATGAGGTTATGGAAAAATAACTTTAATTCCTACATAATAAAGTTAAGTTAACCGTACATTTATATAACTTTTTCAATAGTGTAGTCACTCTCAAATCAACTTTATTTCATTAATATTAATTTAATATTTGTTCAACTATACAATATGTAAAGAAAACCCTATCGGACCCATAAGGATAATAAAGGTTAGGTAAACACATGACCAAATAAAATATTAAATTTTACATAATCATCTTAATAACAATACTTACTCATGAATTTTGAAATAATCTTTTTTTGCCGCGAATTAATTACAACTTCCCCAAAATATGGTAATTTTTTAAAAAGTGACAACACCATTTTTGACTGTGTTATTGCGATACGGCCGCGTGCCCTGCCCCTCTTCGCCCGCGAGTATGTTGCCTACCGCACATGTATTAAGTTACCTCCTTTTGCGAAATAATATTTATTTTTGTAGGCTTTGTAGGCATTAGTAGAATCAGTTATTGATACTTAACCATACCTTGACGGATCGGACAGGGGTTTCTTTACATATTGTATGAAAGAAGTCAATTCGCAACATAAATAAAATTTTAAATTATAGGTATACAGACGAGCGACACGCGTCAATGGTACATAGCAACTGCAGCCATTGATAAAGTGTCATCGGTAACCATCGACAATAGGGATGTATCCAAGGTATGAAAATCAAAAAAATAATTAGTACGTGTTATAGATAATAAAAAAAAATTAAGACCCGTATTTTTTATTTTGTCGAAATTACCAAAAACTACGGAGATATAGCGTATTGAAGTTACGGAGTGGGGGCTAATTACGTGACGTCATGCGACATTTCAAATCAACACATTTTCCTAAGTATTTGAATGAAAGATAAAATAAAAAATACGTATTCAATATTTTTTATAAATATGCCTGATGGACATTAAATTATTTTTTTAGGATACAACCCAATTCGTAATGCATACGCGGCGTGGGCAGTAGATGCCACGTCTTCGAGTTTCAGAAAAACACTATATTAACTATATGTAATCCTACAAACTGCAAACATTGTGCGTGAACAAATTATTGCCACGGTAAAATCGCTTCAAGAATAAAAACATGTCACTAAAGTTTTAAATAATAATTATAAACTAGTGCTTGACCGCAATCCTGCCTGAAGGTAAGCAGTGATGCAATCATTGATGGTAAAGCGCGCTAATTTATTAAGCCTTTTCACTTAAATAACTTAGTGAATAGTAAGGAAGACGGCAGTTCAGCGAGGTGATGCAATGTTAAACCCAACATACGAAAAACGATGCTGCGCTAGAGGGAGATTGATCTGGAGACCTTCCATGACCAGACTCCCGATACAACAACATTTGGTGCATCATACCCGGCACATATCGCAACACAACTGCCAAGACCCGTCCTCCGTACGGCTTCACCAGACATCATGCCCGTTGTGTGAAAGGAAGCGGGCCGGAATACACAACGAAGGTCTGGTGCGGATTATTGAATCTGTCTACTGAATGTAACACATATTCAGCTGCCCCCTGTTAATTTTGTCTGACGATTTAAAACAAATGAAGGCTTCAAGAGCCCTTTAATTAAATTCACTAATGAAATCTTCATTCTCCAATCATCGATAAAGTAAACTTCAAGATACCCATTCCGTGTAGCCTATCTATATATTTTTTATCGAACCTCATTACGAAATATCCTTACCGATAATTAGGCTGAACGCAATCAATTTCTTCGGCAAATTGGATTTTTAAAAAGAGAAAATCAAGAACGCTCCACCTTTATCTACACGTATAAACCCTCATTTGGAAATAAAATCGGCCCATATATTAGACTTTAATACTTTTTTCACAAATAAAAATCTTTTTATATAAATAAAGCAGGTCTTTAGTTGACTAATTGTGACGTATTTTACGATCTGCACACAGTAAGAGGAATTAAAGGGGCAATTGAAGATAGTACAGTTTTTCGTATCGGCCATCGATTTATGACGCTTGTGACTCTTTTGAAGCCCTTTTATGGTGAATGTCAGTCAGTCTTTATGAAGTTTAAGTGCCCAGTGGAATTGCCGCAAATGTGTGGTTACAGGAAGGGGTAAAAAGTGAAACTGTTGGTTTTCAACGTCATGAGAATGTCATTGTTACTAGACTAGCTCAATAGACATAAACGATTTGTATTGTTATGGTTATTGTTAACTCTTTTTTCTGGTAAAAAATGTGAAGCGGTATGACATAGTCCTTAGTTGTATGGTACAAAACTTAACTATATCACTGATTCAAAACATTTCACGTAACTTTTTAGAGCCAATTGGCACGAAAAAATCGGCACTTGATTTCCAAAATTAACACAAAATCGAATTCAGCAAATTGCAGACAGATCAAAAACGCTAATTAAACACCAAAAAGGCTTTGAACAATCGAGGACAATCTGAAAAATTTGTTCAAATACGCATTATCTAAATACGAAACACTGGAATTTGTTGTCCGTATACCCGAAAGAGGTTCATCATTAATTATTGATGATAAGGGGAAAGGGAACGAATGCACCCGTGGGTCGGCCAATCGACACCAGGCACTAATGAAGTGGTCCTAAAACGAGCACGCCAAATACAGCTATCTACAGATACGTTTGAAATAGGAACTCTTTCGAAATTATAATGTTGGAATTAGCGAGCGCGTTCATTGAAAATAATTTGTTCATGTTGCTTTATGCGCGGGAATTATTTAAGTTTTAGTACTAGTCTGGCACTAGTAATTAAATTAATACGTGGAATTAACTGGTAATTTTAGTATTTTACATTTATTAGGTCTCAAGCCGCCAACGTGATTTGAAGTGAACCAAGCATTGACAATGCTTGGTTCACTTTTCAAACGTAATAAAGTTACTTAAATAAATAAAAACAATCAAAATCTAAACTAAATGTAAATATCTCGACGATAATTTACGTCAATCAAAATCAAAAGTTATTTAGTCTTCTTCTTCTTTTTTCAAGGTGAGATTCAACCTCAACTCTTGATCAATGGCCTCTGTGGAATAGATACCACAATTTTGGCAATAACATGTGTAATAAATTATAGAAATTCTTTGAAAATTTTATTTCATAATAATGGCGGATATCGCCAATGACAGTTGAAAAAGACGGCCGCGTGAACCGTCTATGAGGGAGGTTGAGGCAAAGTCATGAAGTGGCCACTATGCTGCGATACTTCAATATTCTTTATAAATTATTTACTGAATGCACTTTTTACTACATAAATCATGCGCTTTTATTTAGTAAATGACACTATAAATAATTTAAAAAGTTCAATGAAAAATGCGCGTGACACTCAGCTTTTTCGTCAAAACTCCAAGTCATTTATTCAAATTAGGCTGAGAATCATTATTTTTGCTTCAATTAACCAGTAAGTTTGATAAGTATTCAAAATATTTTCCTATGGTTGTTAAAGGACGATAAAATCATCCCATATCCCATTAAATTCTTGAATCTGAACTGCTAAGACACAAAAACAATTTTCTAATAGGTACTAGCAGCGCCCCGTGTAAGTTGTGATCCCGCGAGAATATCGGCTTTATAAATAATTTTAAAAGTCCAATGAAGAATGCGCGTGACACTCATCTTAGCTTTCCCGTCAAAACTCTCAAAAAGTCTATGTATCTGTATTCAACATTTTTAGGTTACGATGGGTCTGACATAGGCTATGCGTAAAAGTTTCTATAAACCTTGCTATAAACCAATAAAGAAAAAAAACTTTTTGCCTCTTATTTCTTCCGTGTCTATGGCGGTCATGCTACTCGTCCAAGATTTTGTATTTCGAACACATTTTCCGTAATATTTACCCTTTTCAACATCTAACATTTTCGCTAAACTCTAACGCTATGTAATTTATTGCAAGCGCCCGCGCCGGCGACACATACATGATGTAATCTTATCTGAATCTGATTAGAGACCTGTTTACAACATCTTAATAAAGGTCCTATGGCCAGTGTGTAGGAATTTATCTTAAATATTTATCTTGAACATTTTGCTTTACGAGTTTTTAATAAAAATTGTCATATTTCTGGAAGCTTAGCAAAGCGATGAAGAGTAATGGGTAACATAGCAATGGGTTTCATTTGAACTGTTCAACAACATTCATTGCATTGTTTAGGTACTTTGTTTGTAAAATGCCTCTGCAACATTCACGTCACTAAAATAGATGAAACCTTTGATTACTGTAACGGTTTTGTATTCTTTATTTGAAATGCTAGAAAAAAAGTAAAAAAAATAGCAATACTTTTTTTATATGCTGTATTCAAAATTATTCAGATTGATATTAAACGCAATTAGTAGGTATCCTAGTTAATAATTCTGAAGGCAAATCTCATGTTTGATGTCACATGCACAAACCGTGTTAGGATTCTTTTGTGTGATTTCACTCGTTTATTGAGTACGTTTAGGTAGATAAAGAAAACAGTATCTGTCTTTATACGCAGAATATAATTAGGTATATTTATCATATGTTTTTTTACAAATTAGTTAACAATAAATTAGATTGTATTAACTTGATTAATCAAATTGGAATAAAGGTCCCCTATAGAATACCCAGATATCCCATTACCCATTTATTCCACACTGAAGCTTCCAACACAAATATAGAAGAAAATTCACCTCTCAATAGGCTCAGCAAAGAGATAAATTGCTTCATAAAATCAAACCCAGATGTTTTAATACCAGAACACTATGAAAACCTTTAAGCCTTTAATTGTAAGTCAAAAAGCTCCAAAATAATAGTTGTTTCTGTTTATTCCCATATATTTGCAACCTTTTTTCTTGTATGTTTTAAGTAATTCTTTGTATTTAATTTTGTAAGTTTCTTAGTTGTTTTTTAAGTGTTAGTCTAATTTTTGATCTCATGTTGATTATTTTAGTTTTGGATTCCTTTTTTTTATTTAAGTGCATGTCTAACTTTGTTATCATCTTTGTATAGTTTATTTCCACTTAGGTAATATTAGTACTTCTTCTTCTTCTTCTTCTTCAGCCTATAGACGTCCACTGCTGGACAAAGGCCTCCCCCAAGGCTCTCCACGCTGACCGGTCTTGTGCTGCCCGCATCCATCGGCTTCCCGCGACCTTCACCAGGTCATCGGTCCACCTTGTTGGGGGCCTTCCTACGTTGCGTCTCCCAGTACGTGGCCACCACTCCAGAACCTTACTGCCCCATCGGCCATCGGTTCTACGAGCAATGTGCCCTGCCCACTGCCACTTAAGTTTAGGGACTCGCAGAGCTATGTCGGTGACTTTGGTTCTTCTGCGGATCTCCTCATTTCTGATTCGATCACGCAGAGAAACTCCTAGCATAGCTCTTTCCATTGCCCTTTGTGTGACTCTGAGCCTTCGTATGAGGCCCATTGTGAGCGACCACGTTTCAGTTCCGTAAGTCATCACTGGCAACACACACTGGTTAAAGATTTTAGTCTTGAGACACTGTGGTATCTTGGACGACGAGAAGATGTAGCGTAGCTTCCCGAACGCTGCCCAACCGAGCTGACATTTATTTAGTTTAAGTTACCACGTACGTTCGTGTATATTGGTTCACTTGTTATTGGCAACTGTATAAGCCTTTTAATCATAACTACTATCATCATCTCAGCGTTAATCCCAGTCGCATCCGAAGCATTTTCAGCTTTGGAGTCTGGGGTCCGCTTTACCAGTCTAACTGCTCATTTGGCTAAACTTCGATATTTTCCGTGAAGCGACTACCGTCTGACCTCCACAACTCGAAGGCGATATCGAAGCATTGCAGTTAGACCAATTGTTGGACTTTTGAGGGCTCCAACAACCCGCAACGACTGCCACTAGATAGAACTGAAACAGCTGCATGGCTTTGCATATCTATGGGTTCGTGATTGTAAAATTTTTATGAGAAAATCAGATTCATCCAAAATTATTCGTATCTCTAGCGATAAGGATTTGTTGAATATAAAATGACTATTTTGTGTACGGATTTTCGTTAGAATGTGCAATCAGATTTGTGCTGTTAACTATTTGTGTGAGGTACGTAATATTCATGTAGTTGATTTGTTGATGGTTCGTTTACTTGTAGTGCTGTGTATAATGGAGCTAGAAGAGGGCATTATTTTATTATTTATAATCATTACTATTATTATTAATTTTCTCTTTCACCCTAAAAATTCACTGATTTAATTAAGATTTATTATCAAAACGTTAGGGGTCTCAGGACAAAATCTCATGATTTTCTAAATAATATTCTGTTAAATAATTATGACATTTACTGTATTACTGAAACCTGGCTCAATGCCAATTTCCATAGTCCTGAGTATTTTGACGATAGATATATTGTGTTTCGATGCGATAGAAATTCTTTAGTCGTAAACGCATATCGAGGTGGTGGAGTTGCAATTGCTGTACGCCGAGATCTAAACCCTATCTTGCGTGATGGATGGACCGCACCCATCTTGTCAGATCACTTGTGGATTAGTGTCCCACTTGACACTAATAGGAACCAGCAAGCTCCTGCATTCTTACACATATGCTGTGCTTATATTCCACATAGTAGCCGTCATGAGTCTGAGTTGGAACTTATCATGGAGAGTATAAGTAACCTTATCGAACTCCATTCGAACGATATGTTTTTAATCACAGGTGATTTTAATGTATCCCACGCAATTTGGTGCTACGATACCGCGTCTAACTCTATGGTGATACGTTCGGAGTCTGGAGACGCTTTAGTACAATTAACTTCAGATTTTATGCACTTCTCAGGTTTGAAACAGTTCAATTCATTATTTAATACTAACAATAGACTCCTAGACTTAATTTTTTGCAACAATCCCTGCTCTGTTAAATCTCCTCATAGCCCGATCATTACAGAAGACGCTCATCATAAGTCCCTTTCTATTAATGTCCACAATATGTCATTTCAGCCTCTTCCCCAAAAAGCATCCACTAGAAGGCTCTTTCACCAAGCTGATTATAGTGCCATTCAGTCTGCACTTGCTTTGGTTAACTGGCAATCTAAGCTTCCTACTACAGATAGTGTCGATAATATGGTGGATAATTTTTACCGCATTATTAATACAATAGTTAATGAATATGTACCAACTCGCAAAATATTGAGTAGGAACCGATATCCGCCATGGTACAGTCGACCGCTAATAAAGTTAGCAAAAGAGAAAAGGAAGTATCATTCAAAGTGGAAGCGTTACGGAAACCCGCTTGATTATCAAACATTCTCTAGTCTACGGAAAAGAGAGCTTAAGATGCAAAAAGCCGACTATGACAAATTTATAGCATTTAGCGAGGATAATATTCGTAAGTCACCCAAATATTTTTGGTCTTTCGTAAAGTCTAAATTACCAAATAGCCAAATTCCCATTACAGTAAAATATAATCAACAAGTTTCTAGTTCTGGTGAAGATATTTGTAAACTTTTCAATAAGTATTTTTATTCAGTGTACGTCCATTCATCAACCTTTCCCATAAATTTTGATCAAAATAACCTCCCGTTAAACTGTCCTGTAGAAATAGGAAAATTAATCATAAATGACAACCGTATACATAAAGAGCTTAGAGGTATTGACATTAAAAAAGGAGCTGGCCATGATGGCATTCATCCACTATTTATTAGCAGATGTGCTGCTCAGCTAACTATACCACTGAGCATTATTTATTCCAAATCGTTAAGTGATGGTGTTTTTCCAATTTTATGGAAACAGGCTTTAGTTACCCCAGTCCCAAAAAATGAAAAAAGGGATGACGTGACCCAATATCGCCCTATTAGCAAACTTAATATATTTGGTAAAATACTAGAAAAAATTGTTACGTGCGAGCTCTCTCGTGTGTTACAACATCACATCTGCCCTAACCAGCATGGTTTTTGTAAGGGTCGATCTGTAGAGTCAAATTTGCTCAATTTTACTGATTACCTTGTCAATGCTATGGACAAGCGCCTTCAGGTGGACGTAGTATATACCGATTTCTCGAAGGCGTTTGACAAAATCAACCACGATTTACTTATTGAGAAGCTTTGGAGAATCGGAATACATGGAGATCTGCTTCGCTGGATAAGTTCATATATAAAAAATCGCTCTCAAGCGGTATCTTTGAAGGGTTACACATCACATTTCTTGGAAATTCCATCTGGCATTCCCCAGGGATCACACTTAGGACCATTATTATTTATCTTATATATCAATGATATCGGAAATATCCTTCAAAATTCTAACTTTCTCTTATATGCGGATGACGCAAAATTTTTTAAAATTGTTTCTGGGGTTGACTGCTGCTTGCAATTACAATCTGACCTTAACAGACTATTTAGTTATTGCTCTAAGAACCAACTTTACCTAAATTTTGAGAAGTGCTCTGTTATCACGTATACACGAAATCGTAAACCTATAGACTATAATTATCATATAAATGACAATCGCCTTAATCGAGTCTATTCGATTCGCGATTTGGGTGTTTTAATTGACTCGCAACTTTCGTTTAACTTACATATTGATAATATAATTAAGAAATCGTATCGACAGCTTGGCTTCATTACAAGGATCTCCAAGCCGTTTAAACGAGCTTGTACCTTAAAACTGCTTTACTTTAGTTTCGTGCGTTCTATCTTGGATTTTGCATGTATTATCTGGAACCCATTCTATGCATGTCATTCTTCTCGAATTGAAAAAATTCAAAAGAAATTTGTCAGAAGTCTAGACTATCGTTGCAACCACCCTCATATATCTTACGAGACCTCGTTGAAACGTTATGGATTATCTCTGCTCTCCGACCGAAGAAAATTTTTTGATCAAACGTTTTTTTTCAAAATCATCAATAGTCACATTGATTCACCCTCGCTATTAGAAAAAATATGTCTAAGAGTACCCCGATGTAATTCTCGCTTACGAACATTGTTTTCCGTGCCCTCTTATAGAACCATATACACTAGTAACAATTTTTTTAAGCGCAGTGTTAGCACTTATAATGAGGAATTTAATGACTTGGACATTTTTAACACTAGTTTATGTGTCTATAAATCTAAAATTAAGAACAAATATCAAATATTGTAAACTTTAGCAGTAAAATACCCATATCGGATACATTTTGAACCCTCATTTGTGCATTGCCATGTTGTTGTAAAGGTCTTCTGTTGTTTCTTTTTCTTTTGTTACTATTAATATTTTTAACTTTACTTGCAACTACAGAATAGGCTACTTAAAATTGGTGCCTGCATCCTGTTATAATATTAATGTTATGGAACTCTAAGTCCATATGTATCTAATTGAATTGTAATCATTGATTTGTAAGAGACTGTTTGTTTCCTAAATAAAATAAAATAAAATAAAAAAAATAAAATCATGCCACTTCGTCTGTGATCAATGAAAAAAAAAAATTGTCTATTGGGTACCACACATTCGCAATTTAAATAAATGTGGAGGATATTGCTTATTCGCTGGGTCATAGAAATGGTCTACTCAACAAGGTAAGTAACGCAATGAATGTTATTGAAATGTCAAAATGAATACCATTGCTATTACTGTTACTATACTACGTAATTAATCTGCAGTTTATTGTTTATCTGTTTGCCAAATTACATCCAAATCCGTTCAGCCGTTTTGTGAGATTGAGTAACAAAGAAACTTACTTTCGTATTTATAACATCAGGTAAAATTTTAATTGTACTAAAACAGGCCACGGTAATAGCTTGGATCTTATTTCTGGAACGAGTCTTTATTTTTTTAATTCTCATAATGTTCTAAACATTGCCAAGAATCATCATCATCAACCTTTTTTATCGTCCCACAGCTGGGCACAGGTCTCCTCTCATACAGAGAAGGATTGAGCGTAATCACCACGCTTGCTCAATGCAGGTTGGCGATTAAAGTCCATGTTTACTCAAGATGTTTTCCTTCAGCTTGTAATCATTGGTGTCTGCGATATACTTGGAAAGTACATATAACTTAGAAAAGCTACATTGGTACTTACCTGACCTAGAATCGAACCCGCACCCTCATACTTGAGAAGCTGGTGTTTTAACCACTAGGCCACCACGATTTACCAAGCCTACTGCCAGGAATACTGTATCCTAATTTAGCTTCAATTAGCGAAAATTCGTCATAACAATCCAAGAATTTAATCCCAAATCCAAAATCCCAAATACCCATATCACCAAATACACGGAACTGTATTTTTTATAACCAATAAAATTAACTCCATCCGAAAAACGAGCAAGGGAAGTAAACCTCGGAACCGCACTTTACTATAACCCGCCTGTATAATTAGAGTTTGCAGTCAAACCCGACGCGCCAAATGACAACCTTGCCGCCATTTCGGTCCGTAATTTCGGTCTGCGTACGCGCACAGATTATAGTGCGAACGAACATTAGTGGCGACCGACGACACGTGATCACTGTCATTGGGAACGCATTCGATTGGGAATCGATATTAAAAAGAAATCGATTTCTTGCGGACTTGTGGTTTAGATGAGGATTTGCGCCTCGTATGGGAGATGAGTGTTCTTTTAGAAATAATGTAATCGGAAATTGAATATTTTCAGTTTACGCTTTGATGGTAGTTCTCATGTTTTTTTTTTTTTTTTATGAAATATCTAGGAATTGAGTTGGATTACTCTAATCCATCATTCTATATTGTACTGATGACGGCAGGTCAAGCTACCCGAAACTGTCAAATGTTCCCAATCAACCTTGAGCCTTTAGCGATAAACTTGAAAATCTGGTTCAGCAGGTAAAGTCTGTTTGAACGCGCTAATCTCAGGAACTGCTAGTCCGATTTGAAAAATTCTTTTTGCGTTGGATAGCCTATTAATCCAGGAAAACTTTAGGCTATATAACATCACGCTGCGGCTAATAGGAGCGGAGCATAACTAACTCCACGCGAACGAAGTCGCTGGCGGCCGCTAGTGTAATATATAAAGACAGATTGTAGTAACTTGATGTGCCTGTACCTAATCTATCTGTAAAACTTGCTTCTTTAATTTTAGGAAAGTTACCTACCGACTCGCCCGGAGAGTCCATGTAAACTCTCCAGGTGGGTCGGTGGGACTGAATGTGTTAAAATTAGAAAGTGTACATTTATATATTTAAATTCCTATTTACTCAATATCTTTGTTGCATGTATTTCAAATATTTAAAGAGCAAACTGCCGTGCGGCTGTTTGTATATGTGAAGTTAAATGTTGTAAAATTGTAAATACACCTAAAATAGGTACAGAAGTAATTCCTAGTGTGGGGCAACGTTCTAAGGAAAAAAGTATTGTTTTTTTTTCAATTAGTATTCTTTTTAAATTGTCAAAGTGTCGTCACAAACTTTTTTTCAAGGTTAGAAATCATCAAATACAGGATATGTCAGACTTTTACTGAATAAACCCACCTTCACTTGCCTGTGCGCCAGTGCTACGGTATCTTTTTTGGACAACCCGCGATCCTGGCAGGTCTCTGTGGAGAAGAACGCTTGACGAAGCATATAATTGTCACCATCCTCTTGTCTCAATTACATGTAAAGTATTTGACTATAATTAACTTTTTACAATCATATTCATCACTACCAGCCATCGTGCCTATACATCCTTTTTAACCACCTTATTTTTAAACAAGACCATGGGGGTTACTATGACGTGTTAAAACCATCATGGATCCAGTGTCAGACAAAGATAGAGCTATAGAGGATGAACAGCTGTCCCTTTTTCGCAATGGGTTAATGATGGCTTTAACAAGATCTAGTTACGCCCTGGTCTTGCTTAAAAATGAAGTGGCTAAAAAGGTAGTATTAGCGCGATGGCTGGTAATGCTGAGAAGTCCAGGACCTCATGCTAGGAAGTCGCCCTTGTAGACCAAAACACACAAGTTAAACCGTTGGTCCTGCGTCTGATCTTACTCCGGTAGCGTCGGATTGCTGTTCCATTGGACTCTGAAGATTTCACTTCTGCCTATATCTTGGGTCCGAAGGCTAGTCTCCGTTGGGATTGGCCACCATAACCGAAATACGACCTTTTTTGGTGTCGCGATGGAAACCGTCCTGAACTTACTCCATCGGGGGGTAACAGAGGGGTATGCCTGACTCTTACCAGCTAAATCCACCGTGGTGTTTCACATCTACCTGAGGAATTCAGATAAGCATTCACCGCATCCCCGACAGACCAGTATACGACCTGGAGGATTACCTATAGGTACAACTTATACACACCAAGACTTGACTTGGTATGAGTCCACTTGGTATACATACCAAGGGTAAAGTTTCGTTGGATGATACCAAGGCTACAGTGAATGGGCTCTTAATAAACTAGCGCGCTTTATCATCAATAATTGCATTACTGCTTACTATTAGGCGAAATAGTGGTCAAGAACTAGTTTATAATTATAATAAAAAAAAACTATATTGAATGAGTTTTTTGATCTTACCTCACTATAACCAGATACAGATTTTTACAAATTAAAATATGACACGTAACGTTATCACGATAAAGTTACGTGTATATTTCAAGCTAATATCAGGATATTAGCTATTAATATGGAAAGTTTAGAGTTTTAACCTATTTAGTGCGGTGAGGTGACACATTTGTTGACTTGAATTTAAAAAAACATAATATGCTAAGCGAAAGAGTTCGGGGTTTCTCTGCGCGATCATAGCAGAAATGAGGAGATCCACAGAAGAACCAAAGTCACCAACATAGCTCTTCGAGTCGATAAAATTAAGTTGCTCGTAGAAGAGATGGCCGATGGGGCAGTAAGCTTCTGGAGTAGCGGCCACGTACCGGAAGACGCAGTGTAGGGAGGCCCTCAACTAGGTGGATCGATGATCTGGTGAAGATCGCGGCAAGCCGATTGGTGCGGGCAGCACAAGGTCGGTCATTGTGAAAAACCTTGGGGGAGGCCTTTGTCCAGCAGTGGACCTCTATAGGCTGAAGAAGGAGAATATGCTAGCTGCACCCTTTCACCCTCGTAAGTAGTAATAATATAAAAAATACATACCTAAAATCTCTTCTCAGGCCTAACGAATGTAGATATAAAAGAAAATTTCATTAAAAATAGTTCTGCCGTTTTGGAGGAGTTCGAGGACAAACACTGTGACAAGAGAATTTTATATAATAGACTAGCTTTCCCCCGCGGCTTCGCCCGCGTGGAGATCGGTTATATCGCGCTTTTTAGATTTCCCTCGGGAATATCAATTTTTTCCGGGATAAAAGGTAGCCTATGTTCTTTCTCAGGGTCTAAAGATTTTCTGGGCCAAATTTCATCAAAATCGGTTGAAAGGTTTAAGCGGGAAAGCGTAACAGACAGGCAGAAAGACAGAGTTACTTTCGCATTTATAATCTTAGTATGGATACACCGAAAATATGGTATCCAATCTTAGAGTATTTTATTTAGAGTTAAAACTATATAGAGTGGTTTTATACCAGCTGTTATTTTTTCATGCTTTTCATTATTAGTTACATGTTTCACTTGTATGTTTGCTTGCTTGCTTGTTTGTTTGTCCGTCTCTAACTCACTCTTTGGACTACGAGTGAGCGGCTCATTACTGTAAAATGTCCCACCGTTTTCAATACGTTCGTTCGTTTTTTTTTTTTAAAGAATATTGAACTAAAAATTTGAAAATAAATATAGTTTAAAACACTAAAAAAACATGCTTTTAAAAAATATCAAACTAAAAAGTTAAAAATAATTTTTAAAAAGCGTGTACTAAAATTATGGCACAAAGCGCCATACGCTTTTTTTTAAATTATTTTTAACTTTTTAGTTTGATATTTTTATTGCTTGAGATAGCAATATGGTTTCTCTTAGACATTGTACGTATATTCTTAGTATCCAAACAAAACTAATGACTGTTAACCATCAATTTCCACATTGGAAATATGGAAGACACAATACAGAATGACATAATCAGCCAACGGAGAGACTAATTAACTAATTAGTGACTTAAAGAATTCTTAGAAGAAGCTGAAAGAGAGAAGTGAAATAATGTTTTACAATGTAGAAAAGTAATGTTAGCTGGAATTTCCAAAAACCTGGCGTTGAATGAAATATTAAATACTAGCTTTCCGCCCGATGCTTCGCCCGCGTGGAATTCGGTTATATCGCGCTTTTTAGATTTCCCTCAAGAATATCAAATTTTTCAATACAAGGTAGCCTATATCTTTCACAAGATCAAAAGATTGTCTGTGCCAAATTTCATCACAATCGGTACAGAGGTTTAAGCGGGAAAGCGTAACAGACAGACAGACAGAGCTACTTTCGCATTTATAATATTAGTGTGGATGTGTAAACGGTGCTGTAAATTCCGGGATTGCCATTGTGGAAGCTCAATCGTAATGACCAATAATGGTGTAGTGTCAAACGCTGGGTTTCCACTACCCTAGTATAGAGGTATGAGGGGCAGGGAGCAAAGGAAGGATCCTCCGACCAGACGGTTGTTGTGTCTGGGGGCCACTTGCCCAAAGTTTTAATGTTGCGAAGTTGTATGTGTATATGCTAGTTGCACAGTAAACTCTGCTTTCGAGATGGTGGATCTGTGTTACACTGCACTACCGCTACAGTAGGTTGCCACATGTTTCTCTATCTCTTTTAAACAACCCGCGGCCCTGGCAGGCATCGGTCCTTGTGGACCAACACATAATGCTTTTATGCGTGATCTTCAGTCCACAGATCTAGAAATATCCAGAAATAAAGACGATGTTGGCAATAATTATATTGAAGAAGGATTATATTGAGGACAAAAAGGCTTGGGCTTGAGCTGCGTCCGATTTCTATACACTGATTGTTCCTTAATTTTTCTCTCTTGTAGTTTTAATTTGTAATTGTTTATGTTTTTTACTCAAAGCCAGTATTACACACTATGCAGCCAAGCATATTGTACGTTACGGAATTGCATCGCTGACAGGGGTGTTCGGCACTGGTACAGCTACACAGGAGTTAAACTTAGTATTCGGGAACACTGTTGGAGCTGCTGAACCTTGCACAAAACTATCTTTGCATTGTGTAGATTCAATTTCTTAGTATTGTATAATTGCGTGGCACACGTGTGAGCAAAATGTTGCTGTAAATTTGTTGGATTATTTTAATTTCTGAATTGTTGTATTTTTTGTGTTTTCCATAATGGACGCTCTCAGCGTACAATATATTTCTGCATCGTTCTCACACGGTTGATTTCAACATGAATGATGTAATGAAATATTTGTACCAATAACTTGATAATTTAAGAGTCCATGGGGTTTCTTGCCCGTTCTTCTCCATAGGTTCACTCTTTGGAATGGGCGACTAGCTTCACCTTACTGACTGACGAACCTTCTGACAATTCAAAAGTGCCTGTAACTGGTTTATTTGAAATAAATGTTTTGATTTTTTTTTATTATTTATAAACCAGCGCTTGACCGCAATCCCGCCTAATGGTAAGCAGCGATGCGATCGTTGATGGTAAAGCGTGCTAGTTTATTAAGAGCCTATTCACTCTAGCCTTGAAGACACTCAAATTGTAGTCCGACAGAAACACCGCCGCCGGTAAGTTGTTCCAGTATAAAGGAGGAGGCGAAACGCTTCGTCCGGATCGTAGTAGTGTTAACAACGTAAGGGTGGAAACTCGCCGTACGACGGGTCGTCCGATGGTGGAACGGATATGGGGGAATTAAATCATGCAATTCCCTCGCACACTCCCCAAAATGCATCCTATAAAACAACGAAAGGCTGGCTACTCTACGCCTGTGCTCTAGGCTTTGGAGACCGTCTCGAGTTAAATCAGGGTCACCAATTAGCCTCTTCCCACGCCTCTCCACTGAATCCAAAGTAGCCAGGTGACCTTTCGCAGCACCACCCCAAATGTGGCTGCAGTACTATTTGATATTGATTACTTGAAGATGTAGTTCACAGTAATTTAGAATATCACCTTCATGCAGAAGACTATAAATATTATTTTTCGATAGCAGCATAAGATTCTCTTGTTCACAAACTAAATTAATTTTAAATTAAGTGCATCTTCTCTCGGTGGTAGGCAACAACATCAGCCGCCGGCATAAGTTACCACCCACCAGACAAAGTCTTGCCGCCAAGCGATTCGTCGTGTTCCGGCATGATGTCTGGTGAAGCCGTACGGAGAACGGGTCTGAGCAGTTGTGTTGCGATGTGTGCCGGGTACGATGTGCCTAATGTTGTTGTGTCGGGAGTTTGGTCGTGAAGGCTCTCCAGATCATCCTCTGGCGCAGCATCGTTGGTCGTGTTGTTGGGTTAAACATTGCATCACCTCGCTCAACTGCCGTCTTCCTTCCTATTCACTCAGTTTTTTTGAGTGAATAGGCTTAATAAGCTAGTGTGCTTTACCATCAACGATTGCATCACTGCTTACCATCAGGCGGGATTGCAGTCAAGCACTAGTTTATAACTATTAAAAAAAAAAAAATCTTTCTTCATCATCTTTTTTCTTCATTTATCTTTCTTTTTTTTTTCATTTCGTACAAAGCTTAAGTGGCTTCCCATACGTCTTCGCCGGAATTCTCATATCCTATTTCAGCTCTACAGCACTTTGTTTAATCCTAAAACCCCTACTTCTCTTAAAGAACTATTCAAGTTCCTTCATGACACACATAATAGATATCTGAGGTCATCGGAAAACCTGATATTAGACATGCCGATGCATTCCACTAGTTTTTACGATAAATCCTTTACTGTACAAGCAGTTCGGCTATGGAATGACTTGCCTGTGTCTGTAAGGCGTCCTCAAACTCCGTCCACTTTTAAAACCATGGTAAAAAAACATTTCCTCTCTCTTTAAACATGCCATTATTTTTTATTTGCTTTTGTATGATTTTTATTAATTAGATGTATATAAGTATCTATGTTCTATGATATTCGTTTGGTTTCCGCACTCAGTCCCTCCAGCGGACCATTGTGCGTGGAATATAAGTATTTATTGTACTAGTATGATACACTTAACGTGTATATTTATTATATAAACTATGTAAAATTGTAAATAGTACACTGTAGACTACCTACATTATTTCTCTCTCCTTCCCCTTACTATTCCATCCAAAGGTTGTCTGTAAAAGATCGCTCTTAGCGATAAGACCGCCCATTATGTCACCTTTTGTAAAATTTTTATATTTATGTTTTTGTAATCTATATGGTGTACATAATAAAGAGTATTCTATTCTATTCTATATTTTTCTTTCCATTTCATTAAGACAAGGATAGAAGATAATATATAAGTTTAATCCTGTCAATTTAAGATATTCCAAACACGGTTTAGACGCGATTATAAATATGGCGACCAAAAATACATCAATTTACGTCAGTCGCTGACTTATTTGACAGGTTAACCTAACATTTAATCTTCTGTACTTTTGTTAATGAAATAGATAGGTAGAAAAAGATACACTGAAAGGGAATCGGGACCCGTTGTTTGATACATCTGTAGTTGGTCATTGGTAGTTACAAGTACATTATTGGCAGTGTACCTATAATAGAAGCATTTATGACAAGCTCTTGCCAAGAAAGGAGTTAGTAGCTTATTGCCCTTTGTTTATTAGTATAACTTCATGGTTCAACATGGGAATTTACAATTTCATCCCATATGCAATAATAGGCATGTATTTTATGGCCTTTTTTGTTTTGGATGGGAAATCATCAAATGACCTCTTCCGCTCTGTGGAAAACGGAAGGGCGTGTCAGACTTTTACTGACTAAAACCCACCCGTGTTTCTTCATTTGCCTGTGCGCCAGGGCCACGGTTTTTTTAACCAACCCGCAACATGTATTTTATGGCCTGTTTTGGGTATTTATTGGCTTTCAAAAATAAATTCTTTTTTGTTTTTTTTTTTTGCCGGTTTAATTGCGACTAGTATGTTTTTTTTTATTAGTCATATACTAGCGCTAGACTGCAGTCCCGCCTGATGGTAAATCGCGCTAGTTTATTAAGAGCCTATTCACTCTAGCCTTGAAGACACTCAAATTGTAGTGTGACGGAAACACCGCCGCTGGCAATTTTTTTCAGTCCTTAGATGTACGCGTTATAAAAGAGGAAGCGGAACACTTCGTCCGGATCGTAGTGGTGTTAACAACGTGAGGGTGGCAAGTCGCCGTACGACGGGTCGTACGATGGTGGAACGGAGATGGGGGAATTAAATCATGCAATTCCCTTGCACACTCACCAGAATGCGTCCTAGAGAAGACCGAAAGAAAATTATTGAAAATGTTATTATTAATGTAGGTATATAAAACGTCCATTTTATTATTGTCATCCATACTCCATGTCTATTAAAGCGTTAAAGGAAATTGATCTTTTAATTTCATGCATTTATTCTATTGCTGAATTGTCTATACCTAGTATCGAAAACAAGTTCTATACTAAGTAGCTCATTTTCTTACACACGCACAATTCCAATAGCTATCTTGCCTCACTGCATCAAAAATTATAAAAACGGAATTTTGATGACGATTTGTAAATGAAGATTGATTTTGGAAAGGAAAGGGATACACTTGTTTATAAACATGTATTAATGTAATAGTTTAACAAAACACGACACAATGTGCGGTCTTATCGCTAGAAGAAAACGTAAAACCTAACCTAACCTAAAAGTTAAAATCGTTGCTTCAGAGTTTGATAGGTCTCAACTTCTTTTTAACATCGTTACTGCGACAATACCATTTCCATGTCAAGAATCCATCCCTATAAAGTGCGTATGTTTGTATGTCTGTCTGTATGTATGTGCCCGAAGTTGCTCAAAACCCTCACCACTATAGATAATCATATAGATCTGGATGCGCTGAGTTCAAAAAAACTATTTTTTCCGTTATCGCAACTAGCCTTCTATGCTTAAAATCGATTTGAAAAAAAAAATTGCAAGGGGGGCGCCAAAGGCGCGGAATCTCGGTCCTCCATCACTAAATCCAAACCCCCACAGCAGATAAACCCACACATACTCAACAGAACTCCAATAATTTCCACAAGCGTGCGCTATGCCGCGTAACTTATGCGCGCGCACAAAAAGCAGCGCCTGCGCAGCCGACGGCATCCAGCCCTAATAACTAACCATATCTGACTCACCACTTTTTAAACACACACATTTTTTTTCAAGCGAAACTCTACCTTATTGACATGTAAATTCCCTATGCTTATTGGATAGTGTTATAATTGTTAATTAAGCTTTAATTGCCGTGCGCGTCAAAAAAGTACCAATCCTTGAACGGAAACTGCTTGTTAAGAAAATGGAATGTAGAGGAGGGATTGAAGCTTGTTTTTTATTTATTTAAATGGTGATGTGACTCCAAGCTCATGAAATCCTAGAATAAGAAAAAGGCAGGCTTGACAGAAAATGGAAAAATAGAAATCAAACGAATCCTTTAGGGTAAGTATCGACCTTTTTACTCAAAGCCAGTATTACACAGTATGTAGCCAAGCATATTGTACGTTACGGAATTGCATCGCTGACAGGGGTGTTCGGCACTGGTGCAGCTACACAGGAGCTAAACTTAGTATTCGGGAGTGTCCAAGGTTCAGCAGCTCCAACAGTATTGTTGGAGCTACTGAACCTTGGACAAAACTATCTTTGCATTGTGTAGATTAAATGTCTTAATATTGTATCTATAATTGCAGGGCACACGTGTGAGCACAATGTACTTGCTGTAAAGCATCTGTTTGTTGGATTATTTTAATTTCTGAATTGTTGTTTTTTTTTTGTGTTTTCCATAATGGACGCTCTTAGCGTACAATATATTTCTGCATCGTTCTCACACGGTCGATTTCAACATGGATGATGTAATCAAATATTATTATCAATAGCTTGATAATTTTAAAAGAGTGTCCATGGAGTTTCTTGCCCGTTCTTCTCCATAGGTATACTCCATACTCTTTGGAATGGGCGACTAGCTTCATCTTACTGACTGACGGACCTTCTGGCAATTCAAAAGTGCCTGTACTGGTTTATTTGAAACAAATGGTTTGATTTTGATTTTTTTTTATTTTGACCTCTAGAAACTGTTTCCACGAGCTTGTTCTAGTCATAATCCAGACTATGACGGTTCATATCTACTAAAAATGTTCATTCACCTTCTATTAAATCTGCAAAACCTACACATACAGTGGCCTCCAAAAAATATTTGACATTTTTCCATTTAGGATTTGACACAACAATTTTATTATTTAAAATTCTAGTGATATCAAATGTTTGAACAGCTATAATGTTTTTTTTTGACTCATTCACTACCCTAAAAATGATCATAAAACAAATCAAGTAATCCCGTGGAATACCTGATATTTTCTATTTTATATTGAGTATAAACGTCATAGAAAAATTATCACTAACTGCTGCACATCAATGTACCTATAAAAATACCAAATATATCATATAAATAATCACTCACCGGTAATAAGGAAAAGGCTGCGGCACATGCAGATCCATGGGCATCGATGCGTGCGCGTGGGCATGGGAATACTCGTGTTGCATCATGCCATGCATACCGTGGCCTAGCATGGCCGCCCACGGTGAAGACGCGAAACCACCAGGGTGCTCCATCATTACTTATTGTTCCATTTTCAAAAACACTTTTAGTTCCACATTTAAAATAATTTTTCACTTCACTGTTCCATTTTCACATTTTGTCAGCAGAAACAAGATGGTTGATGCATTTTGTGTTCCATTTTCAAAAAGTTTTTTTTTTAGTGTCGCCCCAAACAGTTAATTGCTACAAAAAGTTAATGATAATTTAAAAAAGTTATAAGGTCAGCAATTGAGATATTTTCGATACAGAAAATATAATTATTGCTTCAAATTAGTGTCGGTTTTTGTGAGCAAAGCCGAATAAGTTCAAAAATGTGTAGTTAGTTCATTAATATGATAATGATGTTGACACCTATGTAAGGCTTGAGAAGTCTATTCGAACTAGTATTTTTAGACACTTGATCAAGAAAAAAATGACAAGCACGTATGAATGGTGAAGTTTCTATGTCAAAGGCTTTCAATTAAGTAGTAATAATAAAAAAAACAGTTTCATATGAACGTTGTCATCAGATCAAAATTCAAAATTTTATTATTCATAGGTAACTTTAGGGTACTGCGGTGCACTATTTTTTTTATAATTTATAAACTTGTGCTTGCTCGCAATCCCGCCTGATGGTAAGCAGTGATGCAATCGTTGATGATAAAGCGCGCTAGTTTATTAAGAGCCTATTTAATCACGCCTTGAAGACACTTAAATTGTAGTCAGACGGAAACACCGCCGCAGGCAAATTGTTCTAGTCCCTCGATGTACGCGAAAAATCGCAATCCCTTTCGTTTTGACAGTTCCACCACGTTCATTGCGTTATGTTGTTGAGCGGATGATATTTTCGAACCTATAAAGCATTGGAAGCTTAGGAACTTCCTAAGCAAGGCCTAGAAGGTTCCTTCAAAACCGTCGAAATGTGATTAAACATCTTATGCAATTAGGGTAATGGCTAACCACGGAATCAAATACTCAACAAATTCACCTGATCTTAATAATTATAAACTAGTGCTTGATAGCAATCCCGTCTGATGGTAGGTAAGCAGTGCTGCAATCGTTGATGGTAAAACGCGCTAGTTTATTAAGAGCCTATTCTTTAAAAAAAAACTGAGTGAATAGGAGGGAAAACGGCAGTTGAGCGAGGAGATGCAATGTTAAAACCAACAACACGATCAACGATGCTGCGCCAGAGGGAGTTTGATCTGGGGACCCTCCACGACCAAACTCCCGACACAACAACATTTGGCGCATCGTACCCGGCACACATCGCAACACAACTGCTCAGACCCGTCCTCTGCGTGGCTTCACCAGACATCATGCCGGAACACGACGAATCGCTTGGCGACAAGACTTTGTCTGGTGGGTGGTAACTTCTGCCAGCAGCCGATGTTGTGGCCTCCCACCGAGAGTTAATTTACAAAACCTATTGTTCAGAGTCAAACAGTAGTCGTCATACGTACGTTATCATTACTTAAGGAAAATCCACGTATTTTTTCGTCACAAAAAATCTAATGCAAATACCTATAGCTAAACCAATTTTTCCAGCCAACAGCCATCGAAATCGAATAGATATGCAATCAATCTGTGTGCAAATAAAATATTGTGATAACGGTCACCTGTTTGTTCTAGCGAGAGCCCGCCTGCTCTAGCGCATCGAACTTTGATGTTCGGCTAACATCGTAAATCATCGGCAAATAAATGAAGTTACGTGTATGGTGTGGAGTTTACTTAATGTACCTAAATTTTTCCTAAAAATGTAACAAGTTTTTTCTTAATTTTTTTTTTTTGCATATTATAAACCAGCGCTTGACCGCAATCCTACCTGATGGTAAGCAGTGACGCAATCGTTGATGGTAAAGCGCACTAGTTCATTAAGAGCCTATTCACTCTAGCCTTGAAGACACTCAAATTGTAGTCCGACGAAAACAACGCCGCTGGCAAATTGTTCCAGTCCCTCGATGTACGCGGTATAAAGGAGGAGGCGAAACGCTTCGTCCGGAGCGTAGTGGTGTTAACAACGTAAGGGTGGAAACCAGCCGTACGACGGGTCGTCCGCTGGTGGAACGGAGATGGAGGAATTAAATCATGCAATTCCCTCGCACACTACCCGAAATGCATCCTATAGAACACTGAAAGGCTGGCTACTCTACGCCTGTGCTGTAGGCTTTGGAGACCAACTCGAGTTAGATCAGGGTCACCAATCAGCCTCTTTGCACGTCTCTCCACTGAATCCAAAGTGGCCAGGTGACACTTGGCAGCACCAGCCCAAATGTGGCGTGGTGTGTGTGTGTGTGTAAAACCTTTTTTTTATCAAAAAAACCTACTTACTTAAACCAAGAACATTTACTAATGACGACAAACAAATCCGGTCTGTGGAAAAAAAATAATCTGGATATTGGCTGGAAATTTCCAATCAGCCACATCTTTCTGTTGAAGTAAGTATGGCATGGTAGTCTTTGGTTTTTTTATTGAAACTCTGTGGATCCTCACCTTCCGTATGGGTAAGCTCTATGTACTAATACACTCAAACCAGTGAAACTTAAACCACTCAAAGAGACTCTCCATTTATTTCTATAAACAACTTTAGAATTGTTGAAGACTCCAGAAATCGAGAAGTCCAAAATCATTTATTTCAAATAAACCAGTTACAGGCACTTTTGAATTGTCAGAAGGTCGGTCAGTCAATAAGATGAAGCTAGTCGCCCATTCCAAAGAGTAGGTACCTATGGAGAAGAACGGGCAAGAAACTCCATGGACACTCTTTTAAATTTTCAAGCAAAGCAATTTTCAATCCGGATTCAGGATGAAGAATCATAACCCTCCTTTTGCTTTGCCGTAGTCGGGTAATAATGAACCTAGGAGAAGAACCGGGAAAAAAATTTCATGGACACTCCTTTAGATTACTCATATTGTTACAGAATATTACTTTCATCTAAATAATTTAAAAATATTTTGCGTACTTCGTATTTTCAAGAAAATGTTTTGCTTTGCAACTTAAATGGCGCAATGAATGTTATTAAACTGTCAAAATGAAAGCCAGCCACAGGTAGCATGTTACGCAAACACGCCGCAGTAAAGAAACTCAATTTCAAACCAATACCAAAACGGTTATTATCAACATAATTTTGGTCTGAAACATTGTTAGAGGTATGAGGAACAGGGAGTAAAGTTACCTCATCCTCCGTAGAAAAGATAGGTTCCTCCGACCAGACGGGTGTAATGTCTGCGGGTACTTGTCCAGCAGTTGATGTGGGGAAGTTGTATGTATGTAAGTTGCACGGGAAACTCTACTTGCGAGATCTAGAATTCGTGTAACGTCAGTATGACGCGCTGTTCGCATGTGGTGATTATAGATACCGCTACAGATGCATGGAAGAAATAATGCAAGCGCAATAGATTGTGCGATGGATACCTTATCGGTTATGACAACTCATGCTTCCAAAGTCATATAGGATAACATGTTTCAAAAAGTCACTAAAAGATAATAATAATCATTTCAACATGAATTTGGGGAGGACAGCCTCCGTGGCGTAGCGGTAGCGAACGCGGCCGCTGCGCAAGGTGGCGCGGTTTCGATCCCCGCACAGTGCAAATATTTGTATGCATGAATGTGAATATTTGCACTAGTCTGGTCGTGCCTCGGAAAGCACGTTAAGCCGTTGGTCCCGGTTGCCATACGAACACCTAGTGGCAGTCGTTACGGGTTATTGGAGCCCTCAAAAGTCCAACAATTGGTCTAACTAAAATGCTTCGATATGGCCTTCGGGTTGTGGAGGTCAGACGGCAGTCGCTTCACGGAAAATATCGAAGTTTAGCCAAAATCAGCAGTTAAACTGGTAACGCGGACCCCAAACTCCAAAGCTGCAAAAGCTTCGGATGCGACTGGGATTAACGCTGAGATGATGATGATGACTCTTGAGTTTTAAGAGTAGGGCAATATGAAAATCGGTGGTAGGCCATAACATCGGCTGCCGACAGAAGTTACCACCCACCAGACAAGGTCTTGCCGCCAAGAGATTCGTCGTATTCCGGCATGATGTCTGGTGAAGCCGTACGGAGGACGGGTCTGAGCAGTTGTGTTGCGATGTGTGCCGGGTACGATGCGCCAAATGTTGTTGTTTTGTCGGGAGTTTGGTCGTTGAGAGTCTCCAGATCTCCCTCTGGCGCAGTATCGTTGGCCCAGTTGGTCTTGGGCTTAACATTGCATCACCTCACTTAACTGCCGTCATCCTTCCTATTATTAAGTTTTTTAAGTGATACGATTGCATCACTGCTTACCATCAGGCGGGATTGCAATCAAGCACTAGTTTATAATTATTAAAAAAAAAACACAAATGGGTTTTGTGCCAAACGGTACTGTTTGAAAGAGTGAATATTGGAATAACTGCTAATTAAGAATGTATGGATAAAAGGAGGCAGGAACCCCAAATGACAGCTGGGACAGCTTATCGTGCTTAGTTGATCACCCATCCATGAACAAACCGCAACAAGATTAGCTTAACCTGATTTAACCGGCATTTATTTATCCACAAGCCCCCGAGTAAAATTAAGGGTGTTTTCATAATATCAATTAGTGAGCCTTTATTATAATCCATACTTCCATGCTAATATTATAAATGCGAAAGTATCTCTGTCTGTCTGTCCGGCTTTCACGCCAAAACTACTGAACCGATTGTAATAAAATTTGGTACACAGATAGTCTAGAGCCTGAGAAAGGACATAGGTTATATAACATCCCGCTATGACCAATAGAAGTAGAGCAGTAACAAAAAATGTTGCGAAAACAGGAGTGAACGCGGGCGTACATATTGCTCCCATTATTTTAACAGGCGCTTATTTTATATCAACTGAGCTCATGTAGACTGAAGTCCACGCGGACGAAGTCGCGGGCAGCAGCTAGTATTGGATAAAACAGAACTGAAATAACGGTCAGCTTGTAAGAAAACCGAGATCACAGCATCTCACATTCGAATTTAGATAATGAGTCTAGTAATGGCAGATTACTTTTGCACGGAATTGAACTCTGACTCTTAACACCTTAGATTTGGTGCGTGACTTTGAGTAGTGCCGACTACAACCTTTGCCTATACAATATGTAAAGAAAACCCTGTCCGATCCGTGAAGGTATTGTTAGGAATCGATAACTGATTCTACTAATGCGGACAAAGCCGAACTAAAGTTTAAAAAAAATCCCCCTAAATAAATAAATGTTATTTTGCAAAAAGAGGTAACTTAATACATGTGCGGTAGGACACCCTCCCGCGGGCGGCGGGGAGCAGGGTACGCGGCACCTGTGACGTGGTCGCGTCGCTATTCGCTTATAATGATACCGATGTTGTCACTTTTTTAAAAATTACCAAATTTCGGGGAAATTGGTATTAATTCCCGGGAAAAAAGGATTATTTCAAAATTCATCAGTATTGTTACTATGATGATTATGTAAAATTTTATATTATATTTGGTCAAGTGTTTACCTAACCTTTATTATCCTTATGGGTCGGACAGGGTTTTCTTTACATATTGTATAATATTATTTTTACTTTATACGAAACCTGAATATAGTTTGTTCAGATTAAGCAACTGAATCGATTCCAATAATTTTTACACCATGTTATATTTTTTCCCAAATACATTTAGATATTGTTGCAGTGTTGTTACCGAGCGCTCACAGCTGACCTTGCGCCACGCGGCATTAGGCGCGGGCGGGCGGGCATTGCGTTGACCATATTTTTGTTGGGACAACCAACTAAGATGACAAGCTCAAAACTTTGTTGTTTTTCATCAGCTTTTTGAAATTTTGTACATAGATTCTTTACTTAAAAATGTGTACCTACTAACATTTTTATCAACTTTTAATGCCTGCCTTGTGGTAGGCAACACTAAAGTATTTATAGCATTTCTACCCTAAATCTATTTTCATCCTACAATTTGTAGCTAACAAAGCAAAAACAACAGACTATGCGTTGATCTAGGGGTTCCCGGAGAGTCACCGCAGGAGGCATGGGATCCCTGGCAGAGTGTCGTGAGAGCTAATGTTCGAGATAACAAACTAATCAACTAAGGATAGACAGGGTAGAGGAGGACAGGAGTATTGGTGAATATATGGTACAGACAGGGATGGAGATATAAAGATTGCAGAATTTGCGATTTAAAAGAATTGGAATGTTTTGAACGTGTTAAAAAACATGGACTGGTGATTATTTTATTCGTAGGAGCAGGTCTTGAAATACCTATATTTCTACATTTTTTTGAAGCAGGATTACTATGTTGTATTAAAAATGTATATACTTACTGGTATGGTGATACATATAAATAGGTATATGGCATACTCAGTATTAAATTTCAGTGCCGAGGAACCTTTTGAGATATTAAATTGAACACCTTAGAAATAGTCGCTAAAGTAAAATTACAACAAAATCAGAAATGGATGGTAAAAAAAATATGTTTTGATCAACCCTTCGTCAAATAGAGGATTTTTTTTTAAAAAAGTTAAGAAATTACGTAATTAAACCATTGACAAGAATTATTAAGAATAGGCCATACACGCCTAATCTTTGTATCATAATAGTTACAATGTTGAAAGAAAAAAAGATTAAAACCTTACTTTCACAATTTAGTGTTTATGTTGTTTATAAACACCTTTAAAACACAACAGTTTTATACGAACTTTGACGTAACACTGACTTGTATTTTGAACAAGTGTTTAAGTTTTTGTGGCACGACCCAAAAGGCCTTATTACAAGGTTTAATAAACTAGCGCGCTTTACCATCAACGATTGCATCACTGCTTACCATCAGGCGGGTATGCGTACAAGCACTAGTTTATAATTTATAAATAAAAAAAGTTTATATTTTGAACCCAGTTAAAACCTTGGATCCATTTTTGAAATTCAAACTTTAAACTGACAAAGTTATTTTTTTTTTTAATTACAAGAATTCATGAGTTCAAGAATTCATCCCAAGTCTAACTTAGACTTGGGATGAATTCTTGAACTCATGAATTCTTCATCAATTTTGCATTAAGAACTTTCGCTGGAATAATATTTAAAATATAGTTACAGAAGGTAGGTCTAAAGTTAGAACTCGTTTTGTAATAAGACGGGAAAAGTCTTCGAAATGATAAATATTCTCTCAGATAAGTAACTAAAGAAATTAAGGAAAAATCTATTTTAATTGGTGTCGCAAATGACAGTTGGAAATGATTTATTTAACTACTGTTTTTAAACATACTTTGGAAAATAATTTGCTAATTCTAGGAAATTAAAATGAAGTATTTTTATGTTATACTCTAGTGCTTGACTGTGATACCGCCTGATGGTAAGCAGTAATACAATCGTTGATGGTAAAGCGCGCCAGTTTATTATGAGCCTATTAAATCTAACCTAACTTTCTTAGTGCCTAGGTCATACGTACCTAATATAATATAATTATTATAACTATTCTTACAACAAATAATGTTTCTTTAATTTTACTCATTAAAACTAACTCTCATTTTTTTTTAAACTAATTCTTCTATTTCAAAAGCCTGTAAAGTTAATTAGTGAACAATAAATTCCCATAAAACTACACCACTAGAAATGCCCACATTACATTATATGTACACAGCCGACAGACGAACATTTGATATATTGACACTGTGCGTATACGCACCACAATGATTGTTTTCGTCTGTCAAATCGGCACTTATTAGTGAGGCGATGATCATTATTTGTATAGAGCCTAAATATTGCGTTAATGTTTTGTTAACCTCAAGGGATTTAAGATTAACAGGTTTTTTGTTTGTTAAGTAATGACAGCTGTTTGTATTGGATATGCGCAAGAGTCGGTTCTAGTGTGTTTTATGATGTTTAGCTAAATGAAATAGTTTTGTTATTTTAATTTTTTTTAGCTGACAATTTTGTTACTAAACGCTCGTAATAATTTAGAACTAAAGGCTACAGCAAAGCATGTTAACATTCTGCCTAATTGTCTCATAATAATCTGCAATACACTAACCAAAGCGAGAATAATTACCGAATTTAATTAATATATCCAAGTCGCAATGCAGCACAGATCCACAATAATCATTCAACAACCAGTGTAGTAACACAATCTATTTAAAAATTTCCCCACTTTTCACTTTTTAGTACAGGCACAGTCACTAAACGGCCTACCGCAGCCGAACACACGTTAGAAAAAAAAAGAAAAAGGGCAAAGCGCGCGAATGTCAACTGCCAAACTTTTCCCGCGCGCCACAACACGATCGGATACACGCGCGAGTGCATGCGTCACTATTTACATGCATTTTGGTAATACGGTGCCGGAGGTAAAAACACGTGTGCCGGGTCTGTCGGTCCAGCGGTCATTGAGTATCTGGTATCAAAACTATACGCCGTGCGGGTGGATGTGTGCGCCGAACCGGCCCGGCCATACGGCGGGCATACGAAACAAGCCCCGACTACACTGCACGGAGCAGAGCGTGCTGTCGAATATCTGAACATCACGTCGGCTGTAATTGGGTTAGGCTTACGTGACACGGGAGCGTGGCACGTTCCTAGTACGTCTCGCTGTTATGGGGTGTGCCCTAATTACGTACGCCGAAATGGTAGGTGTGCGGAAAAATGCGGTTTTTCTAACTTGAATGTGGGACAAGGGGTCTTGGAAGCACTACATTAAATGCCAGATAAGTGCTGAAATTAAAGCACGTGATACGATTGGCTGAGTAACCAAAGTTCAAAATTATTAAAATTTAGAACACAAATCGCAAACTCCCAAAACAAATCTAGGTTTTAGTATAACTTCTATCACAAAAATCTTAATACTGATAAAAAAAATCTCTGGGTCCAATAAAAAATAATCATAAATAAGAGACCTAATTTTTTTGGATACAGAAATTCATTTAAAATTGTAGACTAAAGTAGCTAAAAATACTAATGGCTATTCTGCAAAAGAAAATTACATCACACACAAAACCATTTAAATTAAGTAGGTACAATTACACCGATGACTAAGCTGTAACTTCATCACGCGTATAATACTTAAAACCAGAGACAAATTTTAATATTGCTAGTACCGTAACAAAAAAAATAAACGTCAAATATTCTCACGCTTTACATTCTAACCTGTGACCTAGCCATGTTTTGACATTTCTAACTGTCACTGCAATAAGATACTGGCCACTATAACATGAACTTTTAATTCTCTCTGGTTTCAAACAATAGAAGTGTTATAAGGGGGAGTGTACATGTATGGAAGGCTCAGAATTAATTGGTTATTGTTATAATAATTGCAGACAGAAATGGCAGAGGTGTGAGTAAGACATAACGGTGTTTTGACTTTTTTTCAATGTTTTATGCGATGTAATTGAGAAGGCTTTGTCTTTTATTGTTGTTTTTTTTTTCGTATAAATGGTGAATAATTGGTTTCTGAAAATATTCCACCGTTTAGCGGGTAGTTTGGTTGTTACTGCTTTTCTTAGAAGTGATAATCGTTGTAACTATTAAAAAAAATAAAGAAGTATAATTTAGCTTATGGTTATTTTTTTGTTCTAGCAATATACTTAAGTAAGCACTAATATTAACGTAAGAAACAAAAGAAATAAAGGTGTGAATTTAACACAGAATACAATTTTATTATTTTTATGGCATTTATTTAAAACGAGCAAAAAAAAATGCAATATAAATTTACTCTTGGAAATATACAACATATGACACAAAACACTATTCTTCCACCCCTTTCATCCCTGACTATGCATCCATCCAACTACTTAAAGCATATTTTTGTAAAATTCATATTTGTAAGTGGGGGGCAAAAACCAATATATCTAGACCCATCATTACTGAATATTGTGGAACAATTTAATCAAACCTAGGGGTCGTTGTAAACTGGCGGTATTACAATGATGGTCACCTTAAAAGGTTGTAATTCTGATTTAGTGCCTTAAGAAGATGTCATGTGACACTCCCCTTAAGTGAGTATGTCATATCGGGAGGTATACCCCTTAACGCTTGCTTATATTTTTGCATGACAAAATATTAATAAAGCTATAAATAAAATTGTAGATATTTATAGTGACAGCAAAATGATTTATTGGATCATAAAATATTAGTTTATCGACATTAATCAGTTATTATTTTTATTTTATTTATGATACTTAATCTACATATACCAATTTAGTAAATTGGTATATTGGCTATGAAGAAATTAAAAAATTAAGGACGTTAAACCTTTATTTATAATGTAACTTTAATATTAAAAACTCGTTAATAACCAACAATTACCAAACGTATACTAATTTGTAATGATGCAGCTACCAGCGAGAGAAGCAAACTATCGAAAAATAAATACATTTTAGTACATTCTGAAAAAAAAACAAATTAAGTACATTTTCATACAAATAAAACATCCAACTAAAAAAACGTCCAGACCGAGGTGCGAACAGACCAAGAGTGACAGAAACGGATATACGTCTACTGCGACGTTTTAAATTTCGAACAACGCGCTCTGATTGGCTGGTTGGGGGGCTCGCGAGGCGTGGGGCGCGGCGATTGGCGGGAAGGCGTGGTGCTAACGGGGCATTCTGGGTCACTGATGCTAATAAATTAGTTTTGAACGTTATAGAATATGCCTGTTTTATGAGCGTAGCGGAGCTACGGCGTAGCGCTACGAGTTACGTAGATAGATAATGTTCAGAGTTCATATTGATAGAGTATGCTGCCATTAGAGCTACACTTTATCTTAACGCTGGAGGCAAGTAGCAAAGACTCGACCAATTCTTAAGACCGAATTAAATTCCTTCATAGATTCTTTCAGTATAATAATAATTATTTGATACAGAGATGGTCAGTGAGTCTATGAAAAAAAAAAACAAGTTCAACTCTTTTTATTCATATCTACATAAATACTACCTATTTAATCAAAACCAATCGACAAAATTGGTTAAACATCCAGTTGACCTTTACCCTTCGACTTTTACAATTGATCGAAGGTCACGTCCAACCCAGACGTGCCCTACGCGTCATTACGTCGCACGTCACCCAGAGCCGAAGTTGGAAAGTCTCACGTACTTGTAATGGTAGCGGCAGTCATGTCCTGCTAACTGGAACACAGATTGCTTGAAGGAAGAAATTGAGGTACACATCAAGCTTTAATTTCCATTTTAGCTGACCTCCCATAGTATATATTTTTCGTACAATCAGAAGTCACGTTATACTGGATATGTATGAAGCATAGTAATAGTGTGTTGCGCAATTAGGGTGCCGATCCCTAATTCAATATGATCACTTAATGATTTGCTAATCCATTGCTCCATATGTTCGAGAAATGTGTCTGCTCGCGCAGCAATAACAATATTCATTGCACAACGCAATGAATATTGTTAAAATGTCAATTCTTCATCAACTCGGCCTATCTCGTGGCGCAACCTGGTATAGAATATTACTAGTAATAGTTTAAATTAATTTCATTTATTTCCTTTTTTTAATCTATACTAATATACAACGTGTAACATAAAGGGTATATACATAACAAAGGCATGGCATCTTTACATGATATCAAACGATAGTGGAAGGGTTTTTTAATCCTATCTCTTTATGTTAGGAAGTTATGAGGAGAAACACCGCCTGTGATAGGCTACTAACATACTAGTCGCACAGAGATATTGAAGACATTTATCGAATTTTGGCAAGTAACGTGACGGGTAACGAGTAGTTATTAACGTATGTAGTGTGCTGCCACGTTTGTTATGATTTGATTTTAAGAAACACACGGAACCGAAAATTTGGTAATAATCTAAAGATGCCATGCACTTGGTATGTATATACCCTTTTTGTTACACGTTGTATAAAGCGGAAGAGTTTGTTTGTTTATTTGAACGCGCTAATCTCAGAAACTACTAGGCGAATTTTTAAAAAATATTTTTGCTTTGGATAGCCCATTATTCCAGGAAGGCTTATATCATCACGCTCCGACCAATAGGAGCGGAGCATAACTAACTCAACGCGAACGAAGTCGCTGGCGGCCGCTAGTGTGTTATAAACTAAAAACGCATTAGTTTATTAAGAGCCTATTCCCTCTAGCCTCGAAGACATTTAAAAGTAGTCAGACGGAAACACCGCCTCTGGCAAATTATTCCAATCGCTCGATGTACGCGGTATAAAATACAAGGCGAAACGCTTCATCCGGATCGTAGTGGTGTCAGCGACGTAAGGGTGGATACTTGCCGTACGAGAGGTCGTCCGATAATGGAACGGAGATGGGGGAATTAAGTGATGCAATTCCCTCGCACACTCCCCAAAATGCATCCTATAGAACACCGACAGGCTGGCTACTCTTCGCCTGTGCTCCAGGCTTTGGAAATGACACTGTTAGTGTGTTATGCAAAAAAAAGTCAGCCTCCGTGGCATAGCGGTAGCGAACGCAGCCGCTGCGCAAGGAAGCGCGGGTTCAATTCCCGCGTAGTGCAAATATTTGTATCCATGAATATGAAACCTCGCCTCGGAAAGCACGTTAAGCCGTTGGTCTCGGTTCTTCCTCAGCCTATAGATGTCCACTGCTGGACAAAGGCCTCCCCCAAGGCTTTCCACGATGACCGGTCTTGTGCTGCCCGCATCCATCGGCTTCCCGCAACCTTCACCAGGTCATCGGTCCACCTTGTTGGGGGTCTCCCTACGCTGCGTCTTCCAGTACGTGGCCGCCACTCCAGAACCTTGCTGCCCCATCGGCCATCAGTTCTACGAGCAATGTGCCCTGCCCACTGCCACTTAAGTTTAGCGACTCGCAGAGCTATGTCGGTGACTTTGGTTCTTCTGCGGATCTCCTCATTTCTGATTCAATCACGCAGAGAACCTCCTAGCATAGCTCTTTCCATTGCCCTTTGTGTGACTCTGAGCCTTCGTATGAGGCCCATTGTGAGCGACCACGTGTCAGTTCCGTAAGTCATCACTGGCAACACACACTGGTCAAAGACTTTAGTCTTGAGACACTGTGGTATCTTGGACGACGAGAAGATGTAGCGTAGCTTCCCGAACGCTGCCCAACAGAGCTGGATTCGCCGAGACACCTCTTTCTCGAAGTTGGACCTACCTAGTTGGACTGTCTGTCCCAGGTATACATACTCGTCAACAACTTCGAGTGCAGAGCAACCAACTACAATTGGAGTGGGTGCGACATGAGAGTTCGACATGATCTTCGTCTTAACCATGTTCATTTTTAGACCCACTTGTTGGGAAGCTCTGCTGAGGTCATTGAGCATTTTGCCCAAGTCTTCCAGGGTCTCAGCCATGACCACGATATCATCTGCGAAACGGAGATTAGTGATGTACTCGCCGTTGATGTTGATGCCAAGTCCTTTCCAGTCCAGGAGCTTGAAGACATCTTCCAACGCAGCAGTGAACAATTTAGGAGATATGACATCTCCTTTTCTCACTCCACGCTGCAGTTGGATCGGTTTCGAGTCCTGATCCTGGAGACGGACTAACATGGTGGCGTTTTTGTACAAACACTTTATCACCTCAATGTATCGATGGTCAATTTGGCACCGCTGGAGAGACTGTAGCACCGCCCAAGTCTCAATCGAATCGAGGCCTTCTCATAGTCCACAAACGCCAAGCATAGTGGTTTGTTATACTCCTCGGACTTCTGTATAACTTGCCGCAGCGTATGAATGTGGTCTATGGTGCTAAAGCCTTTTCGAAAGCCTGCTTGTTCGGGAGGCTGGAAGTCGTCGAACCTGCGAGCGAGACGATTCGTGATGACCCTAGAAAACAGCTTGTAGACATGGCTCAGGAGGGATATCGGTCTGTAGTTTTTCAGGAGGGTATTGTCACCTTTTTTGAAAAACAAAACGACCATGCTCCTGTGCCACGCCCTAGGCGTTTCGCCTTTAAGAATGACGGAATTAAATAGTTTCTGAAGCGCTTTAAGAACCGGTTTGCCACCCGCTTTCAGAAGCTCAGCCGTAATTCCATCATCTCCAGCCGCCTTATCGTTCTTGAGCTGTTTCAGGGCCATACCAATCTCGTACAGGCTGACGTCCGGGGGGTCTCGGTTGCCATACGAAAATCTAATGGCAGTCGTTACGGGTGGTTGGAGCCCTCAATAGCCCAACAATTGTCTAACTGGAATGCTTCGATATCGTTTTCGGGTTGGGAAGGTCAGACGGGAGTCGCTTCACGGAAAATAAAATAAATAATAAATATATACGGACAAATCACACAGATTGAGCTAGCCCCAAAGTAAGTTCGAGACTTGTGTTATGGGATACTAACTCAACGATACTGTTACGAATGGACCTTATGTCGATGGCATAAGGTTCAATATCGCGTGACATGCAGTGTGTCACTTTTGAGCCCTATTTCGCCAGATCTAGACATTTTCTAGGTACAATAATAAAACGCATTGCTAGACTTAGGACGGCCTATCGAATGGTACAGGTCTCAACAGTTTTGTCAACAAAGTGTCGACATCGAAATTTCTAGAAACCCGTTTCCGGGAATTACCGTAGGTACTTCCGAGTGACCTCGAAGTTATGTGCTATTATTATTACGTCTAGAGGAATCTGGAATGTTCGATCAGCTGGGCTATATAAGGCGTCGCGACGCCGGCACACAGTCAGTCTACACTCGACTAGCGATACGAAAACAGCGACAGTTAAGAAGCGATCTTTGAGAATACCTACTGCGACAACTGTAACAAGGACTGTGAGTACAACGTGAAGTAACATCTGTACTGTTATTGTGTGTTTACGACACGGACTTCGTGGACTTAAGTGAAGACTTCGGTGCGACGTCAGCTACATTCTACTTGTCATTGCCTACAATCGACTGTACCTTCGTTGCCAATAAACTTCGTAACCCTTAACCGGCGTTTTAGTACCCCCAGCCCGTAACAATTGGTGTCAGAAGTGGGATGCCGGTCACGCCAAGGGAAGACGAAAGGGTTCGCACGCGACGACAAGCAGCGATGGATTTGGCGCGTCAAGAGGAAGAATCGGTCGGTGTCCCTGCACCCGGAGTAGATGCGGCCGTCGTAACACCGACGAATGTGAGTGCGCCTACTACCACCACTATTCCCGGAAGCAGTGGATGCGATTTATCGGCGTTGCTGGCTCACTTGACGCTGCAAATAAAAGGTATAGCAGAATCCCAGGCAGAAACCCAGGCACAAATAAAACAATCCCAGGCAGAAACCCAGGCACAAATAAAACAATCCCAAGCAGCAACTCAAGCAAAAATAGAAAAATCCCAGCAACTGGTATTAGAATTAAATGAAAAATGGAAAAAAACCAAAGAAGAGGTCAACGAACTTAAAATAAAAACAGCACAACAAGATACCCGTCTGGACCAGCAAGATACGCGCATAGGCCAGCAAGACGCTCGTATAGACAAACATGATGCGCGTTTCGATATACTAGACAATACCATCATGGAGTTTGGAAAGGAAGTAGAATTTTTGCATGAGAAGGTACAAAAAGGAGTTATAAAAGGGGTGATACCTAGTGCTTTGCCGACGTTCCAAGTACCTCATTTTGATGGAACAACGTCATGGGTGGCCTTCCGTCTACAGTTTGAAAAAGTCGCAAAAGGCAACAATTGGGATGACGATCAAGCGGTAACTGCTCTTACGCTTGCTCTGCGTGGTGATGCGGTACAAATTCTCGAAAATATTTCCGGCGATTGCAATACCCTAGCCTGTCTGCTAGAAGCGTTGGAGTCTAGATACAGGGAGAAACACCTCGAACATGTTTACAGGGCTCAACTCCGCGACCGCACACAGAAAAGCAGTGAGGGTTTGCAACAATGGGCATCGGAAATAGAACGTATTGTTCGGAGGGCGTATGCTTCAACGCCGGGAGCAATTGATGCTACTACGGTGCAAGCTTTTACTGATGGAATCCGAGATGCAGAAGTCAGGGCTGCAGTTCGTCTGGGTCACCATCAGACTCTGAAGGCAGCCTTGACACACGCTCTGGAGGTGGAAGCAGTACGCCAAGACGGCCGACAACAGCACCGCATTCGCGAGGTAACCCCAATAATAAAAACTCGGCAAGGACCAACCTGCTATGAGTGCGGCGAAAAGGGTCATATTCGGATCAATTGTCCCAGGAAGTCTAAGGGAAGAAGTACTTCTGGAACACAGGTGGAAGCCGAGGATTTAAACTAAGAACAGCCAGGGCTATGGGGCGAGTACTGGCTGGTCGACCTGAAGCCCCCATTATAACAGTATCACAAGTGTGCGATGGAAACAGTCTTATTATAGAAGGAGAACTGAATGGTAAGTCATGCAGTTTCACGTTGGATACTGGTGCATCAAGAACTATTGCACGACCGGAGCTATTTCCCCGGACCATAGCATGGAAAAGAGGGTTTTCACAATGCCGATTACAAACCGCCACCGGCCAACCAGTACTCGTCCTTGGTGAAACGAATGTGACCTTGAAAATGGGTGATAAGACATTTACGCACCCTGTTTTAGTAGCGAATATTACAGATGATTGCATAATAGGACTGGACTTTTTGAAGAAACAACAGTGCATCCTTAATGTAGCAAAAGGAGTATTGAGTTTCACAGAACAAGAAGTATTTCTTCAAGGTGGAAAACAAGGGTCAGTGTACTGTTTAAGGAGAACGGTATTACCACCAAGATCAGAAACCTTAGTAGATATTAGACTATCACCAATAGGATGCCGTAAACGTTGCATTATAATTGAAGATTCTGGAGATCACCCAGACTGGATAACAGCAAGGACACTGATGATGATTTCCGATAAACCAAAAGTGCGCATTATCAACGTTAGTAACAAAGAAATAATTCTTGAAAAGAATTGCATCGTGGGTGTGTGCGACCATGTAGCATCGTTGAGAAAAACAGAGGCGCATGAAAAGGAACGTGATAAGCAGTGGCAGGAACATGTATCGACACTACTCGAAAATTGTAAGGGCAATTTAAACAAGTTCGAAAGTCACAAAGTTAAGCAACTGTTGTATAAATTTCATGACATCTTCTCTAAGACCGACAGTGACGTGGGAAGGACCGGGCTCGTCAAACGCCATATAGATACGGGCGATACACAGCCGATAAGACAGAGACCACGTCGTATCCCCTTTGCAAGAGAACAGGAAGTGTCGGAAATGTTAAGAGATATGGAGAAAATCGGATTATCGAAGCGTCTACCAGCCCTTGGTCATCTCCAGTTGTCCTAGTCAAGAAAAAGGATGGCAGTACAAGGTTTTGCGTTGACTACAGGATGTTGAATGATGCCACGAAAAGGACAGTTATCCCCTGCCACGTATAGATGACACTTTGGACTTGCTAAGTGGCATGAAATGGTTCTCCACAGTTGACCTTAAAAGTGGATACTGGCAGGTGGAAATCTGTCAGCAGGATAAAGAAAAGACCGCTTTCACCACTGGTCCTGGGAACGGTCTCTGGCAATTCAATGTCATGCCTTTTTGACTGTGCAATGCTCCAGCTACATTTGAGCGCCTAATGGAGCGCATCTTGGTGGGGTTGCTTGGTGATGCATGCCTGGTCTATTTGGATGACATCATCATTATGGAACGAAACTTCGCAGAGCACCTACGCAATTTGGAGAAAGTCTTTCAGAAACTGCGTGAAGCGAATTTAAAACTCAGTCCTAGTAAGTGTACACTATTCCAGAAAGAGGTTGGATACTTGGGACACATTATTTCGGCGAAAGGAATTCGAACAGACCCTGAAAAAATAAAAGCCGTGTCGAAGTGGCCTACGCCTCGTAATAAAACTGAGGTACGCTCTTTCTTGGGTCTGTGTGCATATTACCGTAGGTTTGTGAAGAACTTCTCCGAGTTAGCGAAGCCGTTGCATCGTTTAACAGAGGAAAAGTGTCAATTTGAATGGAACTCTGACTGCGAACAGGCATTTGCGCTACTGAAAACTCACTTGTGCGAGACTCCTGTATTAGGTTACCCTAGTCGGGAAGGTCGATTTTTGGTAGACACGGATGCCAGCAATGTTGGTATTGGAGGAGTTCTCTCTCAAACACAAGGAGATAGGCAGGTCGTGATTGCATATTTCAGCAAATGCCTTTCCGAGCCAGAAAGAAATTACTGTGTTACCCGCCGAGAACTTCTAGCCGTTGTTAAGACCTTACAACACTTCAAGAAATATTTGATTGGGAGACAGTTTACACTTCGTACCGATCACGCCGCCTTACAGTGGCTCCTCCAATTCAAAGACCCAGAAGGACAAGTAGCAAGGTGGATAGAGCACCTGCAAGAATTTGACTTTGTCACTGAACATCGAAAAGGCAAGTCACACAATAATGCTGATGCTTTGTCTAGACGACCTTGCGAAGAATCTTGCCGACATTGTGCCAAACAGGAAAAGAAAGAGAACGTAAGGATTATTCAGGTGAACGCTTTGGACGGAGACTGGGACAATCAATCATTGGAAGACGCACAAAAGGAAGACAGTGACCTGAAGACAGTAATCGAATGGAGGAAACGTGGCCAAAGGCCCACTTTGAGTGAGATATCAGCGCTCAGCCCAACAGCGAAAAGTTACTGGGCTCAATGGGACAGCCTGATAATTGATAATGGAGTTCTCAAGAGGAAATGGGAATCACCCAGTGGACAGGAGGTCACCTTACAGATAGTTGTCCCCTGTGATAAGGTCGCGTCAGTGCTACGACAGGTGCACGACGGAGTATCCGGAGGACATCTAGGAGTTAAGAAAACCCTGGAGAAGGTGAGAAAAAGATTCTATTGGGTGCATTGCCGTGAAGACGTTGAGGACTGGTGTAGAAAATGTGTAGCTTGTTCCTCAGTAAAGGGACCGCAAACGAGAGCCAGAGGTCGGCTGAAAGTGTACAATGTTGGTGCACCATGGGAAAGAGTTGCTGTCGATATAGCTGGGCCATTCCCTGTTACTGAAGAAGGGAATAGGTATATCATCGTCATGCAAGACTATTTCAGCAAATGGCCAGAAGCTTTTGCAGTACCTAACCAAGAAGCTCATACAGTCGCCAAAAAGCTAGTTCACGAGGTGTTCTGTCGATTTGGCATTCCCTTGGAGTTACACTCTGACCAGGGTAGAAACTTCGAGTCTTCACTATTTCAAGAGGTTTGCCAACTACTCGGGATACATAAGACTCGTATAACACCGTATCACCCACAGTCAGATGGAATGGTCGAAAGATTCAATCAGACGTTGGAGAATCATTTGGCCAAAGTAGTGGAAGAACATCAAAGGGATTGGGACCAATACATTCCACTCTTCTTAATGTCATACCGCTCTGCAACACATGATAGCACAAACTGCACACCGGCGAAAGTCAACTTCGGCCGAGAAATTAGACTACCCATAGATGCACTAACCGGAACACCTCCCGATGCTGCTATCCTAGCCGTCGACTATGTGGCCGACCTGCGGCGTAAATTAGATGGAATACATGAGCTAGTGAGAGAGAATGGTCTGAAAACCAGTGAGAAGATGAAGATCCGATACGACCGCAAAGCTAACGTGCCCGGATTTGAAGAGGGAACTTTAGTATGGTTACATAATCCCATTAGAAGAAAAGGAAAGAGTCCAAAGTTCCAAGCCAAATGGGAGGGTCCGTACACGATAGTAACCAGAATAAACGATGTCACCTACCGGATTAAGAAAGGACCTAGAGGGAAGCTGAAAGTCGTACACGTAGACCGCCTAGCTCGCTATTATGGATCAAATCATGCTCGGGACGAGCATGACTAAGAAGGGGGCAATGTTACGAATGGACCTTATATCGATGGCATAAGGTTCAATATCGCGTGACATGCAGTGTGTCACTTTTGAGCCCTATTTCGCCAGATCTAGACATTTTCTAGGTACAATAATAAAACGCATTGCTAGACTTAGGACGGCCTATCGAATGGTACAGGTCTCAACAGTTTTGTCAACAAAGTGTCGACATCGAAATTTCTAGAAACCCGTTTCCGGGAATTACCGTAGGTACTTCCGAGTGACCTCGAAGTTATGTGCTATTATTATTACGTCTAGAGGAATCTGGAATGTTCGATCAGCTGGGCTATATAAGGCGTCGCGACGCCGGCACACAGTCAGTCTACACTCGACTAGCGATACGAAAACAGCGACAGTTAAGAAGCGATCTTTGAGAATACCTACTGCGACAACTGTAACAAGGACTGTGAGTACAACGTGAAGTAACATCTGTACTGTTATTGTGTGTTTACGACACGGACTTCGTGGACTTAAGTGAAGACTTCGGTGCGACGTCAGCTACATTCTACTTGTCATTGCCTACAATCGACTGTACCTTCGTTGCTAATAAACTTCGTAACCCTTAACCGGCGTTTAAGTACCCCTAGCCCGTAACAATACTATATTTATAGATACTTAAATAGATAAACATCCAAGACCCAGGCCAATCAGGAAAAGGTCGTTTTCCATCATGACCTGGCCGGGGATCGAACCCGGGGCCTCCACGTCGCAGGCAGGCGTGTCGACCGCTGCGCAATTAGACTGGTAAAGCGGACCCCAGACTCCAAATCTGGAAAAGCTCCGGATGCGACTGGCATTAACGCTGAGATGATGAGTCTGTTATGCCATAGGGTATTGGACTAAAAAAAAACTAATTAGTCCGTCAGTCAGATTTCCAAAAAATACTAGACACGTATTTTTTCTTTTTTCATATAAACAAAAAATTAAGACGACACAGTGCGTTGAAAACTCATGTGACGCCACTGCACGCTTCACTCTTTAGCGAGCAGTGACGTCACCAGCCACCACTCCTGATCTTTGATGCCTTTTATATTTGTCAATTTTTATTGATTTGATAAAAGAAAATATACGTATCCAATATTTTTTTTATAATCTAAATGACGGACTAAATAGAATCAATTTTTTTTACCCAGGAAACATCCCTATTGGTTTAACTGCAATGCTTCGACATCTCTTTCGGGTTGTCGAGGTCAAACAGCAATCGCTTCACGGAAAATATCGAAGTTTAGCATAAAATCAGTAATTAGACTTGTAAAGCGGACCCTAGACTCCAAATCTGGAAAAGCTTCGGATGCGACTGGCATTAACGCTGAGATGATGAGTCTACCAATTACCCTGCAGGTTACAAACTAGTTTTTTTACACACACAACTTACTTCCTCATTACAAAACTACCACAAACCCGCACACTCGTCCTTGACTGATTTTTGAAGGTCCAAACCCTAGACCCAATTTACCCAAACGAAACGCAACCCTATCATCAAAACATTAAGGTTCATATCAGCAATTTAGCAAGTCGTGTGAAGATTGAGCATTACGTATGCGGGAGGCGTATTGGTCGATCGATGGCACGAGGAAATTGAGACTCGGAGACATGGTGGTGTACTGGAAACACGAGGTTTTTTGAAGAATAGTAAGTTTTTGTGACAGATATGTTTACAAGCTCTAGTTTGAATAGGTTATACGAGAAAGAAGGTTGCTACCGTAACTATTAGAACTCTTTGATTACTGACCTAGTGGTTAAAACACCAGCCTCTCAAGTATGAGTGTGCAGGTTCGATATCAGTTTTGGGGAGTGTGCGAGGTAATTACATGATTTACTTCCTCGATCTCCGTTCCTCCTTTATACCGCGTACATCGAGGGACTGGAACAATGTGCCAGCGGCGGTGTTTCCGTCGGACTACAATTTGAGTGTCTTAAAGGCACAAAAAAAAAGTTTTAAAGGTGGTGAATAGGCTCTTAATAAACTAGTGCGCTTTACCATCAACGATTGTTGCACTGCTTACCATCAGGCGGGATTGCGGTCAAGCGCTAGTTTATAAATTACTAGCTTTCCGCCCGCGGCTTCGCCCGCGTGGAGTTCGGTTATATCGCGCTTTTTAGATTTCCCTCGGGAGCATCTATTTTTTCCGGGATAAAAAGTAGCCTATGTTCTTTCTCAGGGTCTAAAGATTGTCTGTGCCAAATTTCATCAAAATCGGTTGAGAGGTTTAAGCGGGAAAGCGTAACAGACAGACAGACAGACAGACAGACAGACAGACAGACAGACAGACCGACAGACAGACAGACAGACAGACAGACAGAGTTACTTTCGCATTTATAATATTAGTATGGATAAAAAAAAAAACAACAAAGTAACTTTTCTATGCTATGTGTACTTTCTAAGTATACATACAACGGGAGGCTTCAATCACCAACTAATTTTAATAATTTGGAGCTCTAATAAATTTGATTTTGATTTTTTGATTTGACATTGAAGTGGAGTAGGCTATGAAGGAGCACCTTACGTATACACTGTATATGTGAGAAGCTATCTATGGTGTTACTGTAGGAGTCAGGTTTTTAAAACCTAGAGAAATAATGGATACAATGATTGTTTCAAAAAGCAAGACCAGCACCCTGATTGCGTAATACAACACTATTACAATCAATTTGAATCATTTTGAAGCAATCGCTAATCTATTGCTATTATATCCATATATGTATACGAAATCAAGTCGTACGTGACCGAATAAGGAATGAGGAGATTTGTAGAAGAACGAAAGTCGACGACATAGCCCAGCGGATTAGATCTTTGAAGTGGCAGTGGGCGGGGCACATAGCTCGTAGAGCCGATCACCGATGAGGCAGAAAGGCTTCAGAATGGCGACCACGTCCCGGCAAGCGCAGCTTCGGACATTCAGCGACAAGGTGTTCGGATGACCCGACCAAAATCGCAGAGAAGCGCTGGATATCAATCGGTCTTTTTGGGAATCCTTGGAAGAGACCTATGTCCAGCAGTGGAGTTCATGTGGCTAACATGATGATGATGATATATACGAAAAATGGGTCCGTTCAACCACGTTAATAACGCAATGAATGCTGTTGTACCGTCAATATAAGGTCATTGGTACTAATCCATTGATATAAAGTGCGTATGTTTGTATGTCTGTCTGTATGTATGTGCCCGAAGTTGCTCAAAACCCTCACCACTATAGCTAATCATATAGATCTGGATGCGCTGAGTTCAAAAAAAACACAAAAAAAAAACAAATCAAAGAATTTTGTTTTTGTCTCGGTCCTAGAATACTAGAATAGACATTACTAGTGAGTGTGTTGGTCATTACTTGAATAGGTATTACGGCAATTACCTACCCTGTTGTTTCCTGTTCCAGGTCAGCTCCCTAATTACGTGTCACACTATTACTGTCAATTGGAATCATTTTGAAACCAATTTCTAATCCGTTGCTCCATTTATTCGGAAAGTTTGTCTACTAAACAACGTAAATGACGCAATGAATGCTGTTGAACTGTCAAAATGAAACCCATTGCTATTGATATTGTGCTTCGCAATTACTCTGCTGGTTGTTTGATTATACAGTTATGTGTCGTAGAGAAATGTTGATAAAACTTCGTCTTCCCAGTGAAAGCACTAAGAACTGCAGTACGAAGCTCTAACCACCTCACCGTGCAAACTGCGGTGAAGTCAGCGTTTAGGGAACTTTATGCTCTGAATCGATCGTCTGGTAAAGGGCGTGCACTTCGGGTACTCTTCTGTAGCTAAGATTTCCAAAAAATTCTGATACTGTGCCTAATTTCATTAAATGACTTTTGAATAGTTAGTAGGACTTTTTCACCTATTTTATAAAAAAGTTTTAAACAAAACACTTTAATACAATTTTGAAAGTAAAACAGTAGAAGTTAAACTCTGGTTCGTATCTAATCCCGTTAAAGTTGTGATTTAGCTTCGATCCCATTTTGTATCGCGCTAAAGTTTTAACTTCGATTGAAATAAATACAATGTGTGTGATATGTTTCGTCAGATATAACTAATAATTAAAACTAAATAAATTATAACTAAGTAAACCGAATCGTTTAAACGTAAGTCTGACAAATGGCACAGAAAAGATTAGCTTTGTTTAATTTTTTTCATTTCACAGCGGTTACGTTCCAATTGTAACCCAGTTATGGTTAAACCAACTGACAAAAGGTTAGCGCGATACAAAACATACCTAACTAAACTTTTGTTTTGGTTGCGATGCAATTCTTATTTTAGCGCGATTACCCTTCAGTATTTTTAAATCAGAGCAATAAAGAATTTTTGGTACTTAAAATGGATTATAATCTTTATACTGTTGAAATCCCTCCTTATTAATACTTTATAAAGTCGGCAACGTGGATCCACGCGATAGCTTTTGAAACTGTCAGTAATGATGGCATTCCGCCGCAGTTCACTCAAGAATTCCGATTTACATGAACACTAAGTACCAAAAAAAATAAATGTAATTCAAATGCACAAAACGTTAACAACACTTACCGATAAGTCTAGCTGAATGAAAACATTCTTTATTAATACGTCCTTTAGGTGCAATTCATACAAATATATTTTCAGTCCATCATCATGCTCCTTCATCTGAAGCTAAACAAAACCATCTCGGTACACGTTTCAGCAACACCTCGCCTCGGATCGATAGAGGCGCGTGCTCCGGGTACAAACGTGTCGGGCCTCCGAGCTCCGTCGCACTCGCTTCTCCGGAATATTGTAATTCCTTCGTCTCCTGGTACTCGCGTTAATTTCAAATCGAGTTGGGTTAAGGTGTTTTTAAAGGCAGTGTTATTAGAATTGTATGTTGAGTGTCGCGGAAATGCTGAATTTGAATCGTAATCGAAAACAACACCGGCGGTACTTCACACCAAGACATCTTCTAAGATTGTACAAAGCACAGGTCCGTTCGTGTGTGGAGTACTGCAGCCACATTTGGGCTGGTGCTGCAAAGTGTCACCTGGCTACTTTGGATTTAGTGGAGAGGCGTGCGAAGAGGCTGATTGGCGACCCAAACTTAACTCAAAACGGTCTCCAAAGCCTGGAGCACAGGCGTAGAGTAGCCAGCCTTTCGGTCTTCTATGGGATGCATTCTGGTGAGTGTGCAAGGGAATTGCATTATTTAATTCCCCCATCTCCGTTCCACCATCGGACGACCCGTCGTTCGGAGAGTTTCCACCCTTACGTTGTTGACACCACTGCGATCCGGACGAAGCGTTTCGCCTCCTTCCTTATACCGCGTAAATCGAGGGAGTTGAAGTTGCCAGCGGCGGTGTTTCCGTCGGACTACAATTTGAGTGTCTTCAAGGCTAGAGTGAATAGGCTCTTAATAATCTAGTGCGCTTTACCTTTTCAACGATTGCGTCACCGCTTATCATCAGGCGGGATAGCGTTGAAGCGCTAGTTTATAAATAAAAAAAAAAACACGTGGTAATGTTCGCAATTTCACGACAATTCTCGTATATTGTATACGGGTGGAGTTGTGGAGGTATGAGGAACGTGTAAAGTTCACTCATGCTCCATAAAAAAGGGAGGATCCTCCGACCAGATTCGTTTTGTCTGGCGGGCACTTACCTACCGGTTGATGTCGTGAAGTTGTACGTATGCTAGTTGCACAGTAAACTCTACTTGCGAGATGTAGAATTTGTGTGACATCAGTATGACGCATGAAGCCAGGTCGCAGGAAGCCGATAGATGCGGGTAGCTCAAGACCGGTCATCGTGGAAAGCCTTTGTTCAACAGTGGACCTCTATGCTGAAAAAGAAGAAGTGTGACACGTTGTTCGTATCTAGCATGATAGGTACCGTTACAGAGTCTCTTTTTTTTAATAACTATAAACTAGTGCTTGATCGCAATCCTGCCTGATGGTAAGCAGTGATGCAATCATTGATGGTGAAGCGCGCTAGTTTAATAAGCCCATTCACTCAAAAAACTGAGTGAATGGAAAGGAAGACGGCAATTGAGCTAGGTGATGCAATGTTTAACCCAGAGGGAGATTGATCTGGAGACCCTCCACGACCAAACTCCTGACATAACAACATTTGGCGCATCGTACCCGGCACACATCGCAACACAACCGCTCAGACCCGTCCTCCGTACGGCTTCACCAGACATCATGCCGGAACACGACGAATCGCTTGGCAGCAAGACTTTGTCTGGTGGGTGGTAACTTCTGCCGTCAGCCGATGTTATGGCCTACCACCGAGCTACCTTTAGTGTTTCGAATCTTCATATTTATGTTCTATAATTTTTTATTGCATTGTACTATATCGTTATACTGTTTACATATTAGGAAGAGAATTCTATTTTATTCGATCCACCACAGCTCTTCAAGGAAGGCCAGCAACGCCAAATAACTAACCATCTCACGCAAGGTCCATGGGTTACCGAAGTACCTACATCATAGAGATTAAACAAAGACGCCGATTTCCTTGTTAAAAACTAAAGTAAGTTTAAGTTTTTTTTTTTTTTTACATATTATAAACCAGCGCTTGACCGCAATCCTGCCTGATGGTAAGCAGTGATGCAATCGTTGATGGTAAAGCGCACTAGTTTATTAAGAGCCTATTCACTCTAGCCTTGAAAACACTCAAATTGTAGTCCGACGGAAACACCGCCGCTGGCAAATTATTCCAGTCCCTCGATGTACGCGGTATAAAGGAGGAGGCGAAACGCTTCGTCCGGATCGTAGTGGTGTTAACAACGTAAGGGTGGAAACCAGCCGTACGACGGGTCGTCCGCTGGTGGAACGGAGATGACGGGTGACGGAAAGAGATAGAAGATAACATATTAATTTAATCATGTCAAATTAAGATACTCCATGGATAGTTTAAATGCGATTAAAAACACGGCGACTAATAATTCGTTTTCGTCCTCCGTGGCGCAGTGGTCAACACGCCTGCCTGCGACTCTCCACGACTAAACTCCCGACACAACTACATTTGGCGCATCGTACCCGGCACACATCGCAACACAACAGCTCAGACCCGTCCTCCGTACGGCTACACCAGACCTCATGACGGTGTTTTGTCTGGTGGGTAGTAACTTCTGCCAGACCGGATTCGCCTCCATCTTCAAACCACGGTCAACAACCTCGCTGACTGGTTTAAGAAATGCAGGATCGAAGTCAACCTGGATAAAAGCCAAGCGGTTCTCCACACAAGACCGCGTCACAACGTCGTCGTCGTCCACGCGATCCATCACCATGTCTGGCAAGGTGATCCCCTGGGGTAACCAAGCCAGATAGATACCTTCTATCTGCTATCGCTCTGGTGCAAAATGCGCTTGTACAAAGCATTCATACGCCCGATTATGACTTAAGCTTGTCCAGTCTTCGCACATGCCAAGCCACGTCATATCCATAGGATGCAAGTAGTCCAAAACCGATTCCTCCGTAAAGCCACAAACGCCCCTTGGTTCGTTCGAAATGAGATCCTCCATCTTGATCCCAAAATTCCCACCGTCCAGCAGTTCATTAAACGCCTTTCCAAGCGTTTCTTTGACGCTGCTGCCAAGCAATGCAATCCCCCTATAGCAGCGCCAACTACACTCCCTCCACCATCTCCCAACTTCGCCGCCCTCGGCATGCTCACAGACCCCGTTGACCCCATAACCCTCCTCCAAGAGGCCAATAGGGCCACCAGCACCCTATACAAGATATCGAAATACCGACCTCGCCGTCGAGGTCCTCCGCGACGCGACCCACAGCTTAATTTTCCTCCCCGTCCCTTGCCCGATGAAGGCCAGCCCGCGCCGCAGCTGAGCCAGTAATTATTATAATGTCACAACCTCTGAGTTTGTTTCGGCGTTGACTAGGAAACGTGGTCATCAAACCACTAAGAATACTTTCGATCCAGCCGTCCCTTGCTGTCCTCTCTAACGACGCCCTAAGCCGAGGATCGTACCCCACAGGGGGTGCCCTTAATGCGTTATCGCCTTAATTTTAATTTATTTTAAGTGCCCCTGGCTGGAGGCTTTAATTTTACTTTAGGCATCCACAGGAAAGTCCGGTTAAGTAGTCACGGCCTCTAATGGACAACTACGAGATGCCATATCAAAAAAAAAAAAGGTAACGTCTACCGGCAGCCGATGTTGACCTACCACCGAGCAATGAATTATGACTGAGATTTCAACCAATAAGTTAAGTTTTCTCTCAAGATATTATACGGTAAGCGGTAAATGCTAAGTAATGGGAAATTCATTAGCTAAGTTTTGATAAAATACAATTTAGCACTAATCCCTTTATTCAAAAACTTTGCTTAAAATTAACTAGTTACCTATTAGCCAATGTTTACACATAAATTTATGACATTTGCACGTCACTTAACTTTATTCATCGTTTATGGATAAACACTATAGTGTTTAAGGGGTTTATTCATAAATGATGATTGAAGTTAAGTGACGTACAAACGTCAAAATGTATGTTTAAATATTCGCTAAACACTAGTTAACATTATACAACGTTTAATATTAACATTTACTTAAATGTTCAATCTTGACATCAATCCTGAAATTTTCTCAATGTTTTTTTTTCCAATTTTTATTTTCATCTTGCTGTACCTTCACTATTTGTATCGTGTTTACAGTTAGTTATATGTGCATGCTGTGGTCTTCTCTAATTGAAGGAGCACACATAAAAGAGCCTTCCTCTATGATTGTAATTCTAAATGTGTATCCTTTGTTGGAGACCCCAATCCATACTAATATTATAAATGCAAAAGTAACTCTGTCTATCTGTCTGTCTGTCTGTCTGTCTGTTACGCTTTCCCGCTTAAACCGCTCAACCGATTTTGATGAAATTTGGTACAGATAATCTTTAGACCCAGAGAAAGGACACTATCAAGGAGGAAGTCACTGTATAACCGAATTCCACGCGGGCGAAGCCGCGGGCGAAAAGCTAGTAAATAAATAAACATATACACACAACACAGATTCACAAGAAACATAAAACAAATTAGGAATCCCAAACGGTACGACATACTACTTTTGAAGTCCGAAGCCCAAATGCCAAGAAACAAATAAATGCAGTATCATAAAATTAAACGTGGCTGGACGCCTGATACGGTCACTTCCATGTGACATACCTGTCACTGAAATCACAAGGAAAAACGTCACGCCAGTTTATACGCAGAGTCATCTTCGCAGCAGGATACCGCTTAGCTCGATACGATTTCGAAAAAATAATGGAGATGCCGTGGTTCGAACCCGGGGCCTTTCACATGCAAAGCGAACGCTCTACCACTGAGCTACATCCCCAAGTGATAATCAAAACCATAATAACGTACTCCTTTGTTGTAGTTTTCTATACTATACAGTTGTTTAAACATTGAAGCCTAGGTAGGTAAGCTTGACCTTAATTCTCGTATCACAATGGTAGTTTCCATAGTCCTCCGAAACGGCTTAACCGATTTTTATAAAATTTTATATTCATATTCTGAGAATCGACAACTATCTATTTTAAGTGATAAGGGTTGTCTAACCCTTCTTTTTTTGTTTCTTTTTTCTTATATAAAGTGACATTAAAAAATACAAACACCTCAAAATTTTCACCCTTCTATCGCCAACCCCTATTTTTTAACACGATTCCAAAAAATATTCCCTAGAAATATTTTTCAAAGTAAAATAGTGTTTACTGGGTCAGCTAGTAACAATATACAAAACTAGCTGAGGCCCGCGGTTTCACCCGCTTAGGTTTCGATCCCGTGAGAATAACGGGATAAAAGCTGTCCCATGTGTTAGCCCAATTTCATCCAAATTCGTTCAGTCGTTTTTGCGTGAAAGAGTAACAAACATCCATCCACCCATAGTCAAAAACTTTCGCATTTATAATATTAATAGAATAGGATTAATGAATCATCTTCTTAATCGCCAACCCGCATGGAGCAAATGTGGTGATTAGGCTCAATCCTTCTCTGTATGAGAGGAGACTTGTGCCCAGCAGTGGAACGATATAAGGTTGATGTTGATGTCATGATGATGAAGATGAATGAATTATCTTGGATATATCAGACGAACAGTTGACAATCGGCTATTTTCAGTTACACTACATTAGGCCTGAAATCAGCGTAGAGTGGTTCAGAATAGCTCGCCACCCGGTAAGGACCAGGCCCGGGTTAAAGGTGCGTTTTGTTCCACGCGCACCTTCTTTTTATATATTACTAGCTTCCCGCCCGCGGCTTCGCCCGCGTGGAGTTTGGTTATATCGCGCTTTTTAGATTTCCGTTGGGAATATCAATTTTTTTCGAGATAAAAGGTAGCCTATGTTCCTTCTCAGGGTCTAAAGATTGTCTTTGCCAAATTTCATTAAAATCGGTTGAGAGATTTAAGCGGGAAAGCGTAACAGACAGACAGACAGACAGACAGACAGAGTTACTTTCGCATTTATAATATTATATAGTATCGATTATAAACTACTGCTTTACTTCAATCCCGCCTGATGGTAAGTAGTGATGCAATCGTTGATGGTAAAACGAGCTAGTTTATTACGAGCCTATTCACTCAAACAACTGAGTGAATAGGAAGGCAGACGGCAGTTGGGCAAGGTGATGCAATGTTAAATCCAACAACACGACCAACGATGCTGTGCCAGAGTGATATTGATCTGGAGACCCTCCACGACCAAACTCCTGGCACAACAATATTTGGCGCATTGTACCCGGCAACGCCATACATCGCAACACAACTGCTCAGACCCTTTGACGGCTTCACCAGACATCATGCCAGAACACGACGAATCGCTTGGCGGCAAGACTTTGTCTGGAAGGTGGTAACTTCTGCCGGCAGCCGATGCTTTGGCCTACCACCGAGAAAAAACTGCCCCAAACGGATGTCACACAGTGACAGCGTCCACAAGGACCGATGCCTGCCAGGGCCGGGGCTTGTACGAAAGTGGTACCTACCTACCGTGAGTCTGGAGCACAGGCAAGTGAAGGAACACGGGTGGGTTTTAGTCTGTAAAAGTCTGCCACGCCTTTCTACTCCCCCCAGAGCGGGAGAGGTCATTTGATGATTTATCATTCAAAATATGATGCAGAGGAGTACTTATACATGCATATTACCTCATTTCGCCAGTCTTTTTTTTATTAATTTGCCTGATGGTAAGCAGTGACGCAATCGATGATGGTAAAGCGCACTAGTTTCTTAGGAGCCTATTCACTCTAGCTTGAAGACACTCAAATTGTAGTCCGACGGAATCGCCGCCGCTTGCAAATTGTTCCAGTCCCTCGATGTGCGCGGTATGAAAGAGGAGGCGAAACGCTTCGTCCGAATCGCAGTGGTGTTAACTACTTAAGGGTGGAAACTCGCCGTGCGACGGGTCATCCGATGGTGGAACAGAGATGGAGGAGTCTTCTTCTTCTTCTTCCACGCGTTCTTGAACAACGAACTCCAAGCATTATTATTGTCCTAAAATAACGTAATTAGCTAGACCTACTAGTCACTTCTTTTAAACGTTTAGAACAGATGTGGTTTTTTGCGACACTCCAAAGAGTAGAGGATAAGATACAGACGAAACTTTTTTCTAACCAGTTTTTTCTATCTGAAAATCATAAAGAGACCTCTGGAATACCTATAAATGTGTTGATATAAAGATTACTGTTCTAAAGTCTTAACAAAACAAGTCACGATAGTAGGTCTAGCTAATTACGTTATCCTTAGAACAATAAATAATAGTTGGAGATGCCGGGGATCGAACCCGGGGCCTTTCACATGCAAAGCGAACGCTCTACCACTGAGCTACATCCCCTAGTGATATCTGTGACTATAATTACTTACTGCTTTATGGTAGTTATCTATACTATACACTTGTTCAAACATCAAATCAAGCCTTATACAATTATAGATAAGCCATTCGCATTAGCTGTAGACTTAAAAAAGGTTGTTTAAAGTTTAGAAGGCTCATAGAAACATATCATCAATAACCTTTTACCGTCCCACTGCTGGGCACAGGTCTCCTCCCATACAGAGAAGGATTGAGCGTAATCACCACGCTTGCTCAAAGCGGGTTGAAGACTTGAAATCCTGGTTTCCTCAAGATGTTTTCCTTCACCTTGTTTGCTTGTTTACTCATTGGTGTCCAAGATACTACTTAGGTACTAGGTACTTGCCTGACCTGGAATCGAACCCTCACACTCATACTTGAGAGGCTGGTGTTTTAACCACTAGGCCACCACGACTAGATGCCTTAAATTAAATTATTTATTATTCTATTGGGGAAAATAAACTATTGTACATTACATGACAAATTTATGTGGTTTACACTCATCATCATCATCATCATTTCAGCCGAAAGACGTCCACTGCTGGATATAGGCCTCCCCCAAGGTTCTCCACGACGACCGGTCCTGCGCCTCCGGCATCCAGCGGTTTCCCGCGACTTTCACCAGGTCGTCGGTCCACCTTGTCCAAGCGCGGATCCAGGGGGGGGGGTCATGGGGGTCATGACCCCCCCCTGGGCTGGGTCCAGGAGTACCTAGCACAGAAGGATTTTATTTAAGTACTTTCAATATTTAATCAATTTATATAATACATACTTTGTTTGCCGGCAAACGCATTATTCGGGAACGCATTCAACTTTTGAATGCGTTGGGCATTCAAAAGTTGAATTTTGCCGCGCTACCGCCGTCACGGCCGCCAATATTCAAATGTCACATTTTTATGTCACATTTCATTTTAGTTGCGCGCACTTTGTATATAATCAGTTTCTTCATTATGCATTGAACACACACACACTGCGTGTGTGTTCAAACTCAAATATTATGGTTGTAATGTTCTTAAAGTACCTCGAAGGTAGATAAGTAGGTGTCTACTTACTGAAAGAGGCGGATTTATATACGGACGACAGCAGTTCAAGCTATCGGAAACTGTCAAATGTTCCCAATCAACTTTGAGCCTTCATAGTTTAGCAATAAGGTTGACGTCTGTACATTCTTCTTCTTCTTCCTGTGCCTCTTCAATCCTGAAGGTTGGCCGTCAGCTTCTTGTATTCGGTCTTGTCAACCGCGAGACGGAGCAGTTTTTCAACTCTCTCTTCCACTGTCCACTCCCTGATGTTTCGCAGCCACGACTTTCTCTTTCGTCCAGCGCGCCTTTTTACTTCTACCTTGCCCATCATAATGAGTTGGAGTAGCGTATATCTATCGTGTCGGAGCATCTGGCCGAGATAATCTATTTTGCGTTTCTTTATGGTGGGTTGTTGCCCACCATAAAGAAACGCAAAATAGATTCGAGGCATTAGAACGCGCTGAAGGACGGTGTCAACTCTGACCTTTTGGGTCCAGCTTATGCGCAGCATACGACGGTAGCACCACATTTCAAAAGCCTGCAAGCGTCGTGTAGTGTCCTCTTTCAGAATCCATGCTTCGCAGCGGGACATGAAGAACGACAGGTCATACGTAGTACATCAGTAATCTCACTCGGAGCTTTATGTGGAGTTTACGACAGCACAGAACTTTCTTCATTTTGTTAAAAGATGCTCGGGCAAGTTCTATCCGGGTCTTAATTTCTTGGTCGGACTCCCATGCTTCATTTACCTAAGCACCGAGATACTTATCCTGTCGTACCCGCTCAAGTTGTTTGCCTGCCACCGATATGCTAGGACATAAGTCTGGGTTTCTAGAGACTACCATAAATATTGTCTTGCTGATGTTCATCGACAGACCGAGAAGGCCGACAGAGCGAGAAGGCCTCTCGCTGCACTCATTGACTTTATCTACAATGGTTTGCAAATCTTGTTCAGAGGCTGCAATGAGAACAGTGTCGTCCGCATAACGCAGGTTATTAACGACCTTGCCATTGATCTTCACTCCGGCTTCCAGACCTTCAAGAGCCTCCGACATCACTGCCTCGGAATAAATATTGAAGAGCAACGGAGACACAGCCTTGCAGAGCTCCACGACAGATCTTGATTTCCTCGGTCTCCTCATTTTTAACTTTGATTGTAGCTACTTGGTTCTCGTACAGATTACGGATAATCCTGACGTCCTTGCCATCGAGTTCAATATCTGTTAATAGACCCAGGAGGTGCTGGTGCTTAACCCGGTCGAATGCCTGTTCGTAATCTATAAAGCACAGCAGTGCATATCCCTGCATTTTTATACGAGGACGTTGCGGGCAAAAAGAGCTTCACGAATACCGACACCAGAGCGAAATCCGAATTGACTGTTTGTTCGTCACATTTCGGTCTTACCCTGTTCTGTATGATGTTTAAGAACACTTCGTCTGTACATACCTACGTTTTTTTTTTGGTGAGGGAAATTGAAGGTCCTAAGCTTCGTAAGTCTAAGGTCTAAGCGTTTTTTTTTTCTTTCCTGGTTGGAAAATCCTCATGCATGTCCGCCGCCCTGGGGTGGGCGACAGGGTCTGTCAGACACCTACTCATTAAAAACCACCCCGGTGTTCCATCTCGCACCTACACCGGGGTTGCGAGAACCAACACTGCCTGCGCAACCCCCGATTGGTGCTGGCCCACCACTGTTGGCCTCCTCGGCTGAATGATGTGTACGACTCCCCCCATGACGTCTAAGAGTGGCGCGTGTGGAACACTTAAAAAACTCATTTTTTAACACCCTTGCTCGTAAAGCTGATGTAATCCCACCGGTTTTAAATATGTAAAGCGGGCCATAACAAACGCGTGTGTTATCAAAGCAAATAGTTAAGTTATAGTCCATACAAATTTCATAACAGCATTATTTGTCATTTCAAATAATTATGGAACTGATCGCCGCTGCGTGGCTCTAGCCAGTGAGCAGCGCGCTGTTCCATATTTGAAATGGCAAATAATAATACTAATGGCGGGAAAGCAACAGTGTGCATTCACAGATTGAGTTTATTTAAAATAACTGATGTCCTATTTGAAATAAACAAATTTGTATTTGTTTGTATTTAAATGAGTATTTGTAAAAAAAAACAGTTTATTCGGTAATTTAAAAACTTGACTGCATGCTCTAGCATCTTTGCCAACATTTTCACGCAGCTACGGCAGAAAATAAACCTCGCGCCATTTTTCTCAAATTTTCTTTTCTTTGTACTTGTATTCTGAATATCTTTTTTTCTGTTTCCTCGCAAGTGTGTTAAAAAATGTCGTACGATATACGTGCGTATTGGTTATAACATCATTACGCACTAATATCGTAATGTACTATTAAGTTAAGGAAAATATATCCACATAATTAAAATGAGGTTATAGGTCTCTACTAGTCTCCGAAGCGGCGGTCTCTCACCCGCATTAAAAAGTTTTGGCAAAGAGTGGAGAAGAGTACACTTCTCGTTTCAGAACAGTTATGGGTACAACATAGCATAACTTATTAACTAATGTCGAGCTATCAAACCTGTTATGGACCAGTGCATGTAGCACCATAGCTTGAAGCAACAGGTCTAGAACTTAATTTATTTTATTTCGGCGAATGTTAACATCTGTGGTATTTACGAACAAAATAAAAAACATACAAAAACACAAATATAACTCGCGCAAGTTAACTATGTATGGAGCGGACTCTGTTGGGCGTCTCTCAGAAGGACCGCATCAGAAATGAGGCGATCCGACAGAGGACCAAAGTCACCGACATAGCTAAGAGGATTAGCAAGCTGAAGTGGCAATGGGTTGGTCACATATGCCACAGGACCGAGTCCTCGAGAGCGCATCTCGGCAAACGTAGCATATCCCTTGGGCGATGTGGAGCGACGACATCAAAAAGGTGGCTGGTAGTGGCTGGCGGAGAACTGCTCAGGATCGAGCTTGTTGGCGTGCCATGAAGGAGGCCTATGTCCAGCAGTGGACGAGTAGAGGCTAATGATGATGATAATGATGAAGTTAACTGTGCACCTCGCTCTGTGTGTAAAACATGAGAATCATATTTAAATAAATTATTTTTTTTATTTTTATTTTAAGTAAAGGTAGCTTAGATGATAAAGCGTCACAATACTAGGTCATTTTACTAATGACGTTTTGCAATTAAATTGATACATATGGACTGCGTTCCAGCGAGGTGCGAACTTGCGCTAGTTATACCTTTATTTTGCCAATCTTTTTCTTAGCTTCTTCTTCCTCTGCTTTTATTTTATTTGTTTACTAGCTTTCCGCCCGCGGCTTCGCCCGCGTGGAGTTCGGTTATATCGCGATTTTTAGATTTCCCTCGGGAACCTCAATTTTTCCGGGATAAAAGGTAGCCTATGTTCTTTCTCAGGGTAGAAAGATTGTCTGTGCCAAATTTCATCAAAATCGGTTGAGAGGTTTAAGCGGGAAAGCGTAACAGACAGACAGACAGACAGAGTTACTTTCCGCATTTATAATATTAGTATGGATTTATTTATTTAGATTTACCAGCGTTTGATTATATTAATTCTTGCAATGATAAACATGATGGTTTAATAACAGTTAAATATAACAAACACTTACAGATAAATTCGACATCTTACTAGAGAATTAAATTTTGTTTATTTAGTATTTTTTTATAGTAGCTATCCTAATTTATTAAAGGTGAAACAAAGAAGTTTACATTTGTATTTGTTAGCAATAACTTTTAGGATTTTAGCCAATTTTATTCTTAGCTTCTTTCTCTGCTTTAAATGAATCTAGTTCGGGTGGTCCCAGCATTAGATTTAGAACGTAACCTTCTCGCATAATAGTAACAGATAGCGTTATATTGGTAGTAATTATTATTAAGTAGGTACTAGCAGCCGCCTGCGACTTCGTTCGCGTGGAGTTAGTTATGCTCCGCTGCTTTTGGTCACAGCGTGATGTTATATAGCCTAAAGCCTTCCTGAATTATTGGGTTATCCAACGCAAAAAGAATTTTTCAAATCCGACCAGTTGTTCCTGAAATTAGCGCGTTCAAACAAAGAAACTTCAGCTTTATATATTAGTACTAGCTGACCCGGCGAACTTCGTTCCGCCTTAAAGGCAATATCACATGACTACTTTTTAAATTAGGATAATTTTAAATAAATGAATATTATTATTCAATGATTCTTTATTTGGGAGCACAATCCTGGCGATTCTCCGGAAATCTTTAATGTGCTACAATACTCGCAAACAACATCCATTGGCCCAATGCGAACGCCATTGCGCTATATTATATGCATATTGAAACGCTGCCCGATTCAAATCAGTATTTGATGAATTTCTTCTTGTGTTTCGTAAATTATCTAGCGCTTGATCTCTGAGGTTTGCTCGACGATTTCGCATTGCCAACCCAGCCATTTCACGGGCTGCCTCCCTTTGCTCTAGTGAGTGAGAAGCACGAAGTCGAGCCATACTAAGGCTGCGCCTTCAAGTGCAATTTCTTGCTCTTCTTCATTTTTTTTTTTTGTTGTGGATGGGAAATCATCAAGTGACCTCTCCCGCTCTGGGCGCAGCGGAAGGGCGTGTCAGACTTTTATTGACTAAAACCCACCCGTGTTCCTTCACTTGCCTGTGCAACGGCCAGTGCCATGGTTTCTTTTTTAATCAACCCGTAACCCTGTCAACCCGGACCAGGGTCGGACGCGAGAGATTGCCGCCGATCGCCGCCACGAGAACACGGCTAAGCTCTATCCAAGCCGGGCAGACCTCCACCTTATGCTCCACCGTGTCCTCAGGGTGATGCACACAGTGGTCACCCTGGCGTTTCCTCCCGCCTTATACGGAACAGGAACCTCCCGAAACAGCCGTGTCCGGTGAGGACCTACGTCAGTCGGAAGGTGAGGACGCCGTGGCGCCTCTCTAGCTACTCCTCAAAGAGAGGACTTACCGCCGCTATTGCGGCGTGCTCAGTGCTGGATTGCGACAATCACACTTTCCATGTCGCCATGAGACCCCGCCGGAGCTCTGTCCGCTGTACTGCGATTTTTCGCGGCAACAGAGTTATGCCTCCTCTCATCACTCCCACATGTGGGCGAGGGATAGTGTTTCTCCACAATTTAATGGATGTTATTATACATATAAACGTTTCTTTTTAATTACTCTATCTATTAAAAGAAACCTCATCAAAATCTGTTTCGCAGTTTTAAAGATTTAATCATACAAAGGAACATAGGGAAAGAGAAAGTAACTTTGTTTTATAGTATGTAGTGAAGTGGTAAATGGCACAGCAATACAATATTAGAAATTTTGAAGTTGAAGTTTGCTTTGGGGCTTTTATTAAAAAAATTAAACCGGCAGAGAGCATTTATATTTCTTGCTTTAAATAAATGCATCAACATTCAACCGGTAAGACTTTTTTTTAATATGCTGAGTAGTGTAGGAGTGTGTTTGTACCATTTTTAACAAATGAACCGCTAACTTATATTTTGACTGAGTTGTTTTGTTATTCCATGTCAGTTGCGTTTTGTTAAACCATGTCTTATGTCACGTCACACGGGAACGACAGGAACCGCGGGAACGGGATAAAAAGTATCCTATGTGATATGTCCTTCTCCCAGTTCTTATCTACCTCCCTACCAATTTTGAGCCATACTGGTTAAGCGGTTCTTGAGTTATAAATATAGTAACTAACACGACTTTCATTTATATACATAGACTTCATTCAAATCGGACCAGCCTAGGAGGAATTCAGTGACGTACACACGTACAGCAGATTTAGGATGGAAAGAAGAAACCCATGGAAAGCATTGTCATCTACATTTGTAACAAATATATCATACCTCTCTCTACCCCTAGAGCTCTTGTTTCTGTATCTTTAAGTAAAATAAAAAATCTTAAATAATTATTTATTTCTATCTCTTTTAGTTCATAAGTACAAATTTAGTTAAATAAAAAGAAATATCTTTTTTATTTTTTCGCCTTTTAGTTCTTATGTACAATTATATTTTTAAGTAACTAAAAAAATTAAAAAAACTATAAACTTGTCTAAAAACAAAAAAAAAAACTTGTGATTGAGTACTAATCTATCTTTATATATATAATTCTGCTGTACGTGTGTATGTCATTGAACTCCTCCTAAACGGCTTGACCGATTTTAATGAATTTTTCTGTATGCGTTTGAGTGGCGACCTGGATCGTTTAGATTCACAAATCAACCCGGCAGATGGCGCTAATCGCTTGAAGAAGCATGTGATCTCGGAAACGGCCCTAACGATTTCGCTGAAAATTAATATGTGGTGGTTTTCGGGGACAAAAAATCGATCTAGCTCAGTCTTATGTCTGGGGAAGCGCATATTTTCGAGTTTTCGCTTTCGCAATATTTCACGCATAATATGGGCGCTAATTTCGCGCGGCTTGACATAGCGGCTGTGGCGTAGTGGATAGTGGTATGGTCTACTCGCGATGGCTGGTGTTCCTCGGTTCAAACCCGGTCAATCACAAGTTTTTTTTTTTGTTTTTAGACAAGTTTATAGTTTTTTTAATTTTTTTAGTTACTTAAAAATATAATTGTACATAAGAACTAAAAGGCGAAAAAATAAAAAAGATATTTCTTTTTATTTAACTAAATTTGTACTTATGAACTAAAAGAGATAGAAATAAATAATTATTTAAGATTTTTTATTTTACTTAAAGATACAGAAACAAGAGCTCTAGGGGTAGAGAGAGGTATGATATATTTGTTACAAATGTAGATGACAATGCTTTCCATGGGTTTCTTCTTTCCATCCTAAATCTGCTGTACGTGTGTACGTCACTGAATTCCTCCTAGGCTGGTCCGATTTGAATGAAGTCTATGTATATAAATGAAAGTCGTGTTAGTTACTATATTTATAACTCAAGAACCGCTTAACCAGTATGGCTCAAAATTGGTAGGGAGGTAGATAAGAACTGGGAGAAGGACATATCACATAGGATACTTTTTATCCCGTTCCCGCGGTTCCTGTCGTTCCCGTGTGACGTGACATAAGACATGGTTTAACAAAACGCAACTGGCATGGAATAACAAAACAACTCAGTCAAAATATAAGTTAGCGGTTCATTTGTTAAAAATGGTACAAACACACTCCTACACTACTCAGCATATTAAAAAAAAGTCTTACCGGTTGAATGTTGATGCATTTATTTAAAGCAAGAAATATAAATGCTCTCTGCCGGTTTAATTTTTTTAATAAAAGCCCCAAAGCAAACTTCAACTTCAAAATTTCTAATATTGTATTGCTGTGCCATTTACCACTTCACTACATACTATAAAACAAAGTTACTTTCTCTTTCCCTATGTTCCTTTGTATGATTAAATCTTTAAAACTGCGAAACAGATTTTGATGAGGTTTCTTTTAATAGATAGAGTAATTAAAAAGAAACGTTTATATGTATAATAACATCCATTAAATTGTGGAGAAACACTATCCCTCGCCCACATGTGGGAGTGATGAGAGGAGGCATAACTCTGTTGCCGCGAAAAATCGCAGTACAGCGGACAGAGCTCCGGCGGGGTCTCATGGCGACATGGAAAGTGTGATTGTCGCAATCCAGCACTGAGTACGCCGCAATAGCGGCGGTAAGTCCTCTCTTTGAGGAGTAGCTAGAGAGGCGCCACGGCGTCCTCACCTTCCGACTGACGTAGGTCCTCACCGGACACGGCTGTTTCGGGAGGTTCCTGTTCCGTATAAGGCGGGAGGAAACGCCAGGGTGACCACTGTGTGCATCACCCTGAGGACACGGTGGAGCATAAGGTGGAGGTCTGCCCGGCTTGGATAGAGCTTAGCCGTGTTCTCGTGGCGGCGATCGGCGGCGATCTCTCGCGTCCGACCCTGGTCCGGGTTGACAGGGTTACGGGTTGATTAAAAAAGAAACCATGGCACTGGCCGTTGCACAGGCAAGTGAAGGAACACGGGTGGGTTTTAGTCAATAAAAGTCTGACACGCCCTTCCGCTGCGCCCAGAGCGGGAGAGGTCACTTGATGATTTCCCATCCACAACAAAAAAAAAAAATGAAGAAGAGCAAGAAATTGCACTTGAAGGCGCAGCCTTAGTATGGCTCGACTTCGTGCTTCTCACTCACTAGAGCAAAGGGAGGCAGCCCGTGAAATGGCTGGGTTGGCAATGCGAAATCGTCGAGCAAACCTCAGAGATCAAGCGCTAGATAATTTACGAAACACAAGAAGAAATTCATCAAATACTGATTTGAATCGGGCAGCGTTTCAATATGCATATAATATAGCGCAATGGCGTTCGCATTGGGCCAATGGATGTTGTTTGCGAGTATTGTAGCACATTAAAGATTTCCGGAGAATCGCCAGGATTGTGCTCCCAAATAAAGAATCATTGAATAATAATATTCATTTATTTAAAATTATCCTAATTTAAAAAGTAGTCATGTGATATTGCCTTTAAGGCGGAACGAAGTTCGCCGGGTCAGCTAGTACTAATATATAAAACTGAAGAGTTTGTTTGTATGTTTGTTTGTTCGCGCTAATCTCGGGAACTACTGGTCCGATTTGAAAAATTCTTTTTGCGTTGGATAGCCCGTTAATCCAGGAAGGCTTTAGGCTATATAACATCACGCTGCGACCAATAGGAGCGGAGCATAACTAAACCACGCGAACGAAGTCGCTGGCGGCCGCTAGTACATAATATGTATTAGTCTACATTAAGTTAAATGTTATTATGTATGCCGCGCCCGATACCAATAGGCCGCCACTGCTCTCAACAACATACAATGTCTTATTTACGTTGTAATTAGACATAATTTTCAAAAATATGACGATATAGTAGTTTATTAATATTCTTCAAAATTATTCGGATTGATATTGATAGTGTGCTATTAGGCAATTAGGGTGGCAAAACACAAAGTCGTTTAAAATCTCTTATAGCAAAACCACTTGTTTATCTATTAATTGTTTATTGTATTTATGATTTTTTCATAAGCTAATTAATTAAGTTTAAAATTAAACAAATAATTGGAGATGCCGGGGATCGAACCCGGGGCCTTTCACATGCAAAGCGAACGCTCTACCACTGAGCTACATCCCCGTGTGATATTCAGAACCATAATAACACACTACTTTATTGTAGTTGCCTATGCTATACACTTGTTCAAACATCATATCAAGCCTATACATATAATATAGTCCATTCGTCCAGTTTTAGATGAAAGAGGTTCGTAGAAGCAGAGATACACCCTAAACAAAATTATATAACTTAATAATACACATTGAAACAAATTTGTATAAATTAATAATACACATCTTATAAATTAATAAATAATAACAATGTCAAACAATATAAGTCAAACAAGAAAATTATGATGACCGACATCTGCTCCCAGAATCCATACCCTCAGTCAAATTAACCGAAAATATAAAATCCAACAACATAATGTCAGTCAAGTCCAGCCAAATTATACAAACCGCCCCTAACGGTTCCCGGAGCAAAGGTGCCCGCAACGCTTGCCGCATTGCCACGCTGGATGGCGATGGCTAACCTTTGCACCAAGAACGAGCCGGAGCGGGAGTCACCCGTTTTGACACGGAGTCTATGCCCAATCTCACTAATGAGCTTCTTGGCCTCAGTACCCCAACTTCCCAAGGTCTCCACAGCAATAGGTACAAAGTGGTACCGGTCCGCCAACGGCGCATACTTCACCCTCTTCCTTTCAGCGGCGTCTTCAGCTGCCGCCGACGATGAAACAACCGTGCGACCAAGATGGCTAGTGGCCACAGTGTTGACGCAATTTGAGTCCCATATTAGGTATACACATTAAAATAAATTTATATAAATTAACAATACACGTTAAAATAAAATTACATAAATTTATAATTCGCAATAAATTTTCAAGAAAATTCAACTTTTTTTAATAAATTCAGTCTCCCAATATAAAGATCTCGTCTATACGTAATTTTTTATATTATAATTATTCGTGTTTAGTTGTTTTTAGAGTATGAATTGTGATGGTCGTATGAGGACGAATTAAAAATTAAAATACCTTGTATACTTCATTGATACGTTGTTTTTGTACAAAATGAATGTAATATAGGAGAAATGTGTACTATAATAATGGTTTCTAAACTAACATACAATATGTAAAGAAAACCCTGTCCGATCCGTGAAGGTATTGTTAGGTATCGATAACTGATTCTACTAATGCCTACAAAACCGAGCTAATCTTAAAAAATATCCTCCTAATAAATGAATATTATTTCGCAAAAAGAGGTAACCTAAAACATGTGTGATAGGCCGTACAGGTGCGGGCGAAGAGGGGCAGTGCACGCGGCACGCGGTCGCATCGCTGTTCGCTCAGAATTATACCGTCAAAAATAATGTTGTCACTTTTAAAGAATTACAAAATTTTGGGAAAGTTGGAATTAATTCGCGGGAAAAAAAGATTATTTCAAAATTCACTAGTATTATTACTATGATGATTATGTAAAATTTCATATGTTATTTGGTCATGTGTTTACCTAACCTTTATTATCCTTACGGGTCGGACAGGGTTTTCTTAACATATTGATAACAACTAAATAACCGAAATTAGCAATAAAACCGGTACGATAGCATTCACAAGTATCGACAAGTGAATCTCAATCAAACACAGCTACGTATGTATTTTGGCGAAAGTCATAACCCACAAAATTAAAAAAAAAAAAAAACAGTTACAGTTAATTTTAGTCATTACATAATATAACCTTAGGTCTGTAATCACCGTAGGATAGAGCAGAGGAGTACCTGTACGCACACAAACATACCCTCATTTTGCCAATATTCTTCTTAACTTCTTCTTTCTCTGCTTTAAATAAACCTAGTACGGGTGGTTTGAATATTAGATTTAGTACGTAACCGCATGCTTCTTCTCGTATTAGTCTGCAGCAAGTTAGATTTTACTATTGTTATTTTAAACCGACTTTAAAAAAGGAGGAGGTTCACAATTCGTAGTAATCTTATATGTAACAATTTGCTGGCGGCGGTGTTTCCGTCACACTACAATTACCTTTACCATCAACGTTCGCATCACTGCTTACCATCAGGCGGGATTGCGGTCAAGCGCTAGTTTATAGTTTATTTAAAAAAAATGTTTTTTATTTTTTTATGTATGTTCACCGATTACTCTAAGACGCCTGGAACGATTTGCAAAATGTTTTTTTTTTTGTTGTTTAATTCCATTAAGTATTTTAAAGCACTACAATTTAATAAAGGTCTGGAGTAGAACTGGTGATGGAGCCAGCAGACAGTCGCAGTAACTGCTCAACAATTCACAGCAGCTACCTTGTGTTTGGGCTTGATTAATTTGTATTGATAAGAACTTTAAATCTAGATGAGTTGTGACTGTCATAAGGGCTCTGATAATGAATACAAAGGCCAGTTCCGGGAACTCCTCAACGGTTTACAGTCCATACTTTGTGTTTGGACTTAATTCATTTATATTCATGAGAACTTTTCACCCATGTGGATTAAAATGAAGGTCTGCAGTAAATCTGATGATGAAGACCATAAACAGTCGAGGGAACTCCTCAACGATTCACAGCAGCTACCTTGCGTTTGTGCTTGATTAATTTTTACTGATAAGAACTAGGCGCTGGATTCGGTCTCCACGCTCAAGGTCCGTGGTAGAAGCTATGCAATAGCTTAAAAAAACGAAAACTCCAAAGAGTAGGGGATAAGATTAAGAGATAAGAACACATTTTTTCGAAATTTTTTTTTTCTGAAAATTATAAAGAAACCTTTTTTTATCTCGGAAATGGGATGCTTTGATGTCCTTGTCATAATTATTCTTCAGCCTAAAGAATTCCACTTCAAATGCCTCCACATCGGCCGGTCCTGTGCTTCCTGCACCCAATGGATTCCCCGACCTCCATCAGGTCATCATTTTAAATTATATATTGCTGTGAAACGTTGAGGAGTGCCCTCGACTGTTTATGGGCATTATGAGCCTTCTCTGTATGAGAGGAGACCTGCGCCCAACTGTGGGACGATAAAAAGATTGATAATGATGATGAGTAACATACGCAAACATAAACATGAAAAGTCGAGTGTCTGATACAATATATTGTGTGTTAAAACCTCATTTTGTAGATACATTGTTATGCAACTTGATTTATATTTGAACAACTATCTAGCATAGACAACTACCATAAAGCAGTATGTAATTATAGTCACAGATATCACACGGGGATGTAGCTCAGTGGTAGAGCGTTCGCTTTGCATGTGAAAGGCCCCGGGTTCGATCCCCGGCATCTCCAAGTATTATTTATTGTTCTAAGGATGACGTAATTAGCTAGACATTTCGTGAGTTGTTTTGCTAAGATTTTTAAGAATAGTCAACGTTTCATCAACACATCCCTACCTATATGTATAGTATATACCCCCGTGTGGTACCGGGCTTAGTCCCCCGTGATACCGATCTTAGAATAGTACCAACCTATATCCTCCCGTGGGTGTCATAACTAAGGGAACTCTCACCAGGGATTCGGGCAGCAGCGCTTCTCCTGTGGAATAACAAATTACTGCGATCTCCAACCCGCCTGCCAAGCCTGGGGATTTATGGCAAATCTGAGTGAATAGGAAGGAAGACGACTGTTGAGCGAGGAGGTGATACAGTGTTAAACGGTTTAACATTGTATCACCTTAACTTAAACCCTTTTAACTTAAACCCGACAACATGACCAACGATGCTGCGCCAGTGGGAGATTGATCTGGAGACCCTCCACGTCCAAACTCCCGACACAACAACATTAATTAGCGCATCGTACCTGGGACATAACGCAACACAACTGCTTAGACCCGATCTCCGTGCGGCTTCCCCAGTCATCATACCGGAACACGACGAATCGCTTGGCGGCAAGACTATGCCTGGTGGGTGGTAACTGCTGCCGACAGCCTATGTTATGGCTTACCACCGAGAAACATAAAACTAGTGAATTAACTAAACATTTTTTTTTTATTGTACATTGAGTTCTACTTATTTTACAATTATCATCATCAGCCTCTACTCGTCCACTGCTGGACATAGGCTTCTTCCATGGCACGCCAACAAGCCACCTTTTTGATGTCGTCGCTCCATCTCGCCCAAGGGCGTCCTACGCTACGTTTGCCGAGACGCGGTCTCCACTCGAGGACTCGTTTACCCCAACGGTTGTCGGCCCTGCGACATATGTGACCAGCCCATTGCCACATAAGCTTGCTAATCCTCTCAGCTATATATGTCGGTAACTCTGGTCCTCTATCGGATCACCTCATTTAATTTCACCTCCTATTTTGCAATATTTAACATTATATGTAAAGCGTATGCCCTTATACTGGTTATAAACCATCTTCTACTTCCTCTTCAGCCTATAGATGTCCACTGCTGGACAGAGGCCTCCCCCAAGGCTTCCACGATGACCGGTCTTGCGCTGCCCGCATCCATCTACTTCCCGCGATCTTCACCAGATCGGCGGTCCACCTTGTTGGGGGCCTCCCTACGCTGCGTAGGGAGGCCCCCAACAAGGAAGTAAGAAGGAAGGGGTGCGTGGCCGCCACTCCAGAACCTAAACATCCTTATCCTAACATAAACCATCGATGTTCCAAATTTTCCAAATCAGTTCAGTAGCTTTTGCGTGAAAGAGCCAGAAACATACATTCATACATCAAATGCGTGAGACAGAGAAGAAAAAAAAACGTATCCGCAAGCCCAATATTTGAAATAGGAGTAATAAAACAATAATCTTCTTAGACAGGGTCTCGAGTGGTGACTAAGCATCAGAAAACGCAGCGTGGGTAGGACAAGGTGGACCGACGACCTGGTGAAGGTCGCGGGAAACCGCTGGATGCGGTAGGCGTAGTACCGGTCGCCGTCTTTTGGCTGAAATGATAACGATGATGATGAAGGCCTTTGCCCAGCAGTGGGACATTAATAATAAAACAATAGCCTTTTTAGTGCTTTAGTTCACATAATTTTCTAAGTAATAAATCATTAAAAAGAGATTTATTGTATTACTATATCATTATCACTTTCCATCACACGTATTCGAGGTCAAGAAGCGTTTTTCTTGCTACAATTTTTGAAATTAAAAATCTTACCTTTCATGATCATATGTAGCCAAAAACAACGCAAAAAAATTGAAGACAAAAGAAGAATGAAAAAAATTGGAGATGCCGGGGATCGAACCCGGGGCCTTTCACATGCAAAGCGAACGCTCTACCACTGAGCTACATCCCCGTGTTATCAAGTCAAGAAATATATTTGAAAACAAACTATAAAAACGAAAAAAAAATGCAACAAAAATTGGAGATGCCAGGGATCGAACCCGGGGCCTTTCACATGCAAAGCGAACGCTCTACCACTGAGCTACATCCCCTGATACCAACCGTATTAAAATAACCGACTACAATATAAATATCTACTTAAACCAATTAAACAAGTGAAAAACTACTCAAGTTAAAGAATTAAACAATAGATAGTAATTTATAAATAACAAACACTATTATTAAATAAACTTTACAAAACAAATGTAATTTTAAATGTTTACACTCACACGTTTATACATACGTACATACAGTATGACGTATTTACATAGCGCGTGGTTTGAATCCGAAACGAATCGTGGAATCGAAACGCATCAACATGGAACTAATACCATGATTCTTAACATAATATAGCGGTACTTACAAACGCCACAAATAAACAACGCGTCATAATGACGTCACATGAATTCTACATCTCGCAAGAAGAGTTTACCGTGCAACTAGCATACATACAACTTCCTCACATCAACCGTTGAGCAAGTGGGTGCTACACTCATCAGTTTTCTGGTAGGCGGATCCTCCGTTTTCTATGGAGGATGAGTGAACTTTTCTCACTGTTCCTCATACCTCCACAATATTAATGAAATCAACAAAATATCAAAGACTAGCTACGCCACACGGTTTCACCTGCATAAGTTTTGATTCCGTGGGAATGTTGGGATAAAAAGTATCCTATGTGTTAATCCCGGTTATAAACCACCTTCGTGCCAAATTTCATCCAAATCCGTTCAGTAGTTTTTGCATTAAAGTATCAAACATCCATCCACAAACTTTCGCTTTTATTAGAAGGATTACAAAGCCTTAATGTAAGCTCCCGTATCGTGAAGAATAGTGGTAGGCATAATATCGACTGACGGCAGAAGTTACCACCCACCAGACAAAGTCTTCCCGCCAAGCGGTTCGTCGTGTTCCGGCATGATGTCTGGTGAAGCCGTACGGAGGACGGGTCTGAGCAGTTGTGTTGCGATATGTGCCGGGTACGATGCGCTAAATGTTGTTGTGTCGGGAGTTTGATCGTGGAGGGTCTCCAGATCAATCTCCCTCTGGTGCAGTATCGTTTTTTAAGTGAATAGGCTTAATAAACCAGCGCGCTTTACCATCAACGTTTGCATCTCTGCTTACCATCAGGCGGGATTGCGGTCAAGCACAAAAAGGTTTATAAATATTAAAAAAAGCCAAATACGTTTGGTATCAACTAATTGCCTTCCCAATTTTCCTTCTTGAATGGGATAACACAGTTTAATTTCTGCAGGCAAAACCACTGTCCGACCCTATTTAATTCCAAAGCTCAAATGGATCCACTGCTACTCTACTTACGCATAACTGAACTTTTTAGCCGTCACAATTTACGTAAATCGTTCATAAATCTCTGGCGCAAAGTTGCGTAAAATCAAAATTCAAAATGCCGATAAAAAGGTTGGAATATATGAAGCGGGGGCGCACAGACGAACGGACGGCGGCTGGACAGACCGGCGGACGCAAGAAATCATTATTGCAGCGGAATCCATACAAATAATTGGCCCGTAAACATGTCATGGCGGCGTCTGTGCCATGTATATTATATTAGGGTTGGCAGGAGTAGGTTAACCTTTTTAAACTGTTAAGAATTAGTCAACTCCCTTGACGGTCGCAAACGCTACTGCTGAGTATGGCCTGGATTGGATTCTGAGGTCTGGCAAAGTGTAAGTGGGTTTTCTCTGAATCTCTCAGGAGTCTAAATTTGTTCCCGATTGATAGCAATAGGCTTATGGTTATGGGATTTAAACATAAGGTAACTGAATTGCAAATACAAGTAAATCCGGTTTAATCTAGTGAGCCTAGTTATCAGCCTTGTTATCAACCTTGCTGATTAGTTCCACATCTACAATCTTCTCCAATCATTCAACACACCAGAAACAATTTTATTCATGAAAATCTTATTTCTTATAATTATATAATTCGTGCAGTGCCAACCCTACCCGAGATCCCCCGAATCCGTCAATGTCGTATCAATAGACCTCGACGACGCGATTTTTTCGTCGCGCGGCCCATGATCGACGCGCGCCGGCAGATGGCGTTGCTCGCTATTGTGCGCCCGCGCACCCGCCACTGCAATATTTAACTTTCGAAAGGCTAACTTTTATTTACCGTTGTTTTGATTCTTATCGACAAAGGGTAAGGCTGATTTTCCTTTGTGTTTGATTGTGTTGTAGATTTATTAGAAGTTTTTAATGCAATATTCTATTTGCAGTTTATTTGATTTGTATGAGGAAGGGAATAAGGGTGAGTTTCGGTTGTTTTTTTGAGTCGTTTGGTTTGTGTGTCGAACTGATCGATTGGAGTGTTAATTTTAGAAGATTCAATTCTGATTTAGAGGTGCTAGTTTTACACAAATAGGAGTGTGGTGGTATTAGATAAGAGGATTCTCATCCTTTTGTCTACGTCAATAATAGCCATATATGGTCTGCCATATATGGCTATTCTTGACGGAAACTTTATCACTGTTTATAATTTTTACATAAACTCCTAAACTCCTTTATTCATAAACGTTGCTTAAACCTAACTAGTGATTAATGACTGTTTAATCATACATTTTTGACGTTTTAACGTTACTTAACTTTAATCATCGTTTATCAATAAACACCATAATGTTTAAGGGGTTTATTCATAAACGATGATTAAAGTTAAGGGACGTACGTGCAAACGTCATAAATGTATGGTTAAACAGTCGCTAACCACTAGTTGACTTTAAGCAACGTTTATGAATAAAGGGGTTTATTTTTAACTAGCTTTCCGCCCGCGGCTTCGCCGGCGTGGAGGTCGGTTATATCGCGCTTTTTAGATTTCTCTCGGGAACATAATTTTTTTCCGGGATAAAAGGTAGCCTATGTTCTTTCTCAGGGTCTAAAGATTATCTGTGCCAAATTTCATCAAAATCGGTTGAGAGGTTTAAGCGGGAAAGCGTAACAGACAGACAGACAGACAGATAGACAGACAGACATAGTTACTTTCGCATTTATAATATTAGTATGGATTGTAACTTTAATTTGAAGGCAACAATTAAAGGAGACTTTAAATAATTCCAAGAACATTCATTGAAGACTTCACTAACACATTTTAGGCATGAATCGTTGAACGAAACCAACTCCCTAATGGCGTACCACACTATTAATATCATATTGAAGCATACTGCTAATCCATTGCTTCATATAAATTCGAATAAACTCAACTGCTGCAACTTGCTGTCAAAATGACACCCAACTTGCATTAGGTACGTGACGTACTGATCACCATGGACCATTTTTTTTTTATATATACAATATGTAAAGAAAACCCTGTCCGATCCGTGAAGGTATTGTAAGGTATCGATAACTAATTCTAGATACTAATGCCTACAAAGTCGGGCTAAACTTAAAAAAAAAATCCCCCTAAAAAAATAAATATTATTTAGCAAAAAGAGGTAACTTAATACATGTGCGATAAGCAACCCCTTCCGCGGGCGGCGGGGGGCGGGGCACGCGGCACCTGTGACGTGGTCGCGTCGCTATTCGCTTATAAAAATACCGGTGTTGTCGCTTTTTTAAAAATTACCAAATTTCGGGGAAATTGGAATTAATGCCCGGGAAAAAAGGATTATTTCAAAATTTATTAGTATTGTTACTATGATGATTACGTAAAATTTTATATTATATTTGGTCAAGTATTTACCTAACCTTTGCTATCCGTATGGGTCGGACAGGGTTTTCTTTACATATTGTATATAACTTGTTTGACATTGCGAGATTGGCAGTTGAGAATTGTCTTGCTCACTCAAATGTCTTGCTGATGGTGGCGCGTGTTGTTGGGTCATTTGGTTCCCTTCAATATGGTTGAGCTAATAAAATAAGTCGTGGTGGCCTAGTGGTTAAAACACCAGCCTCTCAAGTATGAGTGAGCGGGTTCGATTCCAGGTCAGGCAAGTACCAATGTAACTTTTCTAAAGTTATATGTACTTTCTAAGTATATCTTGGACACCAATGACTGAAGGTGAAGCAAAACATCTTGAGGAAACCTGGACTTTTAAGTCTGAAATCGCCAACCCGCATTGAGCAAGCGTGGTGATTACGCTCAATCCTTCTCTGTATGAGAGGAGACCTGTGCCCAGCAGTGGGTCGATAAAAAGGTTGATGATGATGAATATGGTTGAGCTAAGTGGGGCTGATGCGCGCGTCATGCTCGTGAACGGGGGCCGTCAGTGGAGACTGGTCATCTCTTAGCTGCCAGTGGGCTTAATTCATTTTTATATTTTAATTAATTTTACATTGTGCTCACATGATAGAAGCAACATAAATATGTATCGAAGAAATGTAACCCATATATTATGATTTTAAAAGAGTGTCCATGGAGTTTCTTGCACGTTCTTCTCCATAGAGATCTACGCTTTGGAACGTGCAATTTAGCTTCACTTTTCTTGAACTGACCGACATTGACTATTCAAAAGTACCAAGTGATGGTTAATTTGAAATAAACGATTCTGATTTTGGTTTGATTTGATCAAAGTTACTTACGTTTTGAGGCGAGTCCTGAATGCGCGGGCCTGCGGACGGTGAGCAGTGGACAGCTCGCCGCCCGGTAAGGACCAAGCCCGAGTCGAAGGCGCGTTGTGTTTCACGCGCGCCTCAAAGAAATGTCAGCACATCGTGACGGGGTCCACGAAGACCGATGCCTCTTAGGTGAGGGTTGCGGGTTGCACAAGCAAGTGAAGAAACACGGTTGGGTTTTAGTCAGTAAGTCTGACTCGCCCTTCCGCTCCGCCCAGAGCGGGACAAGTCATTTGATGATTTCCCATCCCAACAAAAACAAAAGGAATCCTGAATTATTTATTGTAGCTTTCTAGCTAAGAATGATGATGTTCGTAATATAGACAACAGCAGGTCAAGCTACCCGAAGTGTCAAATATTCCCAATCAACCTTGAGCCTTAAGGGTTTAGAGATAAAGTCGAAAATGTAATAAGAAAATTGACAGATGGTAGTAGCTCGATGTGCTGTCGTCTGTACAAGGGTTTTTTTTTAATAAATGAGTTTTTATGCAACAAAAGATTAATTAGTAGGCGTAAATTCATTGTATCCTGTCAAGCGAAACAATAAAAAAAAAACTAAAAAAATGTGAACCCCATCTAAAAATCATTCGCGAAATTATAAAAATATCCAGACACTTTAATCGAACCAACTGACGTATTTAACTCGCTGCGCCGGCGCACATTTTATACCGATCGATCGATCGACGTATCGATCGTTAGTTTGGCATTCCTCCGACAGGTGGCGTCATTGTCCGCCCGTAATTATAATGTAATTAATGTAGGGTTTAATTAAACCCATCAGATAAGTACCCTCATCTTATTAATGCGCCAATTAAAAACCAATGTACCGACTTGACTTGATAGATAACTTAAATAGGTACTGAGGTTCAGTCGCGATTCAGTACTTACTTATTTGTGGATTTTTGATTTTGGTTTTGTTTGCTAAAACCACCCTGGTGTCTCTTCTATCACGAGCGCGCGTGGGGCCGCGGGAGTCTAAATTCTTCCGCAGCCCCACACTCTCGTGCTGGCACGGTTTGTCCGGGCCTCGTCTCCGGCACGGTGTAGTGGGGTGTTAAGCTACCCCGTGCATCGCCTCAGAGGCGCGCGCTGACACTCGCGCGCGCCTTCGCCTCGGGGTCCATCGAATAGGGGGCGGGGACTTCCCCATGTCCCTCGCCCCTGGACTCATTCATGGGGGGCGGAAGAGGGCGTTATCCGCCCTTCTTCGGCGCCCGGTGCGTCTTCTGCGGCCCGGGAAGGGACTTGAGATCTCCCTCTCCCGTTCCGCAGCTTCCTTCTGCGACATCACGTCCACGCAGAAGGACACCACCGCGTCCCACGACTCTGCGCTGCCGGCCATCCTCCGCACTACTGCCGGCAGCGTTAGGTCGCCTCCTGGTTTTGTTTGCTAGCCCAACACATACGAAAGTAAAAAAAAAATAGAAAATCTTGTTTATTGGTTAATACTTCACTTGCTTTCCAAGTCATCAATGAATGAACCGAATGAAAAAAATAGCACAACTTAGATCTGATTTTACAATTGATAAGTTGTACCGGTACTGTGTTGGTACTGTGTTGGTCGTCTGATAGTGGGACGGAGAATTCAATTCTCTTGCACACTCACCAGAATGCATCCTATAGAAGACCGAAAGGCTAGCTACTCTACGCCTGTGCTCCAGGCTTTGGAGACCGTTTCGAGTTAGATCTGGGTCCCCAATCAGCCCCTTCGCACGCCTCTCCACTGAATCCAAAGTAGCCAGGTGACATTTCGCAGCACCAGCCCAAATGTGGCTGCAGTACTCCACACACGAGCGGACGCAATTAGGGTGCTGAACCTATAAATATGACAGTTTAACATATCTAGAAGATATGTTAAACTGTCATATTTATAGGTACTTAGAAAACCTTTAGGTAGCTTAGAGCAGCGGTGGCCTAGTGGTATCGGGCGAAAATTAGAAGTTGTATCCCGTAGGTTCGAACCCCACCAGGCGTTTTACTTTGTGTAAATTATTCCATCACTATTGCTCTCAAAACGGTGAAGGAAAACGGCGTGAGGAAACCGGCATGTCCTAGAACCCAATCCTCGAACACATGAACATCTCACAACCCGCACTTGTCGCGCGACGTTGAGTACCGCCCACTCCCTCTCAGCAAGAGGAGGCCTGTGTCCCAGAATTGGGACACAGGCCACATTATGACAAAAGCTGTAAAACTGTATTTTTTTTTTTCTTTAGATTTAGATTAGAAAAATCAGGCCTTAGTGGAATTCCATCAAGCTTTTTTTTACCTTTTATACAGAGAAGACTTTTTTACACAGAATAAATGGGATTATTTCCAAATTAGAACTATGAGACGTTTCAATGAATCAGAGTACAGATAGAAAACAAAAGTTATATAGGAAACCACTATAATATGGCGATTAACATCCAGAAAGAGACATTGGACATAAAACTATAAAACATTCTAATGAGTCGATTTTGGATCCAGATCTATTCTTTGTTACCTATCGGCAGCACGCTTCATTCATACATATTCCGATCATTTGCAATTATAATCCATATAATTTTTCTCCACACTCAAGGATCTCTAAATACAAACAGAAGTACAGTCGGCACCTACAACAAAACCCCATAAATAAAATAACAAATGAAAATCTAAAACATCGAGTACCACCAGCGTCCATTGCTCGCGCAATCTCCTCAATCTAAAAGATAAGATGTGGTATTAAATCAAACTGCGTTGTTTTTTCATTCTTATTGTTATTCATTAATACTTCAAATAAAATGGAAAAAGTCCAGTAGAATAGGCGGCATAAACCGCTTGCTAGCAAAAACTTGAATTCCTTACACCAACGTAAAGTTGGTAAGTATAAAGATTGTGTGGTATCGATTTGAGAGATGCGTAGCAGATCTTAGATTGCCAAGATCTTGAAAGATATGATGGTCTTTAGATCTTTGAAGAGAGGAAGTCGTTATGCGGAAAGCAATGAGCATAACTTACAAGCATAAATCTCAATCATTGGGTGTTAAAGTTGCAATCACAGCTGCACTGTTTGAAGGAGACCGTGGGATTGTGATGAGAATATTATCGATGAATGGGGAGCAAAAACTCAAGTTATATGATGCCTATGTTGTAGCTGTTTTTACTTAAAGGCTGCTAAATGATGATGGCAACGAGACAGATTCATGGCCCAGCGTTTGAACGTAACATAGGTTTTAGTTAAAATGCAATTAATCGGATTGTCGAATCTCCTAAATGCTGCTGCATTTTAAAATTAATTAGCGGATCAAACAAGCTGCCTAGTCTTTTCCCAACTATATTAGGGTAGGCTTCCAGTGTAACTCAGTGGGAGCACCCGGCCTGCAGCAGGCTCGGGGATGTCTATCGCCTCCCAAACAAACATCAGGACCCGAGGTGGCGGGGTGAAGTGTTCCACGCGTGCCACTCTTAGACATCGCGGGGGAGCCAAACACCTCACTCCCTCCCTGACCCGAGGAGGTCCACAATGGCGGGCCGGTACCAATCGGGGGTTTTTTTTTTAATTACGGAAGCAGTGTTGGTTCTCGAAACCCCCGGCGTAAGTGTGAGATGGAACACCGGGGTGGTTTTTAGTAAGTAAGAGTCTGACAGCAGCATTTTATTTGGAGCGACGGCCTATCTGACGCCCGCTGCCCAATTTGTGTGACTGGTGATAGCCTCCGTGGCGTAGTGGTAGTGAACGCGGCCGCTGCGCAAGGAGGCGCGGGTTCGCCTCCTTACGGGTTGGCTCCTTGGAGGTGCGGGGGTAATTGGGTTGTTGGGTTTTTTTAGGTTGTCTGTAAAAGATCGCTCTTAGCGATAAGACCGCACATTGTGTCACTCTTTGTAAAATCTTTATATTTATGTTCTGTAATCTATACGGTGCACATAATAAAGAGTATTCTATTCTATTCTAAATATTTGTATGCATGAATATGAATATTTGCACTGGTCTGGTCGTGCCTCGGAAAACACGTTAAGCCGTTGGTCCCGGTTGCCATGCGAACATCCAGTGGCAGTCGTTACAGGTTGTTGGAGCCCTCAAAAGTCCAACAATTGGTCTAACTGCAAGGCTTCGATATCGCCTTCAGGATGTAGATGTCAAACGGCAGTCGCTTCACGGAAATTATCGAAGTTTAGCCAAAATCAGTTAGACTGGTAAAGCGGACCCCAGACTCCAAAGCTGAAAAGCTTCGAACGCGACTGAGATTAACGCTGAGATTATGATGATAATCCATAAGTATGACTGGTTGTCTTATTTCCGGATGACCTGTAATAAATGTCACAGATATACGGATAACTATCACGAATCAGACCTGTTACATATAAGAACTATTTTTTTCTGAAACCTCACTAATTCGATGCTTTCTTCGAATAATTACGAATTAAACAGCCACTAACAAAACCATACGGCGATGTTGATATCTGATCGAAATTACCACTTTACACGAGAATTCACACAACGCTTTTTGTGTCTCCCTTTAAAATAACCATTGGTACATGTTCACTGACATTTCATACATCGATACAAAATAATCGATTCACGAGCACAAAACAATCGGCGTTTATCAAAGCCAAGCTCGCAATGAAGTCGAAAAAAAAATAACGCAATTATTTCAGTCAAGGAGTAATTTGGCGTCATTGTTCTTAAGAAATACCAATTATATACAATTACAATGTATATGACATTTGTTCGATATAGGATCGGTGCAGGATCTCTGGGATGTTCTACAGTCCGATTCATCGGTGCCTTTGTGAGGACAAAAAGTGGGACAATGAAGAGAAATGTCGGATGAGTCGGTATGGAACCCGCGGTGGTAGGTGTCAAATATGTTGGGTTACCTCGATATTTGTCCAGCTTCTGGTTCAATGAATGCTAAATATTTGGCACTAAAAATCTGTGAGACAGTCTTTCGTTTAAAAACCGGAGGTAGTACCATAGACTATATTTAATATTGTCTATGGAGTATCTTAATTTGACAGGATTAACTAAAGTGATATCTTCTATGCTTTTCTTAATAAAATTTAAAGACAAAAAATGCACTTAACTCAAAATTAGTTTAGTTTTGAACAAGAGAATCGGAACCACTATCTTTTTTTTTTTAAATACTTATAAACAAGTGCTTGACTGCAATCCCGCCTGATGGTAAGCAATGATGCAATCGTTGATGGTAAAGCGCACTAGTTTATTAAGCCTATTCATTTAAAAAACTTAGGAATAGGAAGGATGACGGCAGTTGAGCGAGGTGATGCAATGTTAAACCCAAGACCAACACGACCAAACGATGCTGCGCTAGAGGGAGATTGATCTGGAGACTATCCACGACCAAACTCCCGACACAACGACATTTGACGCATCGTACCCGGCACACATCGCAACACAATTACTGCTCAGACCCGTACGGCTTCATCAGACATTATGCCCGAACACGACGAATCGCTTGGCGGCAAGACTTTGCCTGGTGGGTGGTAACTTCTGCCGGCAGCCGATGTTATGTCTCACATTTGTGAGACAGTCTTTCTTTCTCTTATGGCTTTGCACGGTTTGTGCATTTAGCCAATGTCACGTAATGAATTATTCATGTCGAAAAAGACAGCCGCGCGAACCGAACACGGAGGAAGTTTTGGTATAAAGTCATGATGTGGGCACTATGCTACAATATTTCACTGTTCTTTATGAATTATTCACTTAATGTACTTTTTACTACATAAATCACGCGTTTTTAGGGTTCCGTACCTCAAAAGGAAAAAACGGAACCCTTATAGGATCACTTTGTTGTCCGTCTGTCTGTCTGTCTGTCAAGACCCTTTATCTCAAGAACGCGTGGACGTATCAAGCTGAAATTCACATGAAATACGCGGGTCTATTGTCCCTTTAAGCTGTGAAAATATCAAACTTCTAAGCCAAGCCAATTAAAAGATACAGCCGATTATGTCGATATTTTCAACAAATTTTCGACACTCGCAAAGGAATCAAAACCTACAGGATACTTCCCGTAAACTCAGAATCTTGAAAATTGGCATGAAGCATTGTCATATAATGCAAATATAGGAAAAATTGCGAAAATCACATTTTTTAGTTATATAATATAATAAACATATTTTAATAAAATGGAACTTACTACCTTATTTCTCACGAACGAATAAAGTTATCAAATTGAAATTTATACCAAATACCTAGGTCTATTGTCCCTTTAAGCTGTGAAAATATCAAACTTCTAAGCCAAGCCAATCAAAAGATACAGCCGATATGTCGATATTTTCAACAAATTTTCGACACTCGCAAAGGAATCAAAACCTACAGGATACTTCTCGTAAACTCAGAATCTTGAAATTTGGCATGAAGGATTGTCATATAATGCAAATATAGGAAAAATTGCGAAAATCACATTTTTTTAGTTATATAATATAATAAACATATTTTAATAAAGTGGAACTTACTACCTTATTTCTCACGAACGAATAAAGTTATCAAATTGAAATTTATACCAAATACCTAGGTCTATTGTCCCTTTAAGCAGTGATAAAATCAAACTTCTAAGTTAAAGCGATCAAAAGATACAGCAGTTTATACCGACACCTTAGACGAATTTACGTCACACGCTAGGGAATCAAAACCTACAAACAAAGACATTAAAATTATATTTATAAATCTCTTTGCCTACAAGGTACTTTCCGTGAACTCAGAATCTTGAAATTCGGCACGAAGCAACGTTATATTATAGTACAGCAGACAGATAAAGGCAAAATTGTGAAAATGATAAACTTGAAGTTACATAAAATATTAAAATATTATTTTTGCTTACATGACATAAAATATTTTTTTAATAATTATAAACTTACTACCTACCCTTTTTCACATGAACGCGTAGAGATATTAAAGTTGAAATTAATATCAAACACTTCTTAAATCTAATTGCCTCTAAATTGTGAAAAATTCTAAATTAATGCTAGTATTATAAATGCGAAAGTAACTCTGTCTGTCTGTTACGCTTTCCCGCCTAAACCTCTCAACCGATTTTGATGAAGTTTGGCACAGACAATCTTTAGACCCTGAGAAAGAACATAGGCTACCTTTTATCCCGGAAAAATTTGATGTTCCCGAGGGGAATTTAAACAGCGCGATATAACCGAACTCCACGCGGGCTAAGCCGCTGGCGGAAAGCTAGTACGTCATAAATTGTAAACCGCTATGTTTGTACGGCGGAACCCTCGGTGTGCGAGTCCGACTCGCATTTGGCCGGTTTTTTATTTAGTAAGCGACACTATAAGTAATTTAAAAGTCCAATGAAAAATGAGCGTGGCACTCATCTTAGCTTCCCGCCAAAACCTCTCTGTGAGACAGTCTTTCGTTTCAAAACCTAAGGTAGTACCATCCATACTAATATTATAAATGCGAAAGTAACTCTGTCTGTCTGTCTGTCGGTCTGTCTGTCTGTCTGTCTGTCTGTCTGTCTGTTACGCTTTCCCGCTTAAACCTCTCAACCGATTTTGATGAAATTTGGCACAGACAATCTTTAGACCCTGAGAAAGAACATAGGCTACCTTTTATCCCGGAAAAATTGATGTTCCCGAGGGAAATCTAAAAAGCGCGATATAACCGAACTCCACGCGGGCGAAGCCGCGGGCGGAAAGCTAGTAGACTATATTTTTTATTGTCTATGGAGTATCTTAATTTGACAGGATTAACTAAAGTGATATCTTCTATGCTTTTCTTAATAAAATTGAAAGACAAAAGATACACTTAACTCAAAATTAGTTTAGTTGATGAACGAGGGAATCGAAGCCAGTATTTATTATAGACAAGACAATTGACTAACGTTCATCGGCTATATGAAGAGGGGACTCTAGTGCCGAGGAATTTCGAAAATAGGTATTTGAAGAAACTATTGCCGTCGCGCTGCTTCCAACCTCTCCTGGTAAAGTGCGAAAAGGACAGTTGCAGCTCAGGCTGATTTTACCTACAAAAACGTTGATCAAAAGACGTTTCGTATTCCGCTGTTTTCTTTTTCAAAACTCAACAACAATTCAACTCTCAATTATTTTATATCAAAATTTAGAGGAAATGTATACCTATGCTTTTATTATTTTCTTTTTTGTCAAAAACTTATCACGTTTGTCTAAAAGTCATCTGAACATCGCGGTAAAAATGGGTTATTTTTCGCGATTTCGAAGTATCGTATTTCTTTTATTAATTAAGTTTCGGAAAAAATCAAATGATAGGGGCCGTATAATCACGGTGTAAAATCATAGAAAAAAAATATTCTCTTAAAGCATTATAGAAAACAGCGGAATACGTTTGTATAGAAAAAGCACCACTAGAGTTCCTCTTAAGTTCAATTATGATAATTCTTTTGTTTTGTTATTCTCCATGCACTCGCATTAAGGAGGCTTGCGAGGTGGAACCTAAAGGCAAAAGCCCTCGCGTCATGACTTGCGTAACCCTCTGCGGAATACGAAGATTTAGCTGAGGTAAGACCTGTCATGCAGGCGTGAAACGAGAGGCGGCATGGCCTTAGCTGACGCAGGTAAGTACTCTCTGCCCATATTGCAGAATGTCGTATCCCTGTCGTACTGAGTTATTGTAATACCTGTGTGTTCACCATTTTGTGAAGTTATATCAAATTTTTTGTATTTTTATGGTATCCTACTGTCATTTAAAATTGGATGATACAAAGAAACTGTTTCGCAATAAGGCAAAAAAGAAGGATTTGGTTGAAAGATCCGGCAATAAAATATATTTTCCTGGTGGTAGGCAATAACATCGGCTGCCGGCAGAAGTTACCATCCACCAGACAAAGTTTTGCCGCCAAGCGATTCGTCGTGTTCCGGCATGATATCTGGTGACGACGTACGGAGGACGGATTTGAGCAGTTGCATCATTGGTCGTGTAGTTGGATTTAACATTGCATCACCTCGCTCAACTGCCGTCTTCCTTCCTATCCAATCGGTTTTTTTTTTGAGTGAATAGGCTCCGTGCTTTACCTTCAACGACTGCATCACTGTTTACCATCAGGCGGGATCGCGGTATGCACTAGTTTATAATGATAAACATAATCATAATTAACTGAATTGTGCCAATTTTTTAATACAAATCAACTTAATAAAAAAAATCATTAAGTAGTGGAAAAATCATTAATGGAGGCCTAATATTGCAGTAATGTCCCCTATTTGTAGGTCTCATGTAAAGGCTGTTTGTTTTTTATAAACGAATGCATGACCGCAATCCTGGAGGCTTTTATTTAGGTAATAAGTTATAAACTTATTAAAATTTCTATTATTTTTTTTTCTTTTGTTGCCGTGACTAGCTGACATATGGTAAACTAGCTGTGCCTCGCGGTTTCACCCGCGTAACCTTCTAGCCGAACGAGCTCAGTTGATATAAAATAAGCGCCTGTTAAAACAATGGGAGCAATATGTAGTACATCCGCGTTTGCTCCCGTTTCCGCAACATTTTTTGTTCCTGCTTTTCCCCTATTGGTCAAAGCGGCATGTTTTATAGCCTATGTCCTATCTCAGGCTCTAGACTATCTGTGTACCAAATTTCATTACAATCGGTTCAGTAGTTTTGGCGTGAAAGCCGGACAGACAGACAGACAGAGATACTTTCGCATTTATAATATTACATAGTATGGATAATTTAATTTAATCTTCTGTATTTTGTTATATTAATTACTTTGCATCTGTTTTTAACTGAACAGACAGCTGTGCTACTGAGGTTTGCTCCATCACTTCTTCTTCCCAGCGAAAGCACTAGGAAGTGACAAAGGGTGGGATTTCTAGGGACTATCTTATGTAATATTCGTTCAAAACGTTTAAAAAGTGAACAAATGATCCTACAAATCGCCATTCCCTTTATCCTCAAGCACCTCTTTCTCAGCTTCACTGCAGTAACACCATATAAGAGACAGTCTAACGACAAGGCATAAGACAAAAAGTTATGTTTTCTCGTCCGATTTACTTCAATCACTTTGCCAATGGACGGACGATAAAGGTTTAGTGCCTGTCTTTACTAATTAGATGTGAATTATGTAATCCATACTAATATTATAAATGCGAAAGTAACTCTGTCTGTCTGTCTGTCTGTCTGTCTGTTACGCTTTCCCGCTTAAACCTCTCAACAGATTTTGATGAAATTTGGCACAGACAATCTTTGGACCCTGAGAAAAAACATAGGCTACCTTTTATCCCGGAAAAATTTGATATTCCCGAGGAAAATCTAAAAAGCGCGATATAAACGAACTCCACGCGGGCGAAGCCGCGGGCGGAAAGCTAGTATGAATATAAATTCTCTCTCACCGAGAGGAGGCCTCTGTCCCACTAGTGGGAACATCGGAGGCTGATTATACAACGTTCTTTCTTGTTTAAGTGAAACCTGAAACACGTGTCCTATATTATTAAGTGAAGAAGAATCTATGTACAAAATTTCACAAAGATATCATGAAAAACCACATCGTTATGGGCTTGTTATCTTACCTGGTTGTCCCAACAAAAATAAACATATATCCAACGCACCACTCGCCTGCCCGCGTTTACAGCGGTGCGGCGCGGGTGGCCGTGTCCCACGCGTCTGGTACTATGATCTAACATCAGCTGTGTTGCGCGCTCGGTAACCATACTGAAAGAATTTCTAAATGTATTTGGGAAAAAATATAACATGATGTAAAATGATTGGAATCGAATTAGTTGCTTATTCTGAACAAAATATATTCAGGTTTCATATAATTAAACAATAGCGTTGTATATGTGTTTAATAGTAGTTAGGAGACTATATTTTTTATTTAGAAAAAATATAAGTTAAGTAAAGATTGTAATATTTATACTGGAAGTAGTGAACCACCTCTACGGCACTTATTACACAGTATTTTTTATCGATTTCAAAAAATAAGCAGTTTCTTAATTCGTCGAGATCTTTTTTTTTTATGTATGTGAACCGATTAGTCAAAAACATACAGTTTGGAAAAGGATGATGGAAATTAGTTAAATATTTATTTTTTACTAGCAATGCCCTGCGGTTTCACCACGTAAACTTCGAACCGAAAGATCTCAGTTGATATAAAATAAGCGCCTGTTAAAATGATGGGAGCAATATGTACGTCCGCGTTTACTCCCATTTTCGCAACATTTTTTGTTCCTGCTCTGCTCCTATTTTTCATAGCGTGATGTTTTATAGCCTATGTCCTTTCTCAGGCTCAAGACAATCTGTGTACCTTTCATTACAATCGGTTCAGTAGTTTTGGCGTGATAGAAGCACAGACAGGCAGACAGAGATACTTTCGCATTTATAATATTAGTATAGATAAGTATTCAAAAAAGCCTTGGGAGAGGCCTTTGTCCAACACTGGCCCTCTTTAGGCCGAAGAAGAAAAAAAATACTCAAAAAATCCGGAATAAATTTTCTAAACGATCAAAATCCATTGTGTAGTTTAGTTTCTGATTACCATGATTATTGTGTTGGAGAATGTCCTGCGTCGTCAACTCGTCATCACTGTTTTTATAAATTGTCAATTAGTAACATTTTATCATGTTTGAACTTTCCGCCAGCCCATCGCTCCTTACAAGGCGTTATACCGTGAATATACACAAAAACAAAACGTTCAATTAAAATATTTATCATTTTCTCACTTACGCCGCTTTGCGTTCCGGAGCTCGAGTTATGTTTTGAAAAAAGTGATACAACAAATAGGTGCATTCCGTTTTTCTTTGAAAGATTTTTTTTTTTGCCATAATATCGGCTGCCGGCAGAAGTTACCACCCACCAGACAAAGTCTTGCCGCCAAGCGATTCGTCGTGTTCCGGCATGATTTCTGGTGAAGCCGTACGGAGGACGGATCTGAACAGTTGTGTTGCGTAGTAGAGTTGTGTTGTTTGGAGGTCGTGGAGGGTTTCCAGATCAACCTCACTCTGGGTTAAACTTTCCATCACCTCGCTCAACTGCCGTCTTCCTTCCTATTCACTCAGTTTTTTGAGTGTTCTTATTAAATGGTCTTATTAAATTAGCGTGCTTTACCATCAACGATTGTATCACTGCTTACCGTCGGGCGGGATTGCGGTCCAGCACTAGTACATATTTATTAAAAAAAAAAAAATGCTTGACGGCGATCCCGCCTAGTGGTATTAGTGGTAAGCAGTGAAGCAGTAGTTGATGGTAAAACGCGCTAGTTTATTAAGAGCCTATTTACTTCTAGCCTTGAATACTTCAATTTTAGTTAGACGGGAAGACCGTCTCAGGCAAATTGTTCCAGTCAGTAAAAGAGGAAGCGAAACGCTTCGTCCGGATCGTAGTGGTGTCAACAACGTAAGGTGGGATATTAGCCGTACGACGAGTCGTCTGATGATGGAACGGAGAAGTCACGTAATTACCGCACACTCGCGGGAATTACAATTTATGTGCACTCTCCAAAACGCACCCTTGCGTTTTGGAGAGTGCGCATGAATTATAATTATAGCTATTTTTTTTTTTGTTTGTTATGGGAAATCATCTAATGACCTCTCCAAAACGCACCCAATAGAATACCCAAAGGCTTTCTACCCTACGCCTGCGGCCCTAGCCAATGTAACATCGCTTCATAGCGAAGCGAAATCGAATACCAAACCAACCAATGGCGGGAACGATTGACCACGTGATTTGTCGCGTCGCGTGGTCAATCGGTCCCGCCATTGGTTGGTTTGGTATTCGATTTCGCTTCGCTATGAAGTGATGTTACATTGGCTACAGGCCCTGAGCCTCTTTACCATCAACGATTCCATCATTACTTACCATCAGGCGGGATTGCGGTCAAGCACTAGTTAATAATTACATAAAAAATAGCTACAGAAGGCGAAATGAACCTACTGTTGCTCATCACAAGATTCAGAATCGAAATGAAATTTGCATTTGCATCACGATATTGCCTTAATTTCTCACACAAATGGCACACCAGAATTATGTATTCATACATACTTTATTTTACACCACAGAAATACATTATAATCCATCCATCCCTATAAAGTGCGTATGTTTGTATGTCTGTCTGTATGTATGTGCCCGAAGTTGCTCAAAACCCTCACCACTATAGATAATCATATAGATCTGGATGCGCTGAGCTAAAAAAACAAAACAAAAAAAAAAAAAAAAACAAAACAAAGAATTTTGTTTTTGTCTCGGTCCTTATAATAAAAATACATTCCTATAAACTGTATGTACAAATGAGTGGCCTTATCGCTAATGCAATCTCTTCCAGGCAACCTTAGAATGGACAAAGATTTTTTTGCATCTAAAATGGGTCTGTCGTTGGTGCAAATATTATATTGTATATATTATGCACTAAAACAGATATATATACAAAGATATTTTTTCTTTATACGAATCCTGGATATAGTTTGTTCAAAATAAGCAACTGAATCGATTCCAATCAGTTTTACACCATGTTTTTGTTGTTTTTTCCCTAAATATTGTTACGAATGGACCTTATGTCGATGGCATAAGGTTCAATATCGCGTGACATGCAGTGTGTCACTTTTAAGCCCTATTTCGCTCGCTAGATCTAGACATTTCCTAGGTGCAATAATAAAACGCATTGCTAGACTTAGGACGGCCTATCGAATGGTACAGGTCTCAACAGTTTTGTCAAGAAAGTGTCGACATCGAAATTTCTAGAAACCCGTTTCCGGGAATTACCGTAGGTACTTCCGAGTGACCTCGAACTTATGTGCTATTATTATTACGTCTAGAGGAATCTGGAATGTTCGATCAGCTGGCCTATATAAAGCGCCGCGACGCCGACGCAGAGTCAGTCTACACTCGACTAGCGATACGAAAACAGCGACAGTTAAGAAGCAATCTTAAAGAAGACCTACTGCGACAATTATAACGAGAACTGTAAGTACTACGTGAAGAAACATCTGTAGCGTTATTGTGTGTTTACAACACGGACTTCGTGGACGTAAGAGAAGACTTCGGTACGACATCAGCTACGTTCTACTTGTCATTGCCTACAATCGACTGTACCTTCGTTGCCAATAAACTTCGTAACCCTTAACCGGCATTTAAGTACCCCTAGCCCGTAACAATATATTTAGAAATTGTTGCAGTGTGGTTACCGAGCGCACAACACAGTCCACGGTAGATCGTGGTACTAGGCGTGTGGGCAATCTGAAACAGCAAGCAGACAGACAACGGGGGTATTGAGCATACAACAAGTGCACTTCATGCCTTAGAAACCTTCATATTAACTCATCCTATCCCAGTTCACTGCTGACGACAACACCATGTCCTCAACCACGTTCAGGGGGCCTTCTGCACTACGCTTGCCGACATGTAGTATGCACACCAGGGCCCGAAGACAATGTAACATCGCTTCGTAGCGAAGCGAAATGGAATACCAAACCAACCAATGGCGGGAACGATTGACCACGTGATTTATCGCGTCGCGTGGTCAATCGTTTTCGTTATTGGTTGGTTTGGTATTCGATTTCGCTTCGCTACGAAGCGATGTTACATTTGCTACAGGCCCAGGACTCTGCTGCTCCACGGAGCCTCGTTCCTTCGACAAACATAACCAGCCCAGTGCCCCTTCAGCTTGCTTGCTGCAAGCTAAGTCGTTAACTCGCTCTCAATGGCTGAAGGTGAAGAAAAAAAATCTTGAGGAAATCTGGACTTTCAGTTTGAAATCGCCAACCCGCATTGAGCAAGCGTGATGATTACGCTGAACCCTTCTCTGTATGAGAGGAGACCTGTGCCCAGCAGTGGGACGATAAAAAGGTTGATGATGAGTAAGTCGTTAACTAAGGTTCTTTTCCAGATAATGTCTTTTCTGATAAGTCTTTTCATTTACATCTTTACTAATATACTTATAAAGCTGAAGAGTTAGTTTGTTTGAACGCGCTAATCTCAGGAACTACTGGACCGATTTGAAAAATTCTTTTTGCGTTGGATAGCTCATTAATCCAGGAAGGCTTTAGGCTATAACATCACGCTGCGGCCAATAGGAGCGGATCATAACTAAACCACGTGAACGAAGTCGCTGGCGGCCGCTAGTATGACAGAACCAGCCTATAATTGCCACTCCTGGCACACAGACCTCCTCTCGGTGAGAGGGAATGGGCCGTAATCCACCACGCGGGCCCAGTGCGGGTTGGTAGATGTTCTGATATCGAAGTTTTGGCTCTAGGACATACCGGTTTCCCCACGATACTTTCCTTCACCGTTTTGAGAGCAGTGGTGATGAAATAATTTACACAAAGTAAAGCGCCTGATGAGTCGAGAACGAGTCCTCGAGTGGAGACCGCGTCTCGGCAAACGTATCGTAGGACGCCCTTGGGCGAGATGGAGCGATGGCATCAAAAAAGTGGCTGGTAGCGGCTGGCGGAGAACTGCTCAGGATCGAGCTTGGTGGCGTGCCATGAAGGTGGCCTATGTCCAGCAGTGGACGAGTAGAGACTGATGATGATGATGATGGAAGCGCCTGATGAAATTCGAATCTAGGACCAACAACTTGTAAGTCGCTGCAGGTACCACTAGGCCACGCTCTCACTTTATGGTCACTGGTTTACTCGCTTCTTCATTTTATGCCTCACAGAAACTCCCAGAAATTCCCGCTTACACATGCCAGGCACTTGCAAAGAACTATTACTACTAACTCACTAACGACACTAACTCATTGCCTATCCAGTGATGGCTATCCATTGTACAGCACATAATCGTCTTAACAAGAGTTATGACGATTATGCCCTGTACAGTCAGAAGCAAAAATATGTATACATTGCCAAGGCTCCAAAAATATGTAAACATCTTCGACTTTAAACGAAGTGCTCAACTTGAAGAGCATAAAATTATAGTCACCGGTTCACATCATAAATATGTATACGCTCATTGCTTCATTAAATTATGCCCACCACGAAATGAACAATACTATGTATGGACGCTTCCATCAATAGCATGTATAGCGTTGGTTCATAATTTAATGAAGCAATGAGCGTATACATATTTATGATGTGAACCAGTGGCTACAATTTTATGCTCTTCAAGTTGAGCACTTCGTCTTGAAGTCGAAGATGTTTACATATTTTTGGAGCCTTGGTAATGTATACATATTTTTGCTTCTGACTGTACAGTGTCGACCAAAAGTCCATAGACAATCTCACAAAACAATAACTTGACGTTTAATTTGACTTACGTCCTTCTAGTTCCAAGTAAATAAATAATACATTTTTTTAATGCAGTAATTCGTTAAAGTTTATTTAATTATTTTTTTTAGTTATCTTATTCGCTTTGTACACACGTTTCGTAAGTTAGAAAGATAGATCGTGGAAAACCAAATAAATTAGATTGATATAGGTAGACATGAGTTATGAATAATTACTAATTTAATCGGAATGAACGTTGTCCTCTTATTGTAGTTATGGAATCGTGACGAATGATTTAATACATAGCGGTAATATCTATATTTAATTTCAAAATGTAGGCAAATACTAATAGACGGAGGCGACTATTATTGAATTGCATAAAAGTAGCCTTAATATAACACAAATATCAAACTTAACTGAATTGAATGTGTTTAATATTTATGAAATGGAAAATAAAATAGTAACTTAAAGCTATTACTTGATTTTATCTAAGATTATTTGGGTGATATATGAATTAATTCCAAATATGCATGTTTTATTGTTTTTAAGCCAAAAAGAAGCCTAAAAGATTAATCTTATAATTAGAGATAGATGTATTGTTAGAATTGGAATTCGTTGATTATGAAACCATTACTTAGCCCAAATATCTAATAGCACATAATTGTCATCATCATTTCAGTCGATGGACATCTACTGCTGGACATAGGCCTTCTGCAAGGATCTCCACGACGACCGGTCCCGCATCCAGCGGTTTCCCACAATCTTCACCAGGTCGCCAGGTCGTCACCCACGCTGCAGCATATGTTTGCGTAAAGTTTGCAGTGAAAATAAGAACAGATCGCCTCTAAATGAAACACAATGTTAAATCGCCTAGTGTTAAGACAGCTCATTACTGTGTGTTATCTGTGGAATGTTGAGACATCACTCGTACACGCATAAGCACTGGCTGCGCGCTCGCACAGTTCCTTCATAGCAATGTAGTTCTTAGCACGCCACTGGAGTTTTGAACATTTATTGTATATGATAAATTCACTCAGACAACACAATGTTATATTGGTATTGGCTGTAGGGATGTCACTACACAAATGTAAACTGTGCCTGGCGTGACATGTGACATTTTTATTCATTATTTTCTTCTAAAAAAGTTGTGTTTAATTTAGTTTGTGATTCTTCTTACTTTCCTTTTTTATTTCTTTCAATCAAACTCAAAATAATTATTAATTTCATATCATTTAGGCCAAAAATACAGGTTACAATGTTTTCCTTCACCTTGTAACCAGTCATTGGTGTCCAAGATATACTTAGAAAGTACATATAACTTACAAAAGTTACTTTGGTACTTGCCTGGCCTGGAATCGAACCCGCACACTCATACTTGAGAGGCTGGTGTTTTATTTTAACCACTAGGCCACCACGACATCTATACTCCCTTTTATAACCTACTCATTTCTTATTATTGATTAATTAATTTATTATTTAAATAATAATAATTAAATATCAACAATAAGTTGTTAACCATTTGATATTTTAATAATAATCATTTAATATCAGCAATAAATTGTCAACCCTACATCTCAAAGTAACTTTTTTACCACCGAACCGCGAATTCATCGCATATATTGTCTTAGTATGGACAAAATAAGTGAGTCGGAACTACACGTAAGAAGCCGTTTCTCCACTCGTCTTAGCCCTTTGATGTCCACCCAACCCAAATGAAATAGAACATTACTACTTCAGCTTTAAAGTCCAAAACACGTTGTATGATTTTGAAATTTTCAGCAGGTGGGTCTCAAATGAAAGTAAACTTTTGTTGATTGATAATAAGGTGTAGGTTTCTTTGGTGACGTGTTATGTCTATGTTACAAAAAATCTAGTGATGATGGACAAGTAACCAGAAACTTATTAAACTCCTCTGACGAACATGCCAATTGTCGAAGGATCTCATTGTAACCATTTTATATCCATTTTCGAGATTGGATTTCGCTTGGTTTAGGGAATTCGATCGGAGTTTTTTGCTCTGAGGGACATTTTTAAAGGATTATCCGTTCCCAGAATAACGGGGAATTGTTTTTTTTTTTACTTTCATTTTTCTTTGAATTGTTCTAGAGCTTTCTTCGAGCCACGAGTCGTTAAAGTTTATTAACTCTAAACCACAAATAATGATCTTCGAAAAGTTCAGTTCGAGACTCGAAATAGAAATAAATGTAAGAAAAATAAAAGAAATTTACAACATGTAATGTAATTAACGCACGCCCTCAAACACCCCATTTAGAATATTATGTTATAATCATAATGCATACTGAATTTTTAACTTAACATGTATATGCATTGTTATTTATTATATTAGTTATACCAATTCTTGGAGAACGAAGACCTTAATATCATCATCATCTCAGCGTTAAGCCCACTCGCATCCGAAGCTTTTCGAGCTTTGGAGTCTGGGGTCCGCTTTACCAGTCTAACTGCTGATTTTGGCTAAACTTCGATATTTTCCGTGAAGCAACTGCCGTCTGACCTCCACAACCCGAAGGCGATATCGAAGCATTGCAGTTAGACCAGTTGTTGGACTTTTGAGGGCTCCAACAACCCGTAACGACTGCCATTAGATGTTCGTATAGCAACCGGGACCCACGGCTTAACGTGCTTTCCGAAGCACGTCCAGACAAGTGCAAATATTTTTATTCATGCATACAAATATTTGCACCGTGCGGGAATCGAACCCGCGCTTCCTTGCGTAGCGGCCGAGTTCGCTACCGCTACGCCACGGAGCCTGTTACGAAGAACGAAGACCTTAACGTTCTTCAAATAAGGTTTTCTTTGTTTATGACTTTATGACAATAATTTCCGTAGTTTTAATTATTTTTGTGATAAAAAATTCTAGCTACTACTAGTTCAGCTAGTTCTTAATATGTCATAACATATTAAGAACTAGCTGCGCCATACGGTTTCACCCGTGTTTTTTTTAATATACCCCGCTCCTAATGGTCGCAGCGTGATCTTATATGGCCTAAAGCCTTTATCCAACGCAAAAATATTTTTTTAAATCGGACATGTAGTTCCCGAGATTAGCGCATTCAAACAAACAAACAAACTCTTCAGCTTTATATATTAGTATAGATATAGATATTAGTATAGATGATATAAACCGATTCGGTAAACGATTCTGAACAAACTATTTTCAAGAAGTACGTTAATTAATTTACATGTTGTGTAGATAATATTTAGCAAAGATTTTTGTTATATCTCAATAATCTGTCACTCCGCAAATCTATGACCTGCCTAGCCTTTTCCCATCTGTGTTGAGGTCCACTTACAGTCTAACCGAATGCAGCCAGTATTTTACAAGGGTGCAACTGCCAATCTGACCTGCACAACCCGCACCCTAATTGCATAACACAGTATTACTATCAGTTGGAATCATTTTGAAGCTTATTGCTGTTCCATTGCTACCTATGTTCGAAAATGTCAACTATTCAACAACGTAAATAACGCAATGAATGTTATTTATTCAACTGTCAAAATGAAACTCATTGCAACTGATCATGTACCTATTACGCAATTACCCTGCCGGTCATTGACTAACACGATACTTACCCTTAGAATGATTGTCAGACTATCTTGCTTCTGACAACCACGGTCAAAAAAAGGTTGGATAGCTTTTTTTTATAATTATAAACTAACTAATAGCGTTTCGCCTCCTCCTTTATACCGCGTATATCGAGGTACTGGAACAATTTGCCAGCGGCGGTGTTTCCGTCGGACTACAATTTGAGTGTCTTCATGGCTGGAGTAAATAGGCTCGTAATAAACTAGTGCGCTTTACCATCAACGATTGCGTCACTGCTTACCATTAGGCGGGACTGCGGTCAAGTCCTTGATAATAATTTAGAAAAAAAAAACTAGTGCTTCACCGCAATCCCGTCTGATGGTAAGCAGTGATGCAATCATTGTTGGTAAAGCGCGCTAGTTTATTAAGAGCCTATTCACTCAAAAAAAAAAAACTGAGTGAATAGGAAGGAAGACAGCAGTTGAATGACGTGTTGCAATGTTATACCCAACAGCACGACCAACAATGCTGCGCCAGAGGGAGATTGATCTGGAGATCCTCCACGACCAAACACCCGACACACATTTGACGCATCGTACCCGGCACACATCGCAACACAGCGAGCACTGCTCAGACCCATCCTCCTTACGGATCAAATGGCACTAACGGCAGCCGGGACCAACTTCTTAGAGTCCACTGCAAATCGATCTTTTAGAATTGAACAATTCACAGCACACATGACGTCACCTCTAAATTGTGACGTCAGTTCCGTCCGATTTACGCTACCGACTCTGTAAAACACAATAAAGTCACACTAATAGCCGTTATCCCCAACACAATCAATATAAAGCTATTTATCTTGTGTCGCGGATTAGCCTTATGATTTACGATGTAACTCGCCTTAAGTCCGACTGTGTAGAACTTACCTCCCTGCCTTGTAGCTGGCCATTAGTGAGGGCTCCGAGAACAGCGGCTTTATACGCTCAAGCCTCGGCTTCTTACAAAAGACGTGATCGCCATAAAAATGATGCAACGATGGGTTTGACTTTACGGTGTAAAAAAAACTCTCTAGGGAACCACCAATGTTTATTCTTCCTGCAAGAAACATGGTTGTTTTGTATAAAAGACTGGTTAATGTTGGTGGGTTAAACATCTACAATATGTAAAGAAAACCCTGTCCGATCCGTGAAGGTATTGTTAGGTATCGATAACTGATTCTAATAGTGCCTACAAAACAGGGCTAAACTTAAAAAAATCCCCCTAAAAAAATAATATTATGTCGAAAAAGCGAGGTAACTTAATACATTTATGGTAGGCAACACGATAGGTGTAAATGCGCGGGCGAAGGGGGGCAGGGCACGCGACATGCGGTCGCATCGCTATTCGTCCATAATAATACAGTCAAAAATGGTGTTGTCACTTATTAAAAAATGACCAAATTTTGGGAAAGTTGGAATTAATTCGCGGAAAAAAAGTTTTTTTCAATAATCATTACTATTGTTTCTATTTTTACTAAGTCAAATTTTATATTTTATCTGGTCATGTGTATACCTAACCTCTATTATCTTTTGGGTTGGACGGAGTTTTCTTTACATATTGCATAACCTTTATTATTATTAAGTGACCTTAAAAAGCATATTGATATATTTTTAACACGCCAGACCGACCAGATAACCAGTTTATTGGTGACCATCTTTTGGCCGCGACTTCATTCGAGTGAAATATCTTACCTCAATATAAAATATACATACACTATGACACTTGGTAACACTGCCTTCCATTAGCAACAAAAGTTTAGTTATCGGACATTGAATTTCTACCTTTATTAAGTTAGAAGTAATTACTATTTTTACAACCTGACAGTAAAATACGTATGTGAATATTATGTATACTTAATTATAAGATAAAAAAAATAGACAGGAGTTCAAAAAATTGTGTCTGTCCCTGTCAGTAGGATACTTAAGTGCCTAAAAGGCTGGCAGCGTTACCACGTTAGATGGCAATGCTGATTCTTTGGGCTAAAAATAGGTCACTCCTCTGTTAGTAAGTATACAGATTATAAGTCCATTCCATGTCCAGTGAACCAGAAATAAATAAATATATACGGACAAATCACACAGATTGAGCTAGCCCCAAAGTAAGTTCGAGACTTATGTTGTGGGATACTAAATCAACGAACAATAAACATTTTTAAAGATAAACATCCAAAACCCAGGCCAATCAGGAAAAGATCGTTTTCCATCATGACCTGGCCGGTTATCGAACTCGGGACCTCCACTTCGCAGGCAGGCGTGTTGACCGCTGCTCCACGGAGGACGACAAATGTATTCTAGATGGTAATACTTAAAATTAGTTCATGTGGACCCTGTCGAGCACAACAAAATAAGTGAAGTTAGGAGAGAGGAAGCACTTTTTTTTGGACTTTACTACGGTGCTTACTAACACTATGTTACATTTATTTTTAAGAGAGTTCTTAGGTGTATAAGTTACAGTTTTAGTACAATAATTAAAGATACTTAATAAATAGGTACGTATAAAGTTTACATCTGTGTGTTCGCGCGTGCGTGTGAGAGGGTGCGGGGGTGTGTGGGTGTGTGTGTGTGGGGGGAGGGGGGGTGTATAGCGCGCGTGTGTTTGTGGGGGGGGGGGTGTGCGTGTGTGTGCGTGTGTGTGTGTGTGTGTGTGTAAGTCCATTCCATGTCCATGTTCCAGTGAACCAGAAAGTAGACAAGACCAACACAAATAATTCGCGAATGGTCAAAACAAAAAACTTCGTGGCCACCACGCATTGTCCACACGTGTCACCTCAATCGTATAGCACTTACTCTGTCGCTTTTTTAATATCCCTCCCACAAAAACTGCCCACTTTTGGACAAAAACAATTTGTGCTCAAAACTTAGTCACGCTGTTTTTTGTTATATTGTATGGTAAGTTTCGATTGCAGTTTCTTATTCAGAAATGTACCTTTGTATGGTGGTACAGGCGAATATTTCTTTCTACAACGTATTGATAATTTGATATGCTGGGTATGGGAGATACGCGTAAAAACATGGGGCAATAGCGCTAAAATAAATCAACCAAAACAGAATTGCGTCGCAACCAAACCAAAATTCTAGTTATGTTTCATATCAGGCTTACATTTTGACAGATGGTTTAACCTTAACTTGATGACAATTGGAACGTCATCATTATCATCTCAGCGTTAATCCCAGTCGCATCTGTAGCTTTCAGCTTTGGAGTCTGGGGTCCGCTTTACCAGTCTAACTGCTGATTTTGTCTAAACTTCGATATTTTCCGTAAAGCGACTGCTGTCTGACCTCCACAACCCGAAGGCGATATCTAAGCATTGCAGTTAGACCGATTATTGTTAGACTTTTGAGGGCTCCAACAACCCGTAAGGACTGCCACTAGATGTATGTATGGCAACCGGGACAAACGGCTTAACGTGCTTTCCGAGTGCTTTTTTCGATTCCAGACCAGTGCAAATATTCATATTCATGCATACAAACTCCTTGCGCAACGGCCGCGTTCGCTACCGCTACGCCACAGAGGCTGTCACAATTGGAACGCAACCGCTGTCAATTGGTAAGTTCAAACATAGCTAAATTTTTCTGTGAGGAATTTCGAATGAGGAATGTGCGAAGTCAAACTTACGTCTAAACGATTAGATTTACTTATAATTTATTTAGTTTTAATTATAACATCTGACGAAATGTATCACTCATACATTGATTCGACCGCAATCCCACCTGATGGTACGCAATGATGCAATTGTTGAAGGTGAAGCGCTCTAGTTTCTTGAGAGCATATTCCCTCTAGCCTTGAAGACACTTAAATTGTAGCCAGACGGAAACACCGCCGCTGGCAAATTGTTCCAGTCCCTCAATGTACGCGGTATAAAAAGACCGGATCGTAGTTGTGTCAACAACATAAGGGTGGAGACTCGTACGAAGAGGAATGAAGAAAACATTACGATGATGCTAATATTAGAAAGAAAAAGAAGTACTTATTTCAATTATTTTCCATTATCTTATTTGCAATGTTATCTTATCAATCTGCCGTCAAAATAATCAAACAGTATGTAGTCTACATCTAGCAAACGTAGCGTAGGACGCCCTTGGGCGAGATGGAGCGAAGACATCAAAAAGGTGGCTGGTAATGGCTAGCGGAGAACTCCTCAGGATCGAGCTTTTTGGCGTACCATGGAAAAGGCCTGTGTCCAGCAGTGGACGAGTAGAGGCTGATCTGATGATGATGATGATGATACTTGCTGTGGCAACCTATAATTAAGTCTGCACTCAATATAGGATTTTATATTATTGTAATACATAAATGTAACTAGTGTAAGATTTGTTGGTTGTTCTCAATAAATAAATAAATAAAAAAAAATAATCTACTCGCATTTTTCTAGATTTTAATGTCGAATGAAATGTTCTTTTTAAATAACACTTATCTACTTTTTAGGATTCCGTAGCGATAGGGTAAAAACCGGCGGCGCCTTAATTGCGTAAGCGTAACACTCTTACTGTCAGTTGGAATCATTTTGAAGCATATTGCTAATCCATTACTCCGTATGTTCTAAAAATGTGTCTGCTCAACAACGTAAATAACGCAATGAATGCTGTTGACCTGTCAAATCGAAACTCATTTTTTTTTTCTTTCTTTTTTGGCTTCGCATAGTTTGTGCATTTAGATAATGTCACGTAATGAATTATTCATGTCAAAAAAGACGGCCGCGTGAATCGTCTTACGAGGGAGGTTTGAGGTAAAGTCATGATGTGGGCACTATGCTGCGATATTTCACTGTTCTTTATGAATTATTGACTGAATGCACTTTTTACTACATAAATCACGCACTTTTATTAAGTAAACAACCCTATAAATAGTTTTAGAAGTACCTAGAAATGAAAAATGAGCGTGACACTCAGCTTGACTTTCCCGCCAAAACTCCCTCGAAACCCATTATTATAATAATATACCTACAGTTATACAGGCCTGACACACACACACAAGGACAAACAAACCGGGCACAATAGGCTATTTGATAGATTTATAATTTTTATCTTGAATTACTTGGTAGCGGATAAGAAGTTCACCCAAAGTATTTTTTTTTTAATTTTAAATACGTATTTCGTAAGAAATATGCAAATAAAAATTCAAAATTCAAATAAGCCGCGAAAAAGATATAATCAGCAATATGGCGTTGCGCCTGGTAAGTGACGTCACAAGCGGTTTTCGGTTCTCAGTGGTGTTTGTTTTTAGTTATTATTTGCTTATTATCTAATAAAATGGTTTACAAGTGGTGTGCTGTACTGGGTTGTACAAATAAATCGACAAAAACCCCCGAAAAACAGTTTATAAGTTTGCCGAAAACAAGCGATGATGCGCGTATAACGTCATCGCGACATTAGCCAATCCGGATCGTTTCACAATGTGTGGCGCGAGAAACAAAAGCCAAACATATTTTTGTGTTTTGGATATAATAATTGTTATTATTTTTTATTAAAACTCTTGTAAATGATATAAAGAACCCTCATTTTATGCAATTAAAGCAAAAAATCACAAATAATTGAATACTGTCAAATAGCCTATTCCCACTCATAAATTCAGCAATTATTAGATGCAACGTCTTCAATACGAACAAGCACACATCGACACAGCACTATCACCTACTTACAGGGGGAGGTAATGAAATAAAAAATAGGCCCGTTCTCCCCCAGGGGTGGCCCCTTCTCCCCCGATACCTGGGCACGTGGGTCGCATAGTAACACCTGTATTATGAGGCTATAACCCGGCAATTTGAACTAAAAGCTGACGGAGTTTTTAAAAAGTTTTAAAATGTTTAGGGGTAGTGTTAATTAAAATTTTATATTAAAAAAAATAATGTTTATGCAGCTTTTTAGACCCTTAACATGAACCAGCTTTATTTCTTAAAATTAAAGTTTACCTAATAACAATAAATATTGATGGTGTAATGATTGCCGCAATGGCCTGCCGTGCTGTGTGTCGCGGGCATTGAGTTATATAATAGTTAGCACCCCTCACTCGTGCAATCCGTATGGTAAACGAAATCCATCAAAGACTGGACATATTTTCGTGTTCTTTGAGTGAACTCGCAAGAGTTTTACTAAATATTGTTAGTTATGTTTAAGAATTAGTGTAAGTATATTTAAGCCCTAGCTTTCCGCACGCGGCTTCGCCCGCATGGAGTTCGGTTATTTCGCGCTTTTTAGATTTCCCTCGGGAATATCAATTTTTCCGGGATAAAAGGTAGCCTATGTCCCTTCTCAGGGTCTAAAGATTGTCTGTGCCAAATTTCATCAAAATCGGTTGAGAGGTTTAAGCGGGAAAGCGTAACAGACAGACAGACAGATAGACAGACAGACAGAGTTACTTTCGCATTTATAATATTAGTATGGATTAGTGGATAACTGCACTGTCGCATTAGGGTAAGACCTGTAAGGACAGTTGTAAAAGTGTTAAATAAATAAATAATGTACTACATTATAACTCAATGGTCGCGGGTCCGATTAAAAAAAAAAAAGGAAAAATATTTGATGTCGTAGTTGTAGCAGGTCTGGCTGTTTTTGTGTGTAAATTTATGTTTGTAAACGCACCCACGATACAAGAGAAATAGCTTTAAAATAAAACCATTGTATTTTATTTATGTTTTTACAAACTGGAAGTCCACCCTGCCAGATATCAGAGCTAGGATGCTGTTGACGCTACCCCGCATCCTACGGACCATGGATGCGCATCGTTTCCACATTACTGTGTAGGAACAATTCAGAAATTTATCAGCAAGGTAGAACTTTTAACTAGCGTCAGACTACATCTGTCTGACATCTATGCTGAAACGAACCTTTTTGACGCAGCCGTGAGACACAGACAGCTGTAGTTTAAACATTGATATCGTATTAATATGTGAGACACTTTAAGCAGCCGATCAATTCCCTAAAAATATTACCGTAAAAAGGCTTAAATTTAAAAAATAGCGATAACAAAATAGTGATCTACCGATGACGGGAGCAGGGTTCAAGCTAGCGGTTAGGGCTCCAGAGACAGGAACCTCCTCACGATGCGGGCCGTATCGAGGAGTACTGCCTTTTGAATCAGGCCCTTGATCCAACCGCCTAACGAGCGCCTCGATAGCAGGTGGTCGTAGCTTTCGGCTATCAGACCATTGGCCGATACGGCACAATGTCAGCCGAGTTCACATTCCACATGTTAAATGTTTGTATATGTATTTTTTATATTGAAACGGTATAATATAAAATTTACATATAATAGACATGTTTAATGTAATTTTATTAACAAGAGATCCTGATCTCTTGTTAATAAAATGGGTTCGCTTTCTTACACATTCACCTCCATTTGGCACCATCTCTGGCATCCGCATCCCGTGGTGTGAGATTGTTGGCACGCATGTCATATCTCACAAGTTCACAACACCTCCAGCCAGCACCTCTTTGGTCTACCTCGTTTGTTCCAGCCCTGCGGAGACGCCATGGCAAGACATTTGTTACCCACGTAACATGCCGGTTATCGTAAGACGTGACCGTACCAGCGCAGGAAACTCTCTTGCAGTTTGTCTGCTATGTCACGGACATGAAGACTGCCACGGATGCGGTAGTTCCTGATGCGGTCTTTTCGCGTAACTCCAGATATCCGTCGCAGCATATTTATCTCCGTGATACGCAGCTCCTGCTTGTGTCGCTCAAGCACAGGCCATACCTCACTGCCATACAAAAGAAAAGGTCTAATAATGGTCTTATAGACCTGTCCCTTTAGCTTAACTAGTATTTTGGGGTCACAAATGACACCTGCCACTTCACGCCATTTTTCCCAAGCTGCAGCAATGCGTCGCAATCAATGCCGCCGTTGCAATCAATATGTAAAGAAAACCCGTCCGACCCGTAAGGATAATAAAGGTTAAATTAACAGATGACCAAATAAAATATGAAATTTTACATAACCATCATAGTAACAATACTAATGAAATTTGGAAATAATCTTTTTTTCCGCGAATTCATTCCAACTTCCCCAAAATTTGGTAATTTTTAAAAAAGTGTCAACACCAGTTTCGAAGCGATGCGACCACCTGCCGCATGGCCTGCGCCCTCGCATGTATTGCCTACCGCAAGTTATCCCCTTTAGCGAAATAATATTTATTTTTCAGGGGTTTGTGTTAAGTTTAGCCCGGCTTTGTAGGCATTAGTATAATCAGTTATCGATACCTAACAATACGTTTACGGACCGGACAGAGTTTTCTTTACATATTGTATATTAGGCGTATACAATTAAAAAATCTTTTCATAACGCTTTTTATATCAAGAGGAAACTTTTCAAAACTGAAACCTATCATCAAAAATCCATACTTTCCACCCAAGTGAAGTTGAAACATTTTCTAAAGCCGTCGGACCACGTCTCCGTCCCGTCACGTAGCCGGATCGATGCCGGGACGTGCCGGACTCTGGCGGACGGTTTATGTCCCTTTAAGTATCACACAGACTCCATAAAGTTGTATAAGTGCACAATACACCAGGATACTGTTTGTTTATGTTGAATTAATGGATTTCTGAATATTTTTATGGGTTAGTTGCCATGTTTATCTAGTTAATGGGAACTTACAGAACAAAAAATTGAAAACGGTAAACTACACGGCCATTCAGCTGTAGACCAAGCCCTGAGAACATACAAAACATAGTTTAAAAAATTAAAAAAACATGCTTTTTAAAAATATCAAACTAAAAGGTTAAAATTAATTTTTAAAAAAGTGGGAGGCGCTTTGTGCTGTAATTTTTGTATATTGAGCGCCTCACGTTTTTTTTAACTTTTTAGTTTGATATTTTTTAAAAGCATGTTTTTTTAGTTTTTTGAACTATATTTATTTTCAACTTTTTAGTTAGTTTTAAATAAAAAAACGAACGAACGAACGTATTGAAAACGGTGGGACATTTTACAGTAATGAGCCGCTCACTCGTAGTCCAAAGAGTTAGAGACGGACAAACAAACAAACAAGCAAGCAAATAAGCAAGCAAGAACCGATCCGGACGAAGCGTTTCGCCTCCTCCTTTATACCGCGTACATCGAGGGACTGGAACAATTTGCCAGCGGCGGTGTTTCCGGCGGACTACAATTTGAGTGTCTTCAAGGCTAGAGTGAATAGGCTCTTAATAAACTAGTGCGCTTTACCATCAACGATTGCGTCACTGCTTACCATCAGGCAGGATTGCGGTCAAGCGCTAGTTTATAATATATATAAAAAAAAAGTGAAGCTAATAAAAAGCATGTAAAAACACAATATGTTTGAGGTGACAAGTTCGACTCCCGTTCGTATTAGATTTTTTAAAATCTGTTTACTTGTATTTAATATATTTTATAGCCTAAAGTGCTACTTCCTTCCTTCGTCCTTTTCCCTCAGTCAAATACATATTTTGGCTTAATTGGCGATAATTTGGTATTTTATTTAATAACTTAGATATTACTAGTATACATGGTTATACACTAATAATGGTACCGATGCAAACTAAACTAATTTTAAGTTCAATGCATTTTTTTCTTACTTACATTAAGAAAAGGACAGAAGATTCGAAGAAAGAAGAAGTATTTGTTTAGTCCTGTCAAATTAAGATACTCCATAGACAGTTTATACAACGTATAACATAAAGGGTATATACATACCAAGGGCATGGCATCTTTAGATGATATCAAACGATATCGGAACGGTTTCAACTCAAAATAAAATACTCAAAAAATTGCTACCAAATTTTCGGTTTCGTGTGTTTCTTAAAATTAAATCATAACGAACGTGGCACCACATTACATACATTAATAACTACTCGTTACACGTAACGTTACTTGCCAAAATTCGATAAATGTCTTCAATAACTCTGTGCGACTAGTATGGTAGTAGCCTATCACAGGCGGTGTTTTTCCTCTTAACTTCCTTACATAAAGAGATAGGATTAAAAAACCCTTCCAATATCGTTTGATATTATGTAAAGATGCCATGCCTTTGTTATGTATATACCCTTTATGTTACACGTTGTATATATCGATTTACATCAGGTGTGGATTAATTTGACAGCATTAAACTAATCTTAAGCTCTTTTCTTTTCCTCTGCACTTTGTATGACATTATTAACGTTTCTAAAGCAACGTAAAAAAAAGTATTTATTATTTGACGGTGGAACTAAAATATTATAATATCAGTCCGCGGTTTTCCCATCTGACTACCATTTAAGTGTCTCCGAGGCTAGAGTGAATAGGCTCTTAATAAATTAGTGCACTTTACCATCAATAGGCATCAGTGATTACGTCACTGCTTACCATCAGGCGAGATCACGGTCAAGCTCTAGTTTTTAACGTTTAAAAAAATCAGAATATGGAATAAAAATTATGCCTTTATCTACAAAGCAAATGATGCACCGAACTTCAGTTTAGTTTGTCATTCAGGGCAGTCGACACCAATGTTTACTTTCATCATCATCATCAACCTGCATCGTCCCACAGCTGGGCAAAGGTCTCCTCTCATACAGAGAAAGATTGAGCGTAATAACCACACTTGCTCAATGCGGGTTGGCAATTTCAGATTTAAAATCCAGGTTTCCTCAAGATGTTTTCCTTCACCTTGTAATCAGTCATTGGTGTCTAAGGTATACTTAGGAATCTTATTATATTTACTTTACTTAAATGTATTTAAGTAAAAAATGTAATACCACATGCTTCTAATATGCCATTTTATTATAATTAAACAGAGTTTCCGTAGAAACGGGCATGGTCTGAAAGTTTTTCATTGCTAATCACGCTGCCTCCCGCGCCTCTATTCGAGTCACGTAATCGCTACGTGGCGCCATCTATAGCTACAACTCAGAACCCTACACTGAGTTTATACGAAAATAACATGTTTTCGGGTATTTCTGAGTTTTCCGTTGTGATGAATTTTGTTTCTTCGTTGAAAATGTAGGTTAGCATTTGAGTCTTATTGTATTATATTAGTTATGAATGGCCAAACAGAAATGGAAGGATATTGACCCCTTTCCATTGATGACTTGTACGGGTCAAGACAGATCGTCTTGTACTTAGGTTTAACTAAAAACACCCATGTGACTTTTTGAAATCATCATCATCGTCCCAGCGTTTTGTCCCGTCTGCATCCACGCCTTCGCGTTGGAGCCCTGGGCCCGCTTTCCTGTTCATTCTTCTCTACTTCACGTGGATTGTTGGCACGCATGTCATTTCTTACAACGTCAATCCAGCATTTCTTTGGTCTCCCTCGCTTGTTCCGGCCCGGTGAAGGTACCATGGTAAGACCTTGACTTTTTGAAATCTCAACGTTAAAGACAACGCTACTTTCCAGAGGACGTCGACAAGTATTTGTAATCGAGTATTGTTGTTTTTTTTAATTCTGAGCACCTAGCAATAGAACGCTGCTGTCAGCACTTCCAAATAGTTGCGCATTGCATTAACAAGCCTAGGCATTCAGAACAGTAGGGTAATTGCGTACCTAACAAACTATTAGTAGCAATGGGTTTTATTTTGACAGTTCAACAACATTCATTGCGTTATTTACGTTGTTGAGCAGACACATTTTACGAACATAAGGAGCAATCATCATCATCAACCTTTTTATCGTCCCACTGCTGGGCACAGGTCTCCTCTCATACAGAATTGAGCATAATCACCACGTTTGCTCAATGCTGATTGGCGATTAAAAGGTGAAGGATTTCATCTTGAGGAAACCAGAACTTTAAGTCTGAAATCGCCAACCCGCATTGAGCAAGCGTGGTGATTATGCTCAATCCTTATCTCTATGAGAGAAGACCTGTGCCCAGCAGTGGGACGATAAAAAGGTTGATGATGATCATCATCATCATCCCAGCGTTAACCCCAGTCGCATCCGAAGCCTTTTCAGCTTTGGAGTCTGGGGTCCGCTTTACCAGTCCAACTACTGATATGGCTAAACTTCGACATTTTCCGTGAAGCGACTGCCGTCTGACCTCCACAACCCGAAGGCGACATCGAAGCATTGCAGTTAGACCAATTGTTGGACTTTTGAGGGCTCCAACAACCCGTAACGACTGCCACTAGATGTTCGTATGGCAACCGGGACCAACGGCTTAACGTGCTTTCCGAGGCACGACCAGACCAGTGCAAATATTCATATTCATGCATACAAATACTTGCACTGTGCGGGGATCGAACCCGCGCCACCCTGCGCAGCGGCCGCGTCCGCTACCGCTACGCCACGGAGGCTGTGAAAAGGTTGATGATGATGAATCGCGCTAAATAAAACAGTAGAAGTATAATAAGTATACTCTTGTTCGTATCTAATCCAGTTAAAGTTGTCTTTTACTTTCGGCCCCATTTCGTATCACGCTAAAGTTTTAACTTCGACTGAAGTAAAATCAATGTATACTTAAGTGATTTTTCGCCAGAGATAATTAAAACTAAATTAATTATAAGTACTTAAATCCAATCGCTTAGACGTAAGTTTGACAAATGGCACAGAAAAAATTAGCTTTGTTTCAACTTTTTCATTTGACAGCGGTTACGTCCAATTGTGATCAAGTTAAGATTAAACCATCTGTCAAAAGGTTAGCACGATACGAAACATAACTAAAGTTTTGGTTAGGTTAAAGATAAAAATAAATTTATTTGCTTAAACACGTGTGTGCATACAAGAATAAAAGGAAATGCATGCAGGATAACATAAAAAGAAAAATAAGATCATACATGTTTGCCACCTAGTATGGCGTGCAAATGTTTTGAACAATAATGATTTTAATTATAAATTTCATGTCAAAAAAAATATATATATATATAAATAAATATAATGGAATTAGAAGAAAACAAAAATAAATGGCAGCACGAGGAAAAAAAATAACAATGCATCAAAATCTATGTCAATATAAATGGTTCTGTCAGAAATTCTATAATATTATAGTAAGCTTTGACACATAAATGTGACTTTAGTCGACTTTTCAAATGTACATTATTTAGCTCCCTCCAACTTTTGGGTTGCGATGCTGTTCTGTTTTGGTTGAATTATAAAGGGTGTATCTGACATCGACGCACAAACGAGTACCATGGATCCAGTACATGATTCTGAACCCCGCAGTGGTGGAAGTTTTCGTCGGCTTTTTCCTGGTTAAAAAAAATAAGCAGTTTTTTTTTTACTTTAGACCGTTCATAATTGCTATACTTACTTTTATAAACCTATAAGATTTTAAAGTAAAAATTAAGTTATTCGCTATTTACACAAAAAAGCGAAAAGTGAACAAATCTCGAAAAACTATCCTATCAGCTGATCTAATAGAACTTACATCAGGGGTCAATGTCATACCTACAAACACGCACGGCGGCACGCTTACAACGTTCAAAGGCCGAGCCGACACTTTTTTTAAACACTGTGATTTCTGTGACCGTTCATTAACGACATAAATGACTATCATAATTATATTAGTGGCATGCGGTCTAGCCTTTTCGCGAAGTTTGCGTTACGATGTCAGATACACCCTGTATTAGCTTGACTGCCTCCCAGCTTACTTCGCTTCCTTTTCCACAGTGAGATGGTTAAAGAACCACACTGCAATATAAGCTGACTTCGGACTGTACGCAAAACCTATACAATGCGAGGTCAGCTAAAACTGGAAATTCACAGCTTGGTTTGTACTGACGGCAGCACATGAAGCTACTACAACCTGTCAGATTTATTTATTAGTTTTTTTTTTTATAAATTATAAACCAACGCTTGACCGCAATCCCGCCTGATGGTAAGCAATGATGCAATCGTTGATGGTAAAGCGCGCTAGTTTATTAAGAGCCTATTCACTCTAGCCTTGAAGACACTCAAATTGTAGTGTGACGGAAACATCGCCGCCGGCAAATGGTTCCAGTCCCTCGACGTACGCGGTATAAAAGAAGAAGCGAAACGCTTCGTCCGGATCGTAGTGGTGTCAACAACGTGAGGGTAGAAAGTCGCCGTACGACGGGTCGTCCGATGGTGGAACGGAGATGGGGGAATTAAATCATGCAATTCAGTTGCACACTCGCCAGAATGCATCCTATAGAAGACCGAAAGGCTGGCTACTCTACGCCTGGGCTCCAGATTTTCAAATTTATCTCCAAAGCATTAAGGATCACGGTTGATTGGTAATATTTGACAATTTCGGGTAGCGTGATCTGCTGTCGACCGTACCTTCCGCTTATCAATGTTACCGAATGCGGTACCAATGCATCTCTTTCCTATAATCAAGACTACCAATATTATTATTCATCCACATGACAAAATTAAGATCAGCTACTACGAAAATTTCCCTTCTTCCGTTCAATATGTACTGCGTACAGTGATCAACGCAAGTTGTACAGTATTCCGGTCACGTAGTAGTACGTGCGCGGCTCGTACTGAATTACTGACTGTACCTATACGTAGAGAAGATTTAGGAGGAAACGCTGATATTATTTCGGTAGTAGATTGGGATAATATTAAGTGGGCAATGTATTAATGGGTGGTGTTTGTTGGAAAACAGGTTTTATTCTATTTGATAGGTACCTATATAAAGGCCAAACTTTGCAAAAAGGGGTATTATAAAATCACAGATTATTTAGAAGACAATAAAGCTTGAGATTGAGCTGCTCCCTCTGCTAAGTGCTAAGTGCAGCTGCTCTTATAGTTTCGGAAAAAAATGGCTGTGACATACGGACGGACAGACGGAAAGACGGAAAGACAGACATGACGAATCTATAAGGGTTCCGTTTTTTGCCATTTGGCTACGGAACCCTAATTATGACGTGTAAAAGTGAGCAGTGGTCCTACTTGCTTAATAAACGATTTCAGTTCCTACACTAACGTTCTAGGCTATCTGGATTCTGTTATTTTTATAAATTTGTCATTCAACACGATTCCATTCTCATTGTGCTAAAAGTTCGTATTCTGCTTAATTCATAATGATCGATCCCAACATTCCCACAACATCGAAACTTACGCGGGTGATGCCGCGAGGCGCAACTAGTATTAGGTATAGATAATTATCGCGAGGAACTTCAGTAAATCATGTTCACGTCAAGGGGAGGTTATGACATTCTTCTAGCGCCATAAAAATATCTTCACGACTCAATGAGGGATTTAACTCTACTCTATATACCGCTGCGGGTTTATGGAAATATCCTATATTAGGGATGGTATCTGCGTGTTAAATAGGAGACGTGTTCAGTGGAGGACTTTGAACCTTTTTAGTTGGATTTGGAGAAAATCCGTGGCATTTTTACATCGATCACTTATACACTAGATACTTAGTCTCGAACAAAACTCTTATCAAAAATGGCGACAAATATTAAGCAGTCTAAAGTAGTCAAAATAAATATAGGTACATTAATTTAAAATCAGCCTTAAGTGCAGTGTATAAAGTTCTTATTACAAAGCAGTGTACAAAAAGCCATTAATTTTTACGACCCATCAAACATCAAACCAAATTGAACCTTACCCGCGTGCATTAAAGTCAGAATTATAAAGTAAGTAGATACTAAATGAAAGAAGCACCCAAGTGCTGCGATGTGCGCTTGTTCAGTTCAACCATCTTTTTACGTTGATTGTGAATCTAGTGTATAAGTGATCGATGTATTTTTACCAAAAAAGATTAGGATTTTAAAGTTCCAATCGACTGTTTTTTACAGTTCTGTAGTCAGCTAGTAATACTATAGGTTGTTGTAATCGACATTACTTATTTACGGGATTCAGGTACACCTTTAGGTACGGACGACAGCAGGTCAAGCTACCCAAACTGTCAGATATTCCCAATCAACCTTGAGCCTTAATGCTTTAGAGATAAAGCTGAAAATCTAATAAGGACATCTGACAAATTGACCTTGACGTGCTATCTGTACATTCGTACGGTAAGTACAAAAAAAAACTTTACATACAACATAATCAGCCTATAATATTTTTTTTAATAATTATAAACTACGCTTTACTACAATCCCGCCTGATGGTAAGCAGTGATGCAATCGTTGATGGTAAAGTGCGCAAGTTTATTAAGCCTATTCACTTAAAAATCTTAGTGAGTAGGAAGGAAGACAGCAGTTGAGCGTGGTGATGCAATGTTAAACCCAACAACACGACCAACGATGCTGCGCCAGAGGGAGATTGATCTGGAGACCCTCCACGATCAAACTCCCGAGACAATAACATTTGGCGCATCGTACAACGATACGCAGCCTATAATGTTCCCACTTCTGGGCACAGGCTTCCACTCTGTGAGGAGTGGACCGTAATCTACCACGAGGCTCAGTGCGGGTTGATAGATATTACATGTCTTCGAAATTTTGCCTCTAGAACATGCCAGTTTCCTCATGATGTGTTTCTTCACCATTTTGAGAGCAGTGGTGATGAAAATAATTTACACTAAGTAAAGCGCCTACCCACACACCGGAAGACGTACTGAAATGATGATGATGATGATGAAAGCGCCTAATTTACCAAAGTCACCGACTTAGCTCTTCGAGTCGCTAAAATTAAGTGGCGGTGGGTGGGACACATCACTCGAGGAGTGGCCACATACCGGAAGACGCAGCGTAGGGAGGCCCACAACAAGGTGGACCGATGGATGAGGGCAGCACACATCCGGTCATCGTGTAAAGCCTTGCGGGAGACCTTTGTCCAGCAGTGGACCTCTATAGGCTGAGAAGAAGAAGAAGAAGAAGTAGAAAGCGCCTAACGGGATTCGAACCTACTTACCTACAACTTGTAAGTCGCGGCCGACACACTCAATCGTTATAATAAGACAAACAAAATGTCTCTCATTATCATCACCATGATTTCAGCCGAAAGACGTCCAAAGCTGGACGTAGGCCTCCAAGGATCTCCACGACGACCGATTCTGCGCCTCCCGCATCCAGCGGTTTCCTGCGACCTTCACCAGGTCGTAGATCCCCCTTGCCGGAGGCCTACCCACGCTGCGTCTTCCGGTGCGTGATCGCCACTCAATAACCCATCGGCCCCATCGGGCATCAGTCCTACGGGCACTGTGCCCGGCCCACTGCCACTTAAGTGTTGCAATTCTTCGAGCAAACAAAATGTCTTTAGGAACAAACAATAGATTTTAAACAGCTGTTTCTTGTTATTAGATCTATGAATTGAGTATGAATAAGTTCATTAATAAGTTTAAAACAATGGATTCGACGATAGTGTTGACTCTTATCAAACAATATTTCAACTCATTTCGAGCTTACATTGTAAAATTACATGGTTTCATAACACGGGGATGTAGCTCAGTGGTAGAGCGTTCGCTTTGCATGTGAAAGGCCCCGGGTTCAATCCCCGGCATCTCCAGTTAATTTATCGCGATTACACAGTCTAATTAGCTTATAATCTGATGGATTGCGGACGATGTATCTTCTTCGGCCTATAGAGGTCCACTGCTGGACAAAAGCCTTCCCCAAGGCTTTCCACAATTACCGGTCTTGTGCTGCCCACATCCATCGGCTTCCCGCAACCTTCATCAGGTCATCGGTCTACCTTGTTGCTCTTATTGGACGATGTATGGAAAGAACAAATGCCAATTTTAACTCAGCCAGCAGCAGTGTAACTTCAACTCTATTGTGACGTGAATAAGGATCACAATGTTGCACTTTAGTTTAGACAGTTATTGCTAATCAGAGGTAAAATTACTAAACAGCTCGGTAATAGGGATGTTTCCTGGGTAAAAAAAATATTGATTCTATTTAGTCCGTCATTCAGATTATAGAAAAATATAGGATACGTATATTTTGTTTTATCAAATCAATAAAAATTGACAAATATAAAAGGCATCAAAGATCAGGTGTGGTGGCTGGTGACGTCACTGCTCGCTAAAAAGTTAGCGTGCAGTGATGTCACACAAGTTTTCAAAGCACTGTGTCGACTTCATTTTTTGTTTATATGAAAAAAGAAAAAAATACGTGTCTAGTATTTTTTGGAAATCTGACTGACGGACTAATTAGTTTTTTTAGTCAACTACCCTATTGCTTAACATGCATACCTAACAGTAGCTACATAACTTTTGTTTTGACATTTCAATAATATTCATTAGAAATGTTTCGAACATAAGAAGCATTTGATTAGCATTGTCCATTAAATGACCTAGATTTAGTGAACTTGTGTGAAGTTCTGTTCAGATTCAAATCACATAAAGGGTGTATCTGACATTGACGCACAAACGAGTACCATGGATCCAGTACATGATTCTGAACCCCCCAGTGGTGGAATTTTGCGTCGGCTTTTTCCCGGTTTAAAAAAAATAATATGCAGTTTTTTTCACTTTAGACCGTTCATAATTGCTATACTTTTATAACCCAATAATATATTAAAGTAAAAATTAATTAATTCGTTATTTACACAACAAAAACGGAATGTGAACCTTACTAGAAAAACTATCCTATCAGCCGATTTAATAGAGTTCGCATCAGGGGTCAACGTCATATCTACAAACACGCACGACGGCACGCTTGCAACGTTCAAAGCCTGAGCCGACCCTTTTTTTAAACACTGTTATTTCTGTAACCGTTCATTAACGACATAAATGACTATCATAATTTTGTTAGTGGCATGCGGTGTAGTCTTTTCGCGAAGTTTGCGTTACGATGTCAGATACACCCTGTATATCACTCACATACGTGTATATAGAAAAAAATAAACTTGGGTATCAATATAATGTAAAAGATAATTACCTACGAACCTGTAACAGATAGCAATAAGTAATATTCAATAGACTTTCAACACGGGGATGTAGCTCAGTGGTAGAGCGTTCGCTTTGCATGTGAAAGGCCCCGGGTTCGATCCCCGGCATCTCCAATTTTTATTTTAATTTCTTATATTTAATTTTAATCGTTTATATCAGTAGGCTTTATTTCTTGATTTGATAACACGGGGATGTAGCTCAGTGGTAGAGCGTTCGCTTTGCATGTGAAAGGCCCCGGGTTCGATCCCCGGCATCTCCAAAATTACTTTTATGATTAAGAAAAGTAATGTATTATTTTCTTACAATAAATTATTGTAAATTAATGAATTATTTTTTTCTTAAAGTATGTAAATATGTATAAAGCACGATCTTTTTAGGGTTCATATTTTAGAAGAATTTGGATACAAAATTGTATCAAAATCTTACCGAGAACTTTGCATCATAAAACAAGAAAATAAAAAGCAAAAAACGCCCCGTTCCACGATTAACTTTAAAACAAATCTTGTAAAGAAATAAAAAGCTAATCAAATGCCATAAACAGTTTGACAGTAAAACAAAGATGGCTGTTCATTTGCGGATAGATTGACAATGTCGGTGCGTGGTCGTAAAGTGTAGAATTAGTGCCGGGAGCACCCCGAATTAGCTGTAAAAACTTTTTTACAATTGACACTAGGGGTCTTGTTTAGGGATGGGGACGCATCGTTATCGATACTCACCTGACACACAAAGATGCCTACATTTAAAGCCTAGTACTTTTCGCAGGACCAATTGTGCAAACACTTCTCATAATGCAATAACGTTTTGAATTATTTTTGCAAAGAATATGCAGGTGTTATCTTTGAACATTTCATTTGTACACATAGGTAATGGTTTATCGACATCAGTCTTGGCACATCCCTACAAAGCAATAACTCTTGGCCGCACCGAATTTGCATTTCTTTATTGGATCACGGCGGAATTGAGAAAAATTCTCTCGCGCTCTGTTTTAATTACAAATTGTATATTATTTACATTTAATTTGCGTACCGTCCCTCAACAATTGCCAATTTGGGAAATTCCTTAAAATAGAAGAAAGTGCTTTACTTGCCTTACGGTTGATTCTTTTAAAATAGTAAAGTAAATACTAAAGTAAAACAGTTTTTTTTTTGTACCGATACTGTAATTCCAAATTTAAAAAAAAAACCCTGGGTACCAACCTATTTAGCCAACTACTGAGCGGCTGTATTTAGTTACCTAGTTAGATAAGTACAACTTGCATGAATTAATTCTTCCATCTCCGTTTCATCATCGGACGACCCGTCGTCGTACGGCGAGTTCCCACCCTTCCATTGTTGACACCACAACGATCAGAACGAAGCGTTTCGCTCCTTTGTACATCGAGGGCGGAGGGACTGGAACAATTTGCCCGCGACCATGTTTCCGTCGGACTAAAATTTAAGTGTCTACAAGGCTTGAGTGAATAGGCTCTTAATAAACAAGCGCGCTTTACCATCAACGGTTGCATCGCTGCTTACCATCAGGCGGGATTGCGGTCAAGCACCACTTTATAATTGACAACAAAAAAAAAACAATCCATATTTAAAGACAATCCGAAACAACAGCGTCCTCCTCTTTGCAATTAAGATCGGAAACCGTTTCCTTTCCGTTCCGTTTCCACCCACATGTACGGCATCTAGGTTGGCAATCCGCTGATTACTCGATAGATCAGCTCCAGCGTGCTATACATCCCGCTAACTGCGCCATGCTTCGCGAAGCCACATTAAGGTGAATGTTTTATACCTACTAACACCGCCACTAGATGTAAAGTCTTGCTACGACGATCTATTGCTGTCAATCCGGTGAGAAATTGCGGCCATTTTGAGAAAAACAGGGCGGTTTTTAAATTACCTACATGTGTCATTTAGTTCAGTTGAATTGGCTTCAAGTTTTTTTTAAATTTGTCTATGGTAAATAAAAATACTTACAAATATTTATTGGGACAAAAAATACATTTTTCAATTTCTATGTAGGACATTAATACTGCATTACAATAGGTAGGTAGGGCTAGGTCTGTATCTTAGGGGGTAGTGCCCAGCTATAGGGTATGCTATACATATAATGCAATTTTGGAAGATGTGCCAGTGGATATGCAAGTTCTTGAATTTTGACATTGTGACTTTAAAACCGCTGGATGCGGGAGGCGCAGGACCGGTTGTCGTGGAGAACCTTGGGGGAGGCCTATGTCCAGCAGTGGACGTTTTTCGGCTGAAATGATGATGATGATGATGACTTTCAAAATTAAGAGTGAGATGGTGAAGAATGAAATTGTATGGAGTTATAAGAGCGAGTGTTTGGTGATTATGTTTAAAAAGTGTTTGTGGTGTAAGTAATGAATTATGGTGGTGTATGTGTGGATTATTAGTGCTCATGCGAAAAAAAGGGTAGATTACACTTAAACAGTGGATATTTATTATATTGTGTAGGTTAAAAATCAATGTTGTGTCAAGTCAGAAATAAAAATCTTTTTCGATAGTCAGTGCTCGCCTTTTTAAATAGACGATTTTAATGATTGAACGTCTTTTGACTTTAATTATAATTTATTAAGAGACACCCTAATATTTGTCAATTAAAATCTCAGTAGAACCCTAATTGCGTAACACACTATATATGATAATGTGAATCATTTTAAAGGATATTGCCAATCCATTGAAACGCTCAAACTTTCACTCAACCGTTTTGTCGTCCCACTGCTGGGCACAGGTCTCCACTCATACAGAAAAGGATTGAGCGTGATCACCACGCTTGCTCAATGCGGGTTGGCGATTGCAGACTTACAAGTCCAGATTTTCTCAAGATGTTTTCCTTCACCTTGTAATCAGTCATTCGTGTCCAAGATATACTTAGAAAGTACATATAACTTAGAAAAGTTCAATTGGTACTTGCCTGACCTGGAATCGAACCCCACTCGTACTTGAGAGGATGCAGGTGTTTTGTTTAACCACTAGGCCACCACGACTACACTACGTACGTTATTGCATTTTAAGCATTTAAGGTTCGAGGTTGATTGGAAAAATTTGCCAGTTTAGAGTTCTTAAATAGTTTGACCTTCTTCCATACTTAAATAACGCAATTAATGTTCTTGAACTGTCAACATTCCTACCGCAATCCTCCCGCAGTTTTCATTTTACAGTTACGTTATACAGTTCAGTTTTGCTATATAGCATTTTTCATTGGGAAGTTTTAGGACCTCTGCGTAGCATATCAAGTGACAAGTCGAATCCAAGTAACAATTCGAAAGTGAGTTGCAATTGGTTTAATTATAATAAATGTTTTGTTTTTTATTTTATCCAAATCACAATTTTTATCAAATCCAACGTTGCATTACATTTGCTAAGGCTTTAAAAAACATCCTCGACAATTGCAACAAATACATTGACGAAATAGAAAATATGTCAAACTAAAATCCCACCAGCTGCACGCTGTAACATTTTTCAAAGCAACAATATTTATGGGCATCCAATTGAATTTCACACTTGATTTGAGATGGGAGCCGCTTGAAAAATCCTTTAAGGTTTCCAACCGAACGAAACGCATCTGTCAAATAATGGCGGGAAAACAGACCACGGTATTGCCAGCTTAAACGAAGGGTCGCCATGTGTCAAACAGAAAATAGTTATTTATGGCCACCATTCACAAATTGCATTTCGAAGCCGAATTGATATATTGGAATGTTTTATATGTAAATGTGGTCCTAAGACGAATGGTTTGGCCCAGAAACGGATATCGCATGATTTAGATTGTTACTATAATGCAGGTTTAAATTATTTTTCGTAACATTGCAAACTGGACGTTAACGCACGTGGCATAGCGACTATTGGCTCAAAGAATTTCTAAAGGAGCTTAGTAAAGTTACGGTAATGTAAACTAGACTTTGTATCCAGCGCTATATGCTAAACTGCGCCTATTAATAATTACTGCCTGCTTATACTTACTCATACAAATCTACTTATATAGCTAACAGGATACCTACGTAGATAACTGCTACTGCCCAACCCCGAAACTTGAAGTTATACGCCGACTCCGCCGGCAATAAAACCTCTCAATAAAACCTTTTTTTACAAAAAGCGTTTCCTTGATCTAAATTCAAATAACAGAATAACAATAAAAAAAAAAACAATAGACAACATTAAAGTTGCATAAAGCCGCGATCACGTTTGCGGCCGATAGTTTTGTTTCTGTAAATCATTATGTCAACAGGGGTCAAGCTCGTGGGGGCACACGAGCCAATCCGTTATTCACGATAAATGACAAGATGAATTTATGTATCAATAGGAACCTAGATTAGTTGTGGAAATATCCTCGTCGGAGGTCCTGTGAAGTACCTATGTAGTAACTGAAGAACTTTGGCGGGTTTTGATACGTTTGTGCGCAATCATTTTGTTGTGACTATCACTAAACATAAATATTTCTTAGGTATACTAATGTCAGTTCAGTGTCAGTTCAGTAGCGACGGGATTTTGACCAAAAAAAAACATCTTATTTTGTCAACATCAGTAAACAAATCAGCAGCTGCAAAGAGCAGTGGTAGCTCAGTGGTTTCGACTCGAGTCCTTTTTTTTGGGATGGGAAATCAACAAATGGCGTCTCCCGATTTGGGCAGAGCTAAAGAGCGTGTCAGACTTTTACTGACTAAAACCCTCCCGTGTTTCTTCACTTGCCTGTGCCTCAGGGTCTTTAACTTACGAGTCCTAGGGCTCTTTTCATCACTACTGCAACTGTGATGAAAACATCGTGAGGAAACCGGCCTATCGTAGAACCAGAAATTCAAAGACATCCGACATCCACTAGACCGGATATGTCCCACATAGTGGTGATTTCTCGTGTGAAAATTATGTGCCGATTCGTTCGATCCGAGTTTATTTATTTGGGGGAATATTATTGTTTTAGAACGTAATTCTTTTTTTTTTATAAATTCACCAGCGCTTGACCGCAATCCCGCCTGATGGTAAGCAGCGATGCAATCGTTGATGGTAATGCGCGCTACTAGTTTATTAAGAGCCTATTCACGAAGACACTCAAATTGTAGTCCGACGGAAACACCGCCGCCGGCAAGTTGTTCCAGTCCCTTGATGTACGCGGTATAAAGGAGGAGTCGAAACGCTTCGTCCGGATCGTAGTAGTGTTAACAACGTAAGGGTGGAAACTCGCCGTACGACGGGTCGTCCGATGGTGGATGTCCAAAGATCGCAAATGAATGTGGATCTTGAAAACCAATAACAAGTTTTTATTAAAATATATGCTGAGATAGGTAAAATTTATAACTTTAACTTCATACAAATTAATTAATTTTCGCCACCTAAAAAAGTAAACGCTACTAAAATACCTATTCTACATCTTTATCATAACTATACAGTATACAACTATACAATAAGATAAGTATAGGCTAGTGTCATAGAATAAAGAGGGGAAGTAGGTTATCTGCGACCCAATCCGCGATTTAATTGCCTACTGTCTTAGGGTTGACGACTGTCCGCGCTTCGTCGGTTACGGTTGTCGCCCAAACCGCTAACAAATATTTATAGACTAAGAGCTTATGTTTAAATTATTTGCTTAGTATTTAGTTTACATATACTAGTCAGTTTTTTTTTTTGTAATTTTTATTTTTAATTTTGTACACATAAAGAACCATATTTATTTTTATTTTTAATTAATACAAACATAACATCTATTGAATCACACATTTAATACAAAATTACAAATTAGCTACAGAAAAATACCTACTTTCTTCGGTTTCGACTATTACGAAACGCGTTGTTATTAAACTTTAATGTGTAATATATCCGTATCCTTGTAAATAACTTTTAGAAATATAATTTGAAAAATATAAGTCTTTTATTTGTTCATAAATAGACATACCAACTTTGCAGTTTATGTGATCATTTTTTAAAAGCTAATGTGCCGAAAAGCCGTGACGCGCGAACCTCAATAAGTGAAGTCATAGGCACTCTAATATTGTGTTTAGGTGTGCGTGCGGCGACGCATAGATACTATGGCGCACACATACAAGCCGCGCGCGGTCCGTCCATTTGTATGAAGATAACGTACTTCCCTCTCTTTATTCTATGCTAGTGTACTGGTAGAGAACTAGTAGAACGTCTAGAATTAGTCCGTTAAGGTATTATGTGGGCCGATCCCGGCGGCACTGCAATGCCGGGCCGACCCGCGACGGGAGTGGAGCGAGCCCCGAACATCCCGTCAGCTTACAAAAATCAGTTTAATATACTGGTCCCTCAGTGAGGGAACTTTCAGATATTAAGCTGAAAAGAACAGATACTACACTTTGATCTTAGCCAAAAGGCCGAGAAGCGATAACGTGCCACCGAAAAATCAGGAGGGTCATTCGCTCACGGAGAATCTTGACACCGTGATTCAGAAACGTGACGTCAGCGTACAACGCCATCTATTAGAAACATTAAGAACTATTTGTGAAATGTATGGATAGAGGTACATAGTATTGTGTGAGTAAGCTCTCATTCTATCTGTACCTATACAATGAAACCCAGGAAGAGAAAATAATTTTCATCAAAACGAATGCTTTGGAGAAGTCGATATTATGTATTATAAAAATAAATCATAACTAAGAACAAGTTTTTCGAAAAAATAGAAATTAAGCATACATCCTACATTTTATGTGTGAAAGTTTGGATATTTTTTACTCAATAACGCAAAATTACTTAATAGATTTGTATGAAAATAACTAAACAGGCAAACTCTGTGCTCGGTTGTAAAAAAAAATATTTCCTGGAAATCAAACTCAGGACTCTACACTCAGAAATAGGCCAGTAGCGGTTAGACAAATAGACCAACGAGGCAAACACAAACAGGCGTGTGGTAATTGAGACCAATTTATTAATAAGTAACTACATAAATTACTGTAAATTGTCATAGTAGCAGGTCTAGTACCTATAGATAGATATAGGCAATCGAATAATCTACAATGTCAGAACAATACATGAGCCTCTTGAGGTGTAAAGACAACCACGAATATATTTACAATCCCTATATAAAATTGTAATCTGTGTTTACAATCTTCATACTATCTCTGGATCACGTGCCGCTGCCCGCTTGCTTCCGTACTATTGAGTCCGGTCCGCGGCACTTTGTTTTCTGCCTTGCCACGTTATCAATAAGCTACCTCTGTAGTAGCTTTATTTATTTATAAGCCTCTGCAACATTAGGTAATTGTGTTATGTAATTTTTATCCTTAATGTATATAATAAAGAGCATTCTGTTCTACTCCAGGACCTACACAATTATTTAACCAGAACTTTAAAACATTTAGCCAGCCACAGACACTAGTGAGAGACATATTAAGTGCCTATGGCTAGCTGCCTAAAGCTATGCGATGTCCGTCGACCGTTAAGTATTGAGGTCAAGAGCATCAGCATTAAAAAAATACACTTCCAACTCCCGATTTCTCCGTCAGTCTAGTGTCGGTTCGGATTGATCCACATGCATTGTATTGGTTCTTTCTTAGTAGTGAAAACTGATACAACACCACCACACCAACTACAACTATATAAACGACAATGTATCTATACTTAGGTACAATATGCTAACGTAGTAGAATACATAATTTAATACTGCGAGTGAAATCTGAAATTTGGTAGGAAGGATCAAATACCTACTGGCAACATTACACATCACATCAGTTGTTAGGTTACGCTGTACGCAGGCGCGTCAACTCGACGCTTGTACATGAAATTAAACAGCTGTTTGACCTTGAGTTAACAAACATTATAACCCAAACAAACCATGGACTTCAACGACAAAGTGTTTCTCATTACTGGTGCCAGTTCCGGTCTCGGCGCAGCAACAGCCATCCACTTGTCTAAGCTATCAGCCAAACTCGCACTTGTCGGCCGTCACGACGCAAACCTCAAGAGAATAGCTCTTTATTGCGAGAAGAGTAAAGGTATAAAACCTCTTGCTATAACGGCTGACGTCACAGAAGAACTTGATGTTGAAAGAATAATTAACGAAACAATAGAACACTATGGAAGACTGGACGTTTTAGTGAACAATGCCGGCGTTATTGGGATGGGCGGAATTAAGAACTCTTCCATGGAAACTTACGACAAAGTTATGAATACTAACATGAGATCTGTATACCAATTAACTATGCTGGCTACTTCACATCTGATTCAAAGCAAAGGTTGTATAGTAAACATTTCTTGTATCGCTGGTACTAAGCCCAGTACGATGGCTTTAGCGTATAACATCTCGAAGGCCGCATTAGATCATTTCACTAAATGTGTTGCGTTGGAGTTAGCTCCAGATGGCGTAAGAGTGAATTCTGTAAACCCTGGATTTGTTAAAACGAATTTGTTGAAGAATATTGGCCTGACCGAAGAACAGTTGGCTATGTTTGTCGCCAATGTAGTTGGTAATATGCCTCTGAAGAAGGCCGTAGAAGCAGATGAAGTGGCCGCTTTGATAGCATTTTTGGCCAGTGATAAAGCAAAAAGTATTACTGGTTCAACCTACACTATCGATGGAGGTATTACCTTAAAGTAACCAAAAGAAGAAAGCTTGTAAAAAATCTGTATTTATAATAAAGTAAGCTAAAATTTATTACCACCTCTTTATTAGGTTTTTCCTGTAAGGAAAATGTTAAAATAATAAAAATCAGAATGCCCCAACAGATATTAAAAAAAGAGTGACTAAGTATGAAGTAAGATATTATTTATTAAGTACTTATACCTATTTATTAGATTTTTCTATCTGAAAAATGTTGCATAAAATAAATTTTTATCGTATTTCTAACGTATTTTTAGTCTCGTTTTTCCATTGTGTAACGAATGCAATTATTGATATTAAAGAAAGTTATTTATTGAGACACACCAATACAATAGGCAATAGGTATTGTGCAATATGTGCTGAAAATGTGAAAATATTATGGCAAAGTATTAATTTACATAATGCGCCTTTTTTGATTTTCTGAATGATGTCTGATCTTTCCCAGACTGTACAAATCGTTATTTAATCTAAGTTCCGTATTACAGAACCTCACTCAAAACTCAAGGTTTGAAGCTGCATACCTATTTGATTGTTTGTTTAAGTTTTAAGTAATACTTAAATCTTGATTATGGTCCTGTAATACGGTCCTATTGCAGTGAAATCTCTGATAATGTTATTTTTACGTATTACCCTAGTCAAATCTTTCTCATGTATTTTCTTAATGAATGTAAAATATATTGTTGTTATACAAAAACGAATAGTATTTTAGCATTAATAAACGAAATTATATACCTACCTAACATTATTTTAAATACCTACTTAACTTCGCCATCTCGCTGAATATGGAAATACAAATTGTATACATACATTGAAAATGAATAAAACCTTATTACTGTATGCATCTACAATCAGAAATAAAAAAGGTTTTTGTTCAACACATGTAATATTCAGCAGAGTTTAAACCAGAATGATATTCTCGTCAATCCGATCAATGGGTAAGATTAACTGGCCTGACCAAAATGGCACGTGCTATTACCTACCTAGTTGAAACCCAGGCAGCACGAGAGATTTCAGATAAAGACCCCGCCGAGATGGTGCAAAAACACGCATTAATAAACCACTACCATCAACTGGATTTTTCTACGCTTCGAGTTGACTTACGTTCGTGAATTTCGTACTAAGGTGACCTTAGTACGATTGCAAAGAGAATCTAACAACCAATAAAGAAGAAAAAAGACAACGTGACATTGGCTTAATGCACAAACCGTGCGAAGTGTGGTGCGAAGCCCAACAAGAAAAGAGTATTAGTGTTCTGTGAAACTCTTAAAAATTAAGATCTCATAAAGCCCTAAGAAAGTACGAAGGTCCCCTCGCTCCAAAGATAGAAACTATGTTCACGAGCAATTTTTGTAATAACCACTATGTCCTAACCATTGACTTTGCTAACCGTTAAAACCACTAGCAGCTAATAAATAAAACCTATCAAACGAAACCAGCATCTTTATTCCGGAAAACACCAAACATGGCTCATTGCTTTCCTATTCGACAATGCCCATCTCTATTGAACGATCAGCCATTGCTAATTCAACAAGCCTATCATGTAAATGTGTTTTGTAATGCAATTCCTCACGTACCTCTCCAGGGATGTAGGAATTTACGACACAAGTAATTTGTTAATAAATGGTTATGTCATCTGCAAGTCTGATTATAATTTCCCTTATAACATCTCCTCACTTAAGATTCCAAGAAATAGTTACGTTTTTTTACTTACCTGTCACATATTTCGTAATGGCACCAGTATTACAAAAACTTAGGCGTATTTAAAGACAAGACTACATGGTTTTTGCCTTGTATAAATATGTATTTTTACGGTTCTTACCATCCACAGTAGGCAGTAAAGTAATAGATTTAATGCCATCTATGTATTTACTGCAGAAAAACGAACTTAGATCGTCTGAATTCGTCAGTCGTAATGGGAAATCTTATTTTCGATCTTGAAAAACCGGCACTCGCAAGTATGATGGAGAAAGACTAACATACCAAATTACTTTTTTTTTAAATAATTATAAACTAGCGCTTGACCGCAATCCCGTCTGATGGTAAGCAGTGATGCAATCGTTGATGGTAAAGCGCGGTGGATTAATAAGCCTATTCATTAAAAAAAATGAGTGAATAGGAAGGAAGACGGCAGTTGAGCGTGGTGATGCAGTGTTAAACTCAACAACACGACCAACGATGCTGCGCCAGAACGAGATTGATATGGAGACCCTCCACGACAAGACTATGCTTGGTGGGTAGTAACTTCTGTCGGCAGCCGATGTTATGGCCTACCACCGAGAAATAGTTTTAATTACAAAGTAGTTCATTAAAAATTGTATTGAATAATTCCACCAAATAATAATGAAATCAGGCGCTGGCTAAGATAATGATATAAATCATAAAAAGAGTAATAAAGAATTTTCCTCAATGAAGCCCACCAGAAAGATTTGATTACATTTGAAGAGTACACGTCTTGTTAGACATTGCTTAGAAAGCAGTTGTGAAGTAAATAAATATATCTACCCATACCCTTCCTTCATATAATCAGCCTGTGTGTACTGCTGGGACAAAGTCTCTCTTAGAGAGAGAGAGAGAGTTGGAGTGGTACAATGCGGGCCAGGTGCGGTGGATAAACGTCACACGTCTTAGAATGTTTGGTTCTGGGACATGCCGGTTACCTTACGTTGTTTTCTTTCAAAGTTTCGAGAGCAGTGGTGATGAAATTATTTACATAAAGCAAAGCGCATGCCAGATTTCCGAAAACTGGCATGCGCTTGTAAGTTCGAAATCTGATTTCGAACTTACGACCTTACTATGTTTAAAACACCAGTAAGGTGGTAAAGTCATGTCCGTTACCACAGCTACGAATGCTCCAAGATTTAGGTCCGTATTCCAGAAGGAAACTCAAGCATTGATCACTGCTTAAACATTACTTAAAACTAGTTTCAACCAATCAAATGGCTGGAAACGAGACTTAAGTAGAGCTTGAGTTTTGAGTGACGTTCTGTAATCCGCACCATAGACAACTATTGAGGGGACTCTAGTGCCGAGGAATTCGGAAAATAGGTATTTGAAGAAACTATTGCAGTCGCGCTGCTTCCAACCTCTCCCGGTAAAGTGCGAAAAGGACAGTTGCAGCTCAGGCTGATTTTACCTACAAAAACGTTGACCAAAAGACGTTTCGTATTCCGCTGTTTTCTTTTTCAAACCACGACAGATCTCAATTACTTTTATATCAAAATTTAGAGGAAAATTATACCTATGCTTCTATGATTTTCTGTTTTGTCAAAACCTTATCACGTTTGTTTAATAGTCATCTGAACATCACGGTATTTTCGCGATTTTGAAGCATCGTATTTCTTTTATTAATTAAAAAATCGGAAAAAATCAAAAGATAGGGACACGTATAATTACGGTGTAAAATTGTAGAAAAAAATTGCTCTACAAGCGTTATCTACGAAGAAAACAGCGGAATACTAGCCCCGCACGATGATATTGCGACGGAACCTTGTCACAATAACAGCTTTGTGACGTCATCTGTCACACAAAAGGACAGCTAGCAAAAGAATGTTAAACGCAAAATTAATAAACTGGGGTTAAGGGTTTATTTGTATTTTATAATTTTATTATACATACACTCTTTATACCTACTCACCCATATTCTGACAAATAAACTTTCATTATTAATAATTTCAAGGAAATAATTCTTGTAGACGTAAGAAAAATATACTTATATCTTTCTTACATGTATACTAATTTTTTCTAACTACATTTCTGTTAATTTGCGAGCCGGAATTGAACCAGAGTTCACTGTGTAGCAGTCATGTTTTAATTACTACCTACATCTATCAGCTTATAAATAAAACCAGGATAGTATGTAAAAAAATGTTTATATTTTTTTCAATATATTTATTCAATTCCACTCATATAGTCTTCCGAATCAGAACTGCTTTCTATGTCTGTCGTTTCCGATTCACTGTCGTCTGCCGTATTTATGACAAATAACTCGTCAGTTATTCGATCTTTATTCCAATATTCCTCTTCAAGCCGTTTAACATGATTGACTTCCTTTCGCCAGTCATCTGGAGTTATTGACGCCAACACCTCCAACGTCAGAGCTTCAATGCGACTTTCCAACTGCTCCACATTCTTTTCTGATACCCTCATCTTTACCAGGTTCCAGATGTACTCAATGGGGTTGAGGTCGCAGTTGTAGGGTGGTAATCTAACGAACTCATGGCCATTGCCAGCTAATAAATTGTCAATTTTATAATTTTTCGGCGGTCTGTGCCGTTTAATTAATAAATACAATTCAGGTTTTGTAGTGTCGTTGGGAAAGTCGATGTTGTGAGCTTGTAGCCACTCAACCATCAACTGTTTTTTATTGTTCATACTTGGTGGCCTATTCTCTTTCCTACTGTGATAAGGGGCGCTGTCCATCACAATTATGGAGTTGCGTGGTATGTTGGGTACTAATTTTTCTGTAAGTCACTTGGTGAAATTCTCAGCATTCATTTGATCATGGTAATCCCCCGTTTTGGTGTCTGCTTTAAACATTAAAAGGGCATTGTCAACAAATCCGCTTTAACTTCCTGCGTGAACTATTATCCATCGGCGGCTGGGGCTGTCGTTCCGTCTCACTCCGACATCGGTTGCTGTTTGGCAACATTTTTTTACCGAGTAGTGTGCGTGTATCCACGTTTCGTCGTGATAAATAACGGGTCTTTTGTTAGTACCAAGCGAGTCATTTTCTTTCATACGTCGTATATATTTAGCCCTCCACGCTTGAATTTGGGGTCTTTCATTTAGAGCCAGTCTTTTTTGGTAGCATCGTTTAAATTGGTAGCCTAAATCACATTTAATTATTTTTCTTAATGTAGTTTCACTACCAGTATAATTAAGGTCTACTTTTGAAGTCGCCAAGATTTTGCACATTGTGGGTATTTCACTCCTCACCGTATACACTGAATCTATAATATTTCTTAAAGCTGTTAAGAAAAACCCGTCGAAATATTTCTTCTTTTGTCTTTTACCTTTAGTAGGAGTTCTCAATTTGCTGCCACTGGCTGTTTCTGACTCATGCTCTCGTCGCAATTTCGTCACAGTATTTCTTGCAACGCCTGTGGCACATGCCACACGCTCTGTGACTTTAGTAGAATTTTGCAAAATATTTTTAATAACTATTATCAGTTGCTTCGGTATTAAAATGTCCTCAGTAGCACTTTTTAAAGCACCGTTTATACTTTCAAAAACTAACTTACAGTTCTTGTCCACTTTCATTGTAATTTCACGAGCACGATTGTTAATTAATTTCTTACTCATTTTAACGAGTTACAGCTAACAAAACTAAACAACAAAACTCAAGAACAACAATAAAACAGGATAACAAAAACAAAAAGCTAACAAAAATATTCGATATGCGTAAGTGGGTAAGCGCGGACTGAACTTGCGAACGGTACCGGCGGGGCGAGTTCGACTACGTCACCAAGATGGCCGCCAATCGCAATATCATCGTGCGGGGCTTATACGTTTGTATAGAGAAAGCACCACTAGAGTTCTGAATAAGAATGAAGATTTACTGAATAAGCCATCGCGTTACACAACAAGAAAAAAATGTGTTCAGTGTTCGTTTCTTCGGTATCAAAGTTGTCGGACATTACTTCAAGTATTGTAACGTATTCGGCAGTACTAAGTACACGGGGATGTAGCTCAGTGGTAGAGCGTTCGCTTTGCATGTGAAAGGCCCCGGGTTCGATCCCCGGCATCTCCAAAACCATTTTTTGATCTTTTTTAGTACAAATTTCTTATAGTAATATAATAATTATTCAATTCCCTCCATTGTTTCATAAATTGTGTATTAAAAAAAATATTATTTACTCAGCAGAATGTGCTATGGTTATCATCACTGATGGTGTATTAATAAAGTTATTTTTTGTCCTGTATGTATTTTATGATATTATTTTTTCTGTGAAGTTTTTATAATTTTCAGAACATTTGTTGTCAAAATAAGAATACCAAATAAAAAACAATGTCACATTTTGTTGTATTTGTCCGAGTAGTACAATAAAGTAAAAAAATTAAACACAGATTAAAAAAAAAGACTTCTCGTCTGTATAAAATCTTAAAAAAAAACCTGTAATCGAAGTCAAGGGATTAATTAAATAATGTGAAGTGTCAACCGATTTATTGTTACACTGAAAATAATTTACTAATTAATACATTGAAATTGAACAACTAATTTAAGATTTCGAAATAATACAATAAAATTAAGTTTCATAATAATTTTCAGAGAGAATAATGATTATTATTAGTTTTCTTAAAAAGGAATGGAAACATCATCGATACTACACGCAAATCGATAAGATTATATATTTACATCAAATTTTCTCGATTCTTAACTTTGAACACGACTCGAGGACATGCTTTAATCGTTATCTAGCAAACTCTAGGTATACAATGAACACACTGTAGTTTGGAAATGACCTACAATACTTTAAAATCTCCTTTTTACTTTTTTTTTTTAATAAAGCTGTTCATGATGGTTGACCATATACACGCAGGTGAAACCACTGAAAAGCGGACCAGGCTTTTGGCATTTTAATATTATTCGAATTTAGATTTCATTTTTAGAACCATTTTTTTTTTTTTTCATTTATAAGTTTACCTGGGCGTATACAGCTTAAGACTGATAGAAAGTACATATTCAATAGTTCATTAAAACAAAATTAAAATATTAACTAAAGCTAAGGTTTCTATCAGTCTCGGAATACTGACTAAAATATAGTTTCTGAATGCTTTGGTTAACAATACAACCGCCATTTTAAGAATTACGTTTGGGTACGAATAAATGTTATTCTGTATACATACCACCCATTGCAAGAAACATTACAATTTTTACTGAATACGCATATCAGAAATCTTATTTCAGTCATCCTAAAACAAATAGGTAGATAAGGCTTACATTTCCTTAAAAATACTTAAAATTTTCTCCATCTTAGATTTTTACCAACTAATGTAGACACTCTTAATTGAGCCCGTCTCGCGTGGATTCTTAAAACTACAATAACGTAATCATTAGCCAACTATCATTGCCTACTCTTAACGGGCTAGTGATTTTGAACACCAATATCGATATCACTCCTGTCCAAAGATTTACAAGTTTTGCTATATTTTTCTGTTTTATTGACTTATTTTTTTACACCAGGTAATATATATCTTAAAAAGTGAGAAGGTAATGAGCAGGAATGTGATTTGAGTAATATTGTGTTAAGAATGCAAAGAGTGGAGAACTAGGACATATCAGTCGACAACTCTGAATAGACCGACGACGGCTGCCCGGCAAACTGAACGTGATGTCCGTGACATGTTCATCAAACATAAATATGTTTACACTACGACATACGGTTGAGCACCAACACCTTCTACACATAGAGTTGTCGAAACACATCGGAATACACGATAAAACGGCAATTACGACGAGAATCCTTTCGCTACTATAGGCTAGCTTTCACTGGAGTTCATCAACTGTCTCGGCCGAGATCGAGCACGATCAGCAGTGGTCGGCGCTGGCGTTCGGCGCAGGCGCGGCACAGCAGTTCTCGTTGAGGTCGGTGGCGGCCTTGCGGCGGGGGCTAGGCACGCGGCTCGAGCGGGGGCGGCCCGAGCGGCCCCAGCGGCCCGGCCGGGCCCGGTAGCGGACCGCAGGCGCCACGAAGCACGCTCGCGGCCGAGCCGCCGCTACCTCCGTGCTCCAGCGACGTGACGGACGGCACAGAGGGCCGCTCCGACGGGGCCGGCGAGGGCGCGTCCACATCATTCTGCAACGATCCAACGCGCTCAGCTGTGGCGCCGGCTACAACACCACGGGGACAGGCGGGAGGGGGAGGGGCGGGGACGGGGGGCACCATTACTCACTCGCATACCGTGACACTCGCAGACGACGGTCCACTGTCTTTGGCTGAATTCTCATAAATCGTAGACCACACAGGTGGTCTATTCAGTGTGCCTACCAAGAGTTTACATTACGAGATTCAATTGTCGATATCGAGCGCGTTTGACTCATCGATTGGCCCGCTTCAAAGTAGTAAAAACTGTCAACCAATGAGAGCGCCAAACGCGGTCGATATCGACGATCGAGTCTCGTAATGAAAACTCATGGTAGCCACACTGTACAAATCTCACCGTGAAAACGAAGGTGAAGTGACCTGTTATCCCAGACTTGACACTATAGACAGTTCACTTCACCTAAGATCACGGTGAGAATATTTACAGCAACGCAGAAGTAAACAAATATAGGTACATGGTGTTATTGCTAACCCTTTAGGGATTTTAGAGTCCAAGACATAGGACAGTGTGGCTACCATGAGTTTTCATTACGAGACTCGATCTTCGATATCGAGCGCGTTTGACTCATCAAATGGCCCGCTTCAAGGTTGTAAGAACTCTCAACCTTCATCTTATTGACTGACCGACCTTCTGACAATTCAAAAGTGCCTGTAACTGGTTTATTTGAAATAAATGATTTGATTTGAACCAATGAGAGCTCCAAACGCGGTCGATATCGACGATCGAGTCCCGTAATGTAAACTCATGGTAGCCACACAGAGACTATCATCAGTATTATAGATGGTTATGACTACTCCATTTGCTTACTTCTTCGCAGGCATAATTGAGACAGTCGACAGACATCTGAGAAGCATCACGCGGTCTCTAAAATACTGTGCTGCTGATGGTACTGATGAACTAAACGATACTATGGAAACAAAAAGTCGTGTCAACAAATATATTTGGAACAAACTGCTTTACATTGAGGATTTTACTTCTAATTCTTATGATTACTTGGACAATTTTAGTTGCGAAAGCTGTGATGCGGTTTTCGTTTGTTAATATTTGTCAAATTGATTCTAAATCGGATCGACTATAGATCCGATTGAATGAATACTGAAGCAGCATTTTAAGCCCTTAATTAATGGCGTTAGGTGATCGTTAATATTCTAAATCCATAAAAGTTCTTAGAGATTTTTGCATACATAGCTTTTGTCAATCAATGCAGCTTTCATTTTAGAGTGTTTTTATCCTTCTGTTATGTACAAAACTTTTTTTTTATATTCATCATCATCAACCTTTTTACATTCCCACTGCTGGGCACAGGTCTCCTCTCATACAGAGAAGGATTGAGCGTAATCACCACGCTTGCTCAATGCGGGTTGGCGATTTCAGACTTAAAAGTCCAGGTTTCCTCAAGATGTTTTCCTTCACCTTTGTAATCAGTCACTGGTGTCCAAGATATACTTAGAAAGTACATATAACTTTAGAAAAGTTACATTAGTACTTGCCTGACCTGGAATCGAACCCGCGCACTCATACTTGAGAGGCTGGTGTTTTATCACTAGGCCACCATGACATTTCTTCTTTTTTCATTATTATTATTAATTTCGTTAATTACTACATTGACAAGATGGATGTAAAAGTCTACATAGAAAGGATGGATTTAAAATACGAGTAAAAATGTAAAAAAACAGCACATTTAGCGAGCGATTGGTGCGTACAAGTGATTCCCACCGTTGACAAATGACAAAGCGTGCTAAGACAGAGGATTCAAGCCAAGGAGTCCTTTAACTAACAGCAGTTTTTAGAACGTTATGACTTTTTTATAGATGTTATTCAAAAATCATACGAACGAGAAAAATGTTTTAAAAAACAACACGACTTTGTATGTAACTAAATGATTGACTAGATTAAGTTTTAGGCCAACACTTAGTTTTTGAAAGGCTAATAACCACACAAACTCAAGGGATACGCATCCCACTTAAGTACTATGTAGCCAACGAAATCCACATTTTCTTTTTTTCAGGTCTGGGTCATGTATTTTTTATGTTGATTGAAATTATTCTTAAATGTAAAAATACGTATTTACATAATATGAATCAGCAAAACAAATAGAGAATTGTCTTGATAAACATAATGATTGTAATTCTAAAAACACATATGTATTTATTGTGATTGCAAATTTTATTATTAAACACATTCAAAGTGAAGGCTAATTCTTGTAATTTAAAACTTTCCATCAATCCAATTCAATTCTTGATTAATGGCCTTTGTGGAAGAGACGCCACAATTTTGCCAAGAACTTTCCATCTGTTGTCCCAGTCTCATCTCGAAGACAAACAAATGCTAAAAACTTGTCAAAATATAGGGATTTTGACAGATTCAGAGTTAGATCTGACTGTGAACGTGCTTAAGAGCGTTTACTACGCACAACAGGCAACATCGCAATTTAGTGTCATATTTCGTGGTTTTAAATTATTATTAATTAATTGGAGCTATATCAGAAAAATGTTTTCTACTGTTTAGAATTAGGTGAAAAGTATGTAGAAGGTAATAAATCATTGCGTTTATAGTTCTATTTCTATGCAAATTATTTGCATACATTATGTTAAGAAAACCCTGTCCGACCCGTAAGGATAATAAAGGTTAGGTAAGCACATGACCAAATAACATATGAAATTTTATATAATCATCATAGTAACAATACTAGTGAATTTTGAAATAATTTTTTTTTCCTGCGAATTAATTCCAACTTCCCCAAAATTTGGTAATTTTTAAAAAGTGACAACATTATTTTTGACGTTATAATTCTGAGCGAATAGCGTTGCGACTTGCGATCGCGTGCCCTGCCCCTCTTCGCCCGCGCCTGAATGGCCTGCCGCATATGTTTTAATTTACCTCTTTTTGCGAAATAATATTTATATTTTTAGGGGGATTTTTTTTATAATTTAGCCCGGCTTTGTAGGCATTAGTAGAATCAGTTATCGATACCTAACAATACCTTCTCGGATCGGACAGGGTTTTCTTTACATATTGTATAAATATTTTTTTTATTTTTTTCATTGCATATAATAGAGCATTGGAAACTTGCAAGGCGTTATGTTCATAGTAAAATAAATTTAACTAAACATTACAGTTTCTTACTTTATATCTACTATTCACCTAAAAAGTTAGTGGAACACATTTTTAAAATATAGCTAAATATACCAGTTTAATACCAAAAATTGAAAACCACGAAAGGAGATGTTTCAGAAATGTATGGAGCCTGCCAGCACATTGTACACTTGACGCTAGGTATAGTTACGCTATAGTTAACTGTTTTTAATGTCTATTTCCTATATTTTGGCTTAGTTTTTATACAGATTCAATTTAACTCGGCCAAGGAGTGCAACACAACTAGTAATAAATATGGTGGTCTAAATAAGCGAAATAAGATTTTGACAGTTACATTTGATTGACGTGACATGTATCTAAGGCTATCGTATCTATATTATCTACCATATGACTGTGAAAGAAACAAAACATGAATTCCGAACATACGGTCCATTAAACAAACACAATCAACTCAAATCAACACCCTACACGAACACAACGGGAAAGTCGCCAATCAAACGTCATAACCAGTGTGATGGCTACCTTAATAAAGGGTTAACTCATTAAAAAACGTTACAAATAATTAATTATATATACTTGTATTTTTATTCAAATTTAATTAACTTTTTTTTTTTTTTTATTTAGTAGTATGTTTATGAAAACCTATTTTTTTCCTTTTTATCTATGTAGCGTACATAGTGGTGGCCCAAAATGAAACATCTCCTTTGACCCTAAATTGCGACGCTGCCAGTCGTACGTAGTAAACGCTCTTAAACTTACCAGAAATGATACTGGCCAGCAAATTAAAAAAAGAACTTGAGAGAATTTGAATTTCGTGTGCTACCGGAAATAACTGACTGAACAATGGCAGCCAATCGAATAACTTCATTTGAATTTGACAGTTGATAAATGGTTATATTGTTTAGCATTTCAGAAACCCGTGATTTGTCTTATAAACTAATAATGTTTGTGTTACCTTATTGATCAAGATTGTGTGTGTGTTTAAGAAAGCTGGAAGCATAATATGAAGATAAAAAAGTAGATTAGACATGCAAGTGTATGATAATTAGCACATAGCGAGAAAGATAAATATAATATAAATAAATCTAAATATATAAATGTAAAAATATTACTTATTTGGCTAAATTCTCTAATTACAATTACATAGATTGGTTTGCGACTAAAACAATGGGTTTAAATATTATACCAACATTATATCTAGTCGATGTTCTGTCATATAGAGATGTATCAACTATGATCAAGACGAAAATTAAAAAAAAATTGTGGAAATTAAAACTTAAAATTATTTTTAGGAGAAAAAATAAATACCTTTCTAACATATCAATACTTATAAAATTGGTAGTCACTACATCTCTAAAAATACATGATTTCTTACAATGATATATAACTCAATAGCGTATAAATTTATAATCTTAATGTATTTAAAAATACTTTAGATACGGGGCTATTTAGTATAATCAAACTTCTACATAACAATAACATACTAGATACATAATAATAAATAAAATGTACGTACATATAAACTTAGAAATACCTGTGGTTCGGAGACAAAACCTAGATGATAAAAAGTTTATCAAAATATATTCACTATTCTTATTACGACAAAGTACGCTAACGATTATATAAAACTATATATTTAATATAATTTTAATAACAATAAACATTTATACCTATTCGTATAAATATTAGGGTAAAAAATATCAACTTTTGAGTATAAAATAATTTTCATATAAAAATCTAGAAAAAACGTCGGTTCCATGCGATTTTCTTCATAATAACATTATATTTGTATAAAAATATTACTTTCCTTACAACTCTACTCTAGAGAAATACCGTAGATAATACACATACATTAGCCCCCTTATTCAGAACCGTTACTTATAGTTAACTAGTGATTAGCAATAAGCTATTTGACAAAATGAATTTTTTTGTGATTATTTGCTTTAAATGCATAAAGTGAGGGTTCTTTATGTCATTTACATGAGTTTTAATAAAAATAATAACAATAAATATATCCAAAAACACAAAAATATGTTTGACTTTTTGTATTTCGCGCCACATATTGTGAAACGATCCGGATTGGCTAATGTCACGATGACGTCATACGCGCATCAGCACTTGTTGTTGTTCTGTGTTCTCAGGTGTTTTATCGATGTATTTGTACAACCCGATACAGCACAGCACTTGTAAACCATTTTATTAGATAAACAACAACAAATAACTAACTAATAAATACAAACACCACTGCGGAACTGAAAATCGTTTATATCGTCTTGTGACGTCACCTACAAGGCGCGACGCCATATTGCTGAATAAATCGTTTTGGCGGCTTATTTGAATTTTGAATGCATGATTCTTACGAAATACTTATTTAAAATTAAAAACAATACTTTCGATGAACTTCTTAACCGCAACCAAGTAATTCAAGATAGAAATTATAAATCTGTCAAATAGCCTATTGTTTAACCAAACATTTTTGACGTTTGCACGTCACTTAACTTTAATTATCGTTTATTAATAAACACCATAGTGTTTAAGGGGTTTATTTAAAAACGATGATTAAAGTAAAGTGACGTTAATACGTCAAAAATGTATGAGTAAACAGTCATTAATTACTAGTTAACTTTAAGCAACTTTTATGAAGATGGGGCAATATCTATATCCTTAATTCCCTCACGATACAAAAATCTAGCGCTATTTTCATTGCACATTACATACAGGTAGCAGATATAAAACCTTCTAGCTCATCAACTTTTTTAAAACCGCTATTGTTTCATCTATATTGTCTATAGCATCCTGGAGGTTCGAACACTATGACCAACGAGGTTTGTACACTATTTCGGGCCAGTCGGTCGTAGCCACACTATTTTGTACTTTTTCTTTCTCTTTTTTTCTACGCACTTACTGTGAGCGACGGTCTTACAACCCAAGTATGCTCTCCTGAGCGCACTTGTCACTTTGCCCTGACAATCAGTCACAATCCGACAGTTTAATAGGAGATAACATCGACTTTAACAAAAAAATAAATGCTTGAGAATAACTTCCTTTAAATTTAAAAATAAAATGCATTCTTTTTTTTTTTGTATAAAGACATGAATTAGACAGCACAAGTCAGAACAGTCAGCCACTCGAAAGAGTTTGAGATTGCGAATGAGAATTAAATTAGAAAATTGATCAGCAGAGCTTTTCAAATAACGGAAATCAGTAAGAAAACAGAAGCTCAAGAGTATTATCATAAAAAAAGTTATGAGATAATTTTTATATGAGAAAAATCTTAAAATTACCTATTTAGGTTTAGAATGGTAAATCTTATTAGACTAGAGAAGAAAATTCATGCTTAACACAAAATATTCTCACCACGCTGATCCCAGACTTTGCCTGCAATTATAATACGCGTTGACTGATAGCCTAGTAATCTAGTATACCTATTCACATCAGTGGAAATCCGACTTACTTATGACTAATATATTATGTATTAAATATATTAAAATGATATAAGATAAATAGCTATGCTTAATCAAAAGTATGGAAGACAAATAAAAAGATATATACAATACACAAAATATTATAAATGATGAGTAATATAAACATATAGAGAGATAAACTTTTTGAGAATCGTTTGAGAAAATGTGTGCATGATGTTCACATGCTTTTGTAAATAAAATTTTAGATGCAATGCAATCTAATCTTTGGTATTTACGATATTGAGTTTAATTTTCAATGCTCGGTATTGGGAACCATCAATGTAAAATGTTCTAACAAACTGTCGCGCACGCCTTATTTGCTGTGATTGGTTCAACGAATCATCAAAAGCGAATTGCATCACTTTTCGTACTAGAAACTGGCCGTAACATTCTGAATTCAGATATTTAAACATGTGAACATCTAAGTCACCAAATCGTGAAGAGTGTGAGTATGAGCGATGTGAAAGCGAGTATGTAGTGTAGTATGCGCCTGAGAGTGACGCGGCGGGGAGTTACCTTGAGCGGCACCGGTGGAACTTCGAGGTGGTAGCCTATGTCGCAGAGACTGCGTAGTAGGTCCACACCTGGAACGTAAAACCGGACTAGTTAAAGGTGCACGCACTAGTCGGTAATTATCCAATTCAAATCTATACTAATACTAGCTGACCCGGCGAACTTCGTTCCGCCTTAAAGGCAATATCACATGACTACTTTTTAAATTAGTATAATTTTAAATAAATAAATATTATTATTCAACGATTCTTTATTTGGGAGCACAATCCTGGCGGTTCTCCGAAAATCTTTAATGTGCTACAATACTCGCAAACAACATCCATTAGCCCAATGCGAACGCCATTGCGCTATATTATATGCGTATTAAAACGCTGCCCGATTCAAATCAGTATTTGATGAATTTCTTCTTGTGCTTCGTAAATTATCTAGCGCTTGATCTCTGAGGTTTGCTCGACGATTTCGCATTGCCAACCGAGCCGTTTCACGGGCTGCCTCCCTTTGCTCTGGTGAGTGAGAAGCACGAAGTCGAGCCATACTAAGGCTGTGCTCATCAAGTGCAATTTCTTGCTCTTCTTCAGTTCTTTTTCTTTTTTTGTTTTGGATGGGAAATCATCAAATGACCTCTCCCGCTCTGGGCGGAGCGGAAGGGCGTGTCAGACTTTTATTGACTAAAATCCACCCGTGTTCCTTTACTTGCCTATGCAACGACCAGTGCCATGGTTTCTTTTTTAACCAACCCGCAACCCTGTGGACCAGTCCTCGTGGACCCCGTCAAGGTGTGCTGACATCTCTTTGAGGCGCGTGTGAAACACAACGCGCCGTCAACCCGGGCCTGGTTCTTACCAGGAGGCTAGCTGCCTATCGCTCGCCACCCGCAAGCCCGCGCCTACGGTGGTCGGAAGTCCGATGTTGGCTCCTGACCAGGGCGCTTCCTGCGGCGGTTTGAGGCGTGAGGGTAGTGGGATTTCCGCTCCATCACGCGCTCTGCCTCCTCCTTTGCCAGCATCACTGCTTCACAGAAGGAGGTGAAAGCTTGCCATGCACTCTTGCTCCGGACTATGGCCCGGACCAGGGTCGGACGCGAGAGATCGCAGCCGATCGCCACCACGAAGACACGGCTGGGCTTTACCCAAGCCGGGCAGACCTCCACCATTTGCTCCACCGTGTCCTCAGGGCGATGCACACAGTGGTCACCCTGGCGTTTCCTCCCGCCTTATACGGAACAGGAACCTCCCGAAACAGCCGTGTCCGGTGAGGACCTACGTCAGTCGGAAGGTGAGGACGCCGTGGCGCCTCTCTAGCTACTCCTCAAAGAGAGGATTTTGATGTTTGTGGCGTGCTCAGTGCTGGATTGCGACAATCACACTTTCCATGTCTCTGTCTGCTGTACTGCGATTTTTCGCGGCAACGGAGTTGTGCCTCCTCTCGTCACTCCCACATGTGGGCGAGGGATAGTGTTTCTCCACAATTTAATGGATGTTATTATACATATAAAAGTTTCTTTTTAATTACTCTATCTATTAAAAAAAAACCTCATCAAAATCTGTTTCGCAGTTTTAAAAATTTAATCATACAAAAGGACATAGGGAAACAGAAAGTAACTTTGTTTTGTAGTATGTAGTGAAGTGATAAATGGCACAGCAATACACTATTAGAAATTTTGAAGTTGAAGTTTGCTTTGGGGCTTTTATTAAAAAAATTAAACCAGCAGAGAGTATTTATATTCCTTGCTTTAAATGAATGCATCAACATTCAACCAGTAAGACTTTTTTTTAATATGCTGAGTAGTGCAGCAGTGTGTTTGTACCATTTTTAGCAAATGAACCGCTAACTTATATTTTGACTGAGTTGTTTTGTTATTCCATGTCAGTTGCGTTTGTTATACCATGTCTTATGTCACGTCACACGGGAACGACGGGAACAACGGGAACGGGATAAAAAGTATCCTATGTGATAATGTGATATGTCCTTCTCCCAGTTCTTCTCTACCTCCCTAACAATTTTGAGCCATACTGGTTAAGCGGTTCTTGAGTTATAAATAGAGTAACTAACACGACTTTCATTTATATACATAGACTTCATTCAAATCGGACCAGCCTAGGAGGAATTCAGTGATGTACACACGTACAGCAGATTTAGGATGGAAAGAAGAAACCCATGGAAAGCATTGTCATCTACATTTGTAACAAAGATATCATACCTCTCTCTACCCTTAGAGCTCTTGTTTCCGTCTCTTTAAGTAAAATAATAAATCTTAAATAATTATTTATTTCTATTTATTTTTTTCTCTTTTAGTTCATAAGTACAAATTTAGTTAAATAAAAAAAAAATATCTTTTTTATTTTTTCGCCTTTTAGTTCTTATGTACAATTATATTTTTAAGTAACTAAAAAAATTAAAAAAAACTATAAACTTGTCTAAAAACAAAAAAAAAAACTTGTGATTGACCGGGTTTGAACCGAGGAACACCAGCCATCGCGAGTAGACCATACCAATATTGACTACGCTACAGCCGCTATGTCAAGCCGCGTGAAATTAGCGCCCATATTATGCGTGAAATATTGCGAAAGAGAAAACTCGAAAATATGCGCTTCCCCAGACATAAGACTGAGCTAGATCGATTTTTCGTCCCCGAAAACCACCACATATTAATTTTCAGCGAAATCGTTAGGGCCGTTTCCGAGATCACATGCTTCTTCAAGCGATTAGCGCCATCTGCCGGGTTGATTTGTGAATCTAAACGATCCAGGTCGCCACTCAAACGCATACAGAAAAATTCATTAAAATCGGTCAAGCCGTTTAGGAGGAGTTCAATGACATACACACGTACAGCAGAATTATATATATAAAGATATAAAGTTGAAGAGTTTGTTTGTTTGTGCGCGCTAATCTCAGGAACTACTGGTCCGATTTAAAAAATTCTTTGCGTTGGATAGCCCATTAATCCAGGAAGGCTTTAGGCTATATAGCATCACGCTGCGATCAATAGGAGCGGAGCATAATTAATTCCACGCGAACAAGGTCGCTGGCGGCTGCTAGTGTAAAGTAAAAGTGTGCTGTTATACACTCCCCCACTCTATTTCAAGTTATACAAATGAAAACTGTATTTCAAAGTCAATTAATGTGATTTCAGCGTGACTAACTCTATGGAAAAATTTATAAAAGGTTTGAAGTTGTAACGTAAACAGAACTTTATTGTGAATGAATTAAATTATTTTTTCCGTGAATTCATATTGGTTTACATTTTTTGTAAATAAATCGCTAACCCTTTAGTTACATCTCGATCGCGACTTACACACAACTATGTATACGTTTTTTTTTTTTTTTTTTTAATAATTATAAACTAGTGCTTGACTGCAATCCCGCCTGATGGTAAGCAGTGATGCAATCGTTGATGGTAAAGCGCACTAGTTTATTAAGCCTATTCACTTAAAAAACTTAGGAATAGGAAGGATGACGGCAGTTGAGCGAGGTGATGCAATGTTAAACCCAATACCAACACGACCAAACGATGCTGCGCTAGAGGGAGATTGATCTGGAGACTCTCCACGACCAAACTCCCGACACAACAACATTTGGCGCATCGTACCCGCCACACAACGCAACACAACTGCTCAGACCCGTCCTCCGTACGGCTTCACCAGACATCATGCCAGAACACGACGAATCCCTTGGCGGCAAGACTTTGTATGGTGGGTGGTAACTTCTGCCGGCAGCCGATGTTATGGCCTACCACCGAGAGAATGCGAAACTCAAACACGTGTCCAGTATTTTAGTAGTTATTTAAGTAAAGAATCTATGTACAAAATTTTAAAAAGACATCATGAAAAACCACAAAGTTATGAACTTGTTGGCTTGTTATGACTTGGTTGTCCCAACAAAAATATGGTCAACCATATACTATGGTCTACCATAAGCTGTGTTCTGCGCTCGGTTGGCTTGTTATGACTTGGTTGTCCCAACAAAAATATGGTCAACCATATACTATGGTCTACCATAAGCTGTGTTCTGCGCTCGGTAACCACAATTTCTAAATGTTATTGGGATAAAATATAACATGATGTAAAAATTATTGGAATCGATTCAGTTGCTTATTCTGACCAAACTATTTTCAGGTAAATGAAGTAAAAATAATGCTGTATAATATTTTGAGCTGGTCTGAAAGGAACACTCCACATGCACGCTTTCTGTTTCAAAGAAAATTATAAAGATAAACCTGTCTCATGTCATACAGTTTGGTAAAAATATACTTACCAAGTAAATGCAGTAATTTCTCATTTTGTTCGGAAAGTTTAAACATAACGCCAATAATAATTTTGCAGTGAAATTTAAACAGGTAACATCTCTGTCACAATTATATATATCACATGAACTCTCACCCGGCTCTCGATTCCGTCCATATCTCGTCTCCCAGGCGTCGAACAGTCGGTTGTAGTAGCGCGGTCCGGCGAGGAAGCCTAGATACTTGTATGTTTCATAAGTTGGAAATATTCGCTCCATATCTCCTGCTTGAGTCAACTCGTCTTCTGATTGGGAGAGGTGGCGGACGTCGTCTGGTGTCAGTGTTGATAGGATGTCGCGAAGGTACTGTGGGAGGTAACATTGTGTTGTTAAAACCATTAAGAAATAGAACAACTTCTTCTTCGTACCGGGCTTAAATACTACCATCCTATATCATCCCGTGGTTGTATAGAAAGGCGACTAAGGGAACTCTCACCAGGGAAGCGAATAGCAGCGCTTCTCCTATGGAATATTAAATTAATGCGATCCCGAACCCATCGGACTAGCTTGGGGATTATGGCAAATCCCTCCAACTTGGGTGAGGCCTTTGTCCAGCAGTGGACCTCTATAGGCTGAATAGAACAACAAACGTCTCAAACAAAATCATTTTGAATGATAATGCATTGTTTTATATGATCGACCTGCGGTAAACAGCACCATATTATTATCAATTGGAATCATTTTGAAGCAAGAAGTACAACACAAGAACAAAGGATTGTTCTGTATGTTTGAAAAATATGTCTCAACAATATAAATAACGTAATGTATGTTGTTGAGCTGTCAAAATGAAACATGCTACATGCAACAATGCTACAGTGACGCAATTACCCTGCAGCTTTAAAATGCTTTCCTTTCAAACAACTTTTACAGTTCGTACTAGACGAAATGGGGATTTATAAACACTGAACTTACCATATCCCGATCGTCCATATTCGTATAAATTATGTGTTTATCTCTTTCTTCTTTTGACAGGTACACTGTATACAACCGGCTGTCGTAAGGCAACCCAGCCTGGAATTAGAAAATAACAACATAAAATGAATACTAAACTAAGTATTGAATGTTTTGATTTAATAAAATAGTCATCATCATCATCAACCTTTTTAGCGTCCCACTGTTGGGCACAGGTCTCCTCTCATACAGAGAGGATTGAGCTTAATCACCACGCTTGCTCAGTGCGGGTTGGCAATTTCAGACTTAAAAGTCCAAATTTCCTCAAGACGTTTTCCTTCACCTTTTTATCAGTCATTGATGTCAAAGATATACTTAGAAAGTACATATAACTTAGAAATGTTACATTGGTACTTGCCTGAGAGCAACCGTTCTTGAGAGGCTGGTGTTTTAACCACTAGGCTACCACAAATAAAATAATACTTTTATTTATTTACTTGCTGCATCCCGCGGCTTCGATCTCATGGGAATATCGTGATAAAAATCCTATGTGTTATTCCTGGTTCTTATTAAGCATCTGTGTGTCAGAGGCTGACCTTCCTTATGTTAAATGCAAAATGTTATCAATAAACAAACAACACCTGCTTAATAAGCTCATTTTACGACAGTTTAAAGATGACTATTTTAAATAAATTAAACTAAACGAAAACTACTATAATAATGTAATGTGACGCCTTCCCATCGTGTCATCATATTCTATAGAAACTGTATGAAGCAATCGTTAAGCGACGATATAATAACAATAGTTTATGTGGAAAAGCTTCGTACTTCTATACATGACATGTGGTAACAATTTCAATTAAAATAGAGTATGGCATCTGTAGCCGAACTAGACATAGCCTGTATTTCGGCTATCAGCACCATTCTCCTCGTGAATAGGGTTGTATCCTAAAAAATAATTTAATGTCCATCATATCGGTTTATAAAAAATATTAAACACGTATTTTTTTATTTTTTCTTTCATCCAAATACAGAAGATAATTATATTGATTTGAAATGTCGCATGACGTCACGCCGTGGTATATTTCGTACCTCGGCGTAACGTCATTAGCCCGCACTCCGTAACTTTAATACGCTATATCTCAGTAGTTTTTGGTAATTTCGACGAAATAAAAAATATGGGTCTTAATTTTTTTTATAATCTATCTTCTTCTTCTTCTTCAGCCTATAGACGTCCACTGCTGGACAAAGGCCTCCCCCAAGGCTCTCCACGCTGACCGGTCTTGTGCTGCCCGCATCCATCGGCTTCCCGCGACCTTCACCAGGTCATTGGTCCACCCTGTTGGAGGCCTCCCTACGCTGCGTCTTCCAGCCTTTTTGTTTTTGTTTGTTATAATCTATAAGACAGACTAATTATTGTTCATCATCCCTATTATACTAATAAAGTGCCAATCAAATATAAATATCATCGCGGAGAGAATTTGATGACAAACACCAGAAAGTCTAGTGTATGTTACCACTAATCTAAGTAAATTACACTTTCTCGCAACGCTATAGTAATAATGTGAGGTAAATCACCAGTTTCTTAGGATTCTGCTTGGGGGCCGTGTCGATGTCTGTGTGGCCTGGAACCTGGAACTGTGAGCTGGATTGAGTACTAACTGTCCTATACTAACTACTATGCTTGAGGTATGGCAATGGACATAGCCCTAAACGGGCTTATTTAAAGTTAAGCTGCTACGTTTTGACATAGCAGCCTCATAAAAGTCTGTAATGACAGGCAATCTTCTTCATAGTGCCGTGTCAAACGTAAATATTGTTATTTCCAAACAACAGCCAGCAAATAAGCAATATATTCTAGGTATTTTAGCCCATAACGGTGCATCGAATTATCGCTTGTATGACCTTCCTTCCTGCAGATCAGAGAGCGTAACATACGCCTAGAGTAGCTAAACATTTTATGGTGCCTAAAGCACTATACCCCAACCAACTGTAAAACCGAAAATGGGGACTTGAAACAATACTTTTTAAACAAGCACACTACAGACATTTTATCATCATCATCACCATCATCATTTCAGCCGAAAGACGTCCACTGCTGGGCATAGGCATCCCGCATCCAGCGGTTTCCCGCGACCTTCACCGGGTCGTCGGTCCACCTTGTCGGGGGCTATACACGCTGCGTCTACTGATGAGTGGTCGCCTCTCGAGAACCCGTTGGCCCTATTGGGCATCGGTTCTACAGGCAATGTGCCCGACCCACTGCCACTTCAGTGTTGTAATTCTTCAAGCTATGTTCGTTACTCTCGTTCTTTAGTGGATGAACGAGAATAACCGACAGACGGAGTGACCTATAAGCTTATAAGGCCCATGTTTTACATTTGTGTTGATTCCTGGCTACAAGGAGCGACATTGATGAGCAAACAGCTTGTGTAAAAGTCTTCACTAACAAAATTTTTGGATAGAACATGGTTTAGCTATAATTGACTTGATGATTAATACAAATTTCTATTTGTAAAAGTAGTCTGAGCGTGTAAACTGGCCACAAAGGTAATATTGACCCTGTGTACAGTTGTCCCACTAAACTTTAAGACAGAGTAAAAAAATCACCAGTTTCTGTGGTTTCTCTTTGGACAGCATCTCAAGGTTGGTCTTCACAGGCACCTGGAACTGCGCCAGGTTGAGTACTGTGGTCACCAGCGGACCCTTCACGTGGATGTCCAGCGGTGACGCACTGTGCAGGCTCGGGGATATGTTCACCTGGAAATGTGCGTAAAATCTTACGTTAGAGCAAAGCATGGCATAGATACTATAGAATATGTTACTGTACACCAAAAATTTATAAAACTCGTTTACTTTTTTTTTCTAAGCTCTGAGAAAGAGGATAAAGATTAGTCTTTTAAGCTGAGGAAGAGTTCCATACCTGTACATAAGAAAACTGTTTTTAGTATTTGTAGTTTTAGCAGCAACAGAAATACATCATCACATCATCAACCTTATTTATCGTCCCACTGCTAGGCACAGGCCTCCTCTCATACAGAGAAGGATTGAGCGTAATCACCACAGAAATACATAATAAATAAAATAAATACGGACAAATCACACAGATTGAGCTAGCCCCAAAGTAAGTTCGAGACTTGTGTTATGGGATACTAACTCAACGATACTATATTTATAATAAATACATATATGTATAGATAAACATCCAAGACCCAGGCCAATCAGAAAAAGATCGTTTTCCGTCATGACCCTGCCGGGGATCGAACCCGGGGCCTCCACGTCGCAGACAAACAGACAGTGTTGACCGCTGCGCCACGGAGGTCGTCAACATTTATAATCGTCGGTCGTCGCATTTATAACGTGTGAAAATTCCAATTCATCAGCTATCACGGTTTATTACATACAGCCTGGTGACAGATAGACCACTAGTGAAGTCTTGGTAACATAGTTCTATTTTCCCCTTTAGGTGTGGAACTCTAAGGTTATTTCATGTAGTTTTATTTACTAGCTAAAGTTACCAACTGAAAATTATCGTGAACAATGGCCGAATTTATTCGATAATAGCAAAGCTTGAAAGGAACTAAAATTTTAAGATAGCCTCATGGAAATTCACCAGCAAGACGAATTATTAAAACTCAAAGAGACACCACACAGTCTAAGGCAAATTATACTCTGTCCACTACACTCCTTAGGGGACCGATTTTGTATAACTGTATTTTTAACGTGTACTACAATCCCTTGTTTTGAGTAAATAAATTATTATTATTACTAGCTTCCCGCCCGCGGCTTCGCCCGCGTGGAGTTCCGTTATATCGCGCTTTTTAGATTTCCCTCGGGAATATTAAATTTGTCCAGGATAAAAGGTAGCCTATGTTCTTTCTGTCTAAAGATTGTCTGTGCCAAATTTCATCAAAATCGGTTGAGAGGTTTAGGCGGGAAAGCGTAACAAACAGACAGACAGAGTTACTTTCGCATTTATAATATTAGTATGGATATACCAGGTTTTTAAGTTTTTAGACAGTTTTTTTTTTTTGTCGATACTGGAACACATACAGTAATTTCAGTAATTTCTGAAGTCACAAATCTTTTACCTCCAACAACCAAGGCTTGAGATCTTCATCCAACAACACGTCGATACCAAACAGCTCATAACAATTATATCTCGAAGTAATGTTAGCTTTGGTCAACGAACTGATACTCGCTTCCCCTGATATGATTGTCTTGATAACGAGATCCTTCATAGAGTTCCATAGCGCGTCAGTGTCGGCAAGCTTTTCGGTTTTCAGGTATTGTAGTAAGGTTTGAAGAGTCCTGAAATCAAGGTATAAGCACGATTAGATAAAACATGAGAGAGAGATAAAAAAAAATAATAATATACGGACAAATAGCACAGATTGAGCTAGTCCCAAAGTAGGTCCGAGACTTGTGTTATGGGATACTAACTCAATGAAACGATACTATATTTTTAATAGATACATATATAGATAAACATCCAAGAGTCAGGCCAATCAGGAAAAGATTTTTTCCATCATGACCCGGCCGGGGATCGAAAGCGGGGCCTCCACATGGCAGACAGGCGTGTTGACCGCTGCGCCACGGAGGACGACAAAAGAAAGAAGATGTGAGATAAGTCATGTATGTGATCAATTTAAACTAATTTTTATGCACTGCCTACGGGTAACGGTCATTTTTGTCTAGGTCTGACAATAGAAACTCCCTATTTAAGTTTCCAGGTCCAACAGTGTTTTGAGACAAGTATATTTTCATTTTGGGCTGATGGATATAGGAGATTTAAAACAGTAAAGACAACTTGTCTATACTGTTTGGCGTGTTCAGTCACATGTTGTTTTAAACTAAATGCGACTGGACACGCCATTTTACACAATTTGCCTATAAACAATAAAGTGTGTTAATCATCACTTCAATATAAGAGTTCCTCACAAACATCTCATGCGAATGTCTGACAGATGGTAACAATCATAATATGCTAATGCAGTCTAACAAATACAGTAAATACTAGCTGACCTGGCGAACTTAGTTCCGCCTTAGGCTAAGAACTCGCGGAGCGGATTACAGCCGCATACTCACCGTTTAGACCTGCCCTGGACTAAGACAAACATTTTAAAACCAAAATCAGCTCAATCGGCCCAGCCTTTCTCGTGTTTTAATCAGACTAACGAACAATTCATTTTTAATCAAATCCATTTGCTAGAATGTAGGTTTTTACAATGACCTTAAAACTATAATGTATAATTCGAATCGTTTCTAAGGATATTGCTGTTCTATTGCTTCATATGTTCGTAAAACATGTCTGCTGAATAACACAATGAATGTTGTCGAACTGTCAAAATGAAACCCATTGCTACTGATAGAGTATTAAGCAATTATCGTGCTAGTACAGTTATCTGATATATCGAAGTAATTTAAAAGTTTGTGTTTTTTTATCTATACTAAGTAATATACAATATGTAAAGAAAACCCTGTCCGATCCGTGAAGGTATTGTTAGGTTGTCACTTTTTTAAAAATTACCAAATTTCGGGGAAATTGGAATTAATTCCCCGGAAAAGGGGATTATTTTAAAATTCATTAGTATTGTTACTATGATGATTATGTAAAATTATATATTAGGTATATTTGGTCAGGTGTTTACCTAACCTTTATTATCCTTATGGGTCGGACAGGGTTTTCTTAATATATTGTATAAAGCTGAAGAGTTTGTTTATTTGTTTGAACGCGCTAATCTCGGGGACTACTGGTTTTATTTGAAAAACCTCTTTTTGCGTTGGATAGCCCATTAACCCAGGAAGGCTTTAGGCTATATAACATCACGCTGCAACCAATAGGAGCGGAGCATAACTAAATCCACGCGAACGAAGTCGCTGGCGGCCGCTAGTAAGTTATAAAATACTGCTTGACCGTAATCCCGCCTGATAGTAAGCAGTGATGCAATCGTTGATGGCAAAGCGCGCTAGTTTATTAAGAGCCTATTCACTCCAGCCCTGAAGATACTCAAATTGTAGTCCACGGAAACACCGCCGCTGGCAAATTGTTCCAGTCCCTCAATGTACGCGGTATAAAAAAGGAAGCGAAACGCTTCGTCCGGATCGGTAGTAGTAGCGTAGGTGTTAACAACGTAAGGGTGGAAACTCGCCGTACGACGGGTCGTCCGATGGTGGAACGGAGATGGGGGTATTAAACTATGCAAGTTAACTAATAATGGTCATAAACAAATGTTTGTTGTTGTATAGGCCTTACCACTTATGTCCTTCACAGGCTGCAAAGTCTTCATTTGGTGTGTAGTTCTTAGATAGTCTATTGATAGAATAATTTGTCAGGTGCATATACCTATCGTTCAGAAATGCTATCTCGTCGTTGTACTTAACTGGAATCAAAGAAATTAGTGTAGTGAGAATGATGTGAATGACCTCTTAGTACCTCTGTACTATTCTCTAATTGTAAGCCTTTGAATGCTATTTTACAGTAACCGCAGGTGTCCAATATACAATATGTAAAGAAAACCCTGTTCGATCCGTGAAGGTATTGTTAGGTGTCGATAACTGATTCTACTAATGCCTACAAAGCCGGACTAAACTTAAAAAAATCCCCCTAAAAAAATAAATACATATTATTATTTCGCAAAAGAAGGTAACTTAATACATGTGCGATAGGTAATAGATACGCGTAGTTGGAATTAATTCGCGGAAAAAAATCTTATTTCAAAATTCATTAGTATTTTTAACCGACTTCAAAAAGGAGGAGGTTACTCAATTCGACCGTATATATGCTTTTTTTTTATGTTTGTTCGCGCATAACTTCGTCGTTTATGAACCGATTTTGAAAATTCTTTTTCTGTTGGAAAGAAGACGTTCCCAAGGTGGTCCCATTATAAGGATATCAGGGTTTGATGGTGGAAGACCAGAGAATACAAGGGGAACTTTCAAAAGTTGCAGGGGCGACTAGTGCATTTCTTAGCATTTTCATTAAGTATTATAAAGCACTACAATTTAATAAAGGTCTGGAGTAGCTCTGATGATGTAGCCGGGAGACAGTCGAAGGAACTCCTCAACAATTCACAGCAGCTGTCTTGTGTTTGGGTTCGATTAATTTTTATTGATAAGAACTTTGCACCTAGATGGGTTGTGACTGTCATAAGAGCTCTGATGATGAAGGCAAAGGCCAGTTCCGGGAACTCCTCAACGGTTTACAGTAGCTACTTTGTGGTTGGACTTCATTCATTTATATTGATGAGACCTTTGCACCCATTGGGTTAAAATAATAGTCTGGTAAATTTGATGATGAAGATCATAGGCAGTTGAGGGAATACCTACTTACGGGTAAAAATTAAAGTAAACAAAATTACGTCGTTTCCCAACTATATTTGCGTCAGCTTCCAGTCTGACCGGACGCAACTGAATACATAGTACTTTTAACAACTAAAAAGTGTAAAACAAAAACTTTTTTACAAAAAAATAACCGACTTCCAAAAACCACTACAAAGTGAAAAATAACTAATTTCGGAAGTCGGTGTCAAAAAAAGAATATACAAAAACTTTTTTACAAAAAAACAACCGACTTCTAAAAATCACTACAAAGTGAAAAATAACTAATTTCGGAAGTCGGTGTCTTTAGTTTTTGTATATTAGTTTTTGACACCGACTTCCGAAATTAGTTATTTTTCACTTTGTAGTGATTTTTAGAAGTCGGTTGTTTTTTTGTAAAAAAGTTTTTATTTTACACTTTTTAGTTGTGAAAAGTAGGTACTATGTATTCAGTTACATCCGGTCAGACTGGAAGCTGACGCAAATATAGTTGGGAAATTACGTAATTTTGTTTACTTTAATTTTTACCCGTAATTTTGAAGAATTCTCTCGACTGCCTATGGTCTTCATCATCAGATTTACTGCAGCCCATTATTTCAACCCAATGGGTGCAAAGTTCTCATCAATATAAATGAATTAAAACCAAACACAAAGTAGCTTCTACAAACCGTTGAGGAGTTTCCGGAACTGGCCTTTGTCTTCATCATCAGTGCTCTTATGACAGTCACAACCCATCTAGGTGTAAAGTTCTTATCAATACAAATTAATCAAGCCCAAACACAAGGTAGCTGCTGCGAATTGTTGAGGAGTTCCTTCGACTGTCTCCCGGCTCCATCATCAGATCTACTCCAGACCTTTATCAAATTGTAGTGCTTTAAAATACTTAATGAAAATACTAAGAAATGCACTAAACGCCCCTACGATTTTTGAAAGTTCACCTTGATTTCTCTGGTCTTCCATCATCAGACCCTGATGTCCTTATCATGGGACCACCTTGGGAATGTCTTCTTTCCAACAAAAAAAGAATTATCGAAATCGGTTTATAAACCACGAAGTTATGCGCGAACAAACATAAAAAAAAAGCATATATACGGTCGAATTGAGTAACCTCCTCCTTTTTGAAGTCGGTTAAAAACCAAAGACACCGACTTCCGAAATTAGTTATTTTTCACTTTGTAGTGGTTTTTGGAAGTCGGTTGTTTTTTTTGTAAAAAAAAGTTTTTTGATGATCATCGTCTTTGCAAATTGTTGAATAGCTATATGATCTCGTTAACGAGCATTTTGACCCATATACAAAATAGTTTTTGGAAGTCGGTTATTTTTTTGTAAAAAAGTTTTTATTACTATGATGATCATGTAAAATTTTATATTTTATCAATTATGTGGGTTACCTAACTTTTATTTTATTATCCTTATGGGTCGTACGAGGTTTTCTTTACATATTGTATAAGATCTGCTTGGAAGACGACGAGACAACAGCTCAAGTGCTTTTAAACTGGCCGGTAGTCGCCACATACAGGGTAAAGTGCTGCGCTAACATCACAAACAAGACACAGCTTATCTTATTCAGGTGTCGCATAAGCAAAAAATAACTTAGATGCTACGTAATATTCATAGATATAAAAATAATACCTGAAGCAAATCTCGCCAATCCATCCTTATAAAGATATATCCGGAGCGGGTGCACTGACGTCACCAGTACATACAATCTGAGATCAAACTTATTGCCATTGATAAGATAAGGCTTGGACACGTAACGCTGAACCACGACTGGTCGCTTCTTAGGAATCTGGGTCCATTTAGAGACCACCTTGATGCCTGTGCCACGGGCTGATGCTGGCTGGAATTAGGAAATAGTAAAATTAATTGATTGGACTACTTCCAAAGGCATACTATTGAGTAAACGACTAATTTAACCAGTTGGAAGCTACATAGTATCTATCCATATAAGTTTGGAACCTGCCTAGTAAAACCACAGTAGAGACAGAACAGTAGCTTATCTATGGCCGCCCGCAAAGTTATTTGCCTACTCTTGCGTTGAACCACAGCCCGTACTGCCCCTATGTTATTCCAAGCTATATTATGCCCGCGTGTGCGTGAAATCGCGTACCGACACGGCGCACGGCGCGCACGCAATCATTCAAACCGAGAGCGACTCGTTTCTATGAAGATGTTTTACTGTCTGTCTACTGTGGTAAAACACCCTGTTTTTCTTTTTTGGAATGGGAAATCATCAAATGACCTCTCCCCCTCTGGGCGGAGAGGAAAGGCGTGTCACTTTTACTGACTTAAACCCACCCGTGTTTCTTCACTTGCCTGTGCGCCAGGGCCACGGTTTCCTTTTTTAAACACCCGCAACCCTGACCCAGGAAGCATCGGTCTTCGTGGACCCCATCACCATATGCTGACATCTCTTTGAGGCGCGCGTGGAACACGACGCGCCGTCGACTCGGACCTGCTCCCTAATCGGCGAACACATTTTTGTCAAATGATTGCGACTAGTTGGGATCAGCTGCTTAGGATCGTTTAGACCTCCCATTGGTCCGTTCGGTCCAAATGATCCCAACTCATTTGACAAAAATATGTTCGCCGATTAGGAGGCTGGTCCTTACTGGGCGGCGAGCTGTCCACTGCTCATCGCCCGCAGGCCCGCGTCTATGGTGGCTGGGAGTTCGATGTCGTCTCCCAACCAGGGCGTCTCCTGCGGCGGCTAGTGACGTGAGGGCGCTGGGATTCCCGCTGCCTCACGCGCTCCGCCTCCTCCTTTGCCAGCATCACTGCTTTGCAGAAAGAGATGACGGCCTGCCATGCACTCTCGCTCCGAACCATGGCCTGGACCAAGGTCGGACGCGAGAGATCGCTGCAGATCGCCGCCACGAGGACACGGCGGTGCTCTACCCAAGCCGGGCAGACTTACATCGTATCCTCAGTAGTAAAACACTCCTCTTCAATCAAGTACATATTTAAAAAATATATCAATATAGTTTTGGTCACCATGGTAACTATGCAGTGCTACAAAGTTGCATATGTGTTGAATGTCTCATAAACAACAATGATCTTGTACTTGATAATGAAGGGTACGCCATTTAAAGCTTCGTATATTTATGCACCCCAATTTTATGTAGTCTAGACAGACGTTAATATTGTAAAAACGCGCCATTGACATTTGAATATCGTCGTAAATCTGTCGTAAATATTGACATGCCAAGTATAGGGTTTCAGATTCAATGTCGAATGTTTTGAAACTTTTTGAAGTGATAACCTTTTAAAAATCCTTGTTATTTAAAAGCCGATGAAACGAAAAAGCGACCATAAAATAAAGAGACCCTCACCCTTTGTAAAATCTTCATATTTAACTTCTGTAATTTTTATGGCGTACATAATAAAGAGTATTCTTTTCTACTTTGATCATAATGCAAGTTAATTTATCTATTTTATATGCACTTGTTTCCGGGCGAATAAAACATATCAATAGCAATAAAAATGTTTTTTGACATGACAACATCTTATACCTAATTCGATAGAGCCGGCTACACGCATGAATAAACATGACTGATGCGGCGTTACCTCGCCCTGAGGCGTTCCATTTAAGGCTTGATGTGCAAGCGAGAGCGCGGAACGAGCGACAAAGAGGCACAATTGGCCTCCGCGTTCGGCAGCGTTCGACATCTGTCTCTCTCCTAATTGAGTGAGCGATGCGTCCGCGTGGGCAGCTGCTATACAATAATACATTTACATGTTTTCGTCAAGTATGAAGTGCAGTGAAAAGTGAATGTGGTGTCAATTGTTTGTAGCAACGATACTTGCGGTGATAATGGTTTAAAAAATGCAACAATTCCATCTGTATTTTCTTATGACGTTGTCACATTCAACTAACGTCAATAAACCGACTCCACAGACAACCGGTGTTTTTTTTTTCACAACCCTTAAATTGGTATAACAAGGCTGCCGCCTTATTGATCTTTAGTGCTAAAAGTGAGAGACATCAGAGTGAGAGAGAAAGAGATACATACCGGTTTAATAATCCACCTTTCATTATTAGCTGCATACTTTTCCCAGTCGTGTTTCAGCAGTTTCATATCATGGGGTAACACATAGGTTTTCGGCATGATACCAAACTCAGCGATACCGTATTTAGAGACCAGTTTCTGCAGATTCCTCCACAAACGATCTTTTCTACCAATTTGAAATGTCCCCGGAAAATGATTCATCTTTTGTCCGTCTTTAATTGCTCTGAACATAATTGATTTCATGTGTTTGCCCCAAATACCAATCCACTCAATCGTTTCTGTAATCAGATAGTAGGTACGAATCTGGTTTAGAAATTTAGGCGAATCTTCCGCCATATCGAATTGTCGTCACATACAAACTATGGTCTAATACAGAGTCCATTCAAATAACAGTGAAGGCGTCGAGTGAATACATTTCCGATACCTAGTATATTGTGTAGCTAATAAAGGATTAGAAAGAGAATTGTCGCAGTGACAAGTATCAAATTCATAAGTAAAAGAAAGAACGAAAAGGTATTTATAGTGGACACGTAAATGCAATCAAATATACAATATGTAAAGAAAACCCTGTCCGATCCGTGAAGGTATTGCTAGGTATCGATAACTGATTCTACTAATGCCCACAAAGACATGCTAAACTTAAAAAAAAATCCCCTAAAAAAATAAATATTATTTCGCAAAAAAAAAAGGTAACTTAATGTGCGATAAGCAACCCCTTCCGCGGGCGGCGGGGGGCAGGGCACGCGGCACCTGTGACGTGGTCGCGTAGCTATTCGCTTATAATAATACCGGTGTTGTCACTTTTTTAAAAATTACCAAGTTTCGGGGAAATTGGAATTAATTCCCGGGAAAAAAGGATTATTTCAAAATTCATTAGTATTGTTACTATGATGATTATGTAAAATTTTATATTATATTTGGTCAAGTGATTACCTAACCTTTATTATCCTTATGGGTCGGACAGGGTTTTCTTTACATATTGTATATACAGGGAAACTTTTTTCGAGTGCGCAAAAAGTAATGGGTGGCTCAGAATCAATAACAGAACAAATCTGCATTATTAGTTTAAAAATAAAAAATAATGTTTTTGTCCGCCCTAAAATCAGCAAATGATAGACACCAATTATTCATATCAATATCGTAGTATTAGCATATGGCCGCGTAGTGAACATGCGGACGGCGCGGGCGCGCGGGGGTCCTGTGATGTTCCTGCCGTCCCCACTCCGCCGAACATGAATGGGACCACGTGCGGTGACCATAACATCGATTTCTTAATAAACATCTTTCGTTATCAATAACTATTTTTTTTTTTGTACTAAAACATATCAAAGTAATAATATTTTTATCTATAAAACTTATTTAGCTATAAGTTGACAAAGTTTGCGCACTGGATAAAATTTTATCCTGTATACAATCAAAAATTTAAAAATCAAATGTCGCAGTGCTGGTATCCTAATAGGGCCCACTGTGATGTCACGGATATAACAAAATATTAGTATATAGGCAGGTCAACTGTACGCAATATACAGAAACTAAGGTTAAACATGTGTTTTATTAATATTAAATATGGCATACTATAATCCGGATGCCTCGATAATCCGATAAAGGTCTTGTTTTTACCTCTCCGGATTAACGAGGCCCTACTGTATTATAAAAAAAACTGCACTACACTATACAACGTGTAACATAAAGGGTATATACATAAGAAAGGCATGGCATCTTTACATGATATCAAACGATATTTGAAGGGTTTTTTAATCCTATTTCTTTATGTTAGGAAGTTATGAGGAAAAACACCGCCTGTGATAGGCTACTATCATACTAGTCGCACAGAGATATTGAAGACATTTATCGGATTTTGGCAAGTAACGTGACGGGTAACGAGTAGTTATTAACGTATGTAGAGTGCTGCCACATTTGTTATGATTTTATTTTAAGAAACACACGAAAATTTGGTACCAATTTTTTGAGTATTTTATTTTGAGTTGAAACCCTTCCGATATCGTTTGATATCATCTAAAGATGCCATGCCCTTGGTTTGTATATACCCTTTTTGTTACACGTTTATAATTGTCAACAAATCAACGGTATAATATGTTAGTTAAATTAAATCTTGATTGAAACAGTTCTATCAATAAAAAATAATTATCATCACCCTATCTACAAAATAAATTCTAGAACATACCTTCCTGTGGACATTCCGCAGTATCACAATCGCTCTTCACCAACCGGAAGCCAGAATTCGTCAACGTTTTCTTGACAACTATAGGAGTTATCGTGGTCAGCTTCCATTTGAGGTGTTTCTGTATGGGCATTGGTATTTTAAGGCAGGGGCTTTCTTCGTGCCCTATGAACTTGAGGTAGGGAGGTACGCGGGGGAAGAGCGAGGGACGAAGGCAATTTGACACCGATTCAGGAAGGTGGAGCGGCGATTCTGAAAATGAAGAATATTTGTGTGACGATTGCAATAGATGCGACAAAAAGCGTAATACATGTCTAAAAAAGTGTCTGAAATTTTACTCTAAACTAGATTTTATAATCTACGTTTACTTTTGTAACCTGTTACACTTCTAAAAAAATGGTAAAGACGACAGCACGTCAAGCTTCTAAAATGTGTCAGATTTCTTTATTAGATTTTGAACTTTATCCCTAAAGCATTAAGAGGGAACTCTAGTGGCGTTTTCTCCATACAAACGTATTCCGCTGTTTGCTTCGTGGATAACGTTTTAGAGCAATTTTTTTTTTCTACAATTTCACACCTTGATTATACGCGCCCCTATTATTTGATTTTTTCGAAAACTTAATTAATAAAAGAAATATGATGTTTCTAAATCCCGAAAAATAATCTATTTTTATCGCCAAGTTCAGACGACTATTATCTACACAAATGTGATCAGTTTTTAAAAAAAAAAGAAAATAATAGAGGCATAGGTATACTCATCCTTTAAATTTTGATATGAAAATAATTGAGATCTGCCGTGTTTTGAAAAAGAAAACAGCGGAATACGAAACGTCTTTTGGTCAACATTTTTGTGGGTAAAATCAACCTGAGTTGCAACTGTCCCTTTCGCACTTTCCGGAGAAAGGTTGAATTGAAACCGGCGCGACGGCAATAGTTTCTTCAAATAATAGGTATTTCAACTCAAATTCCTCGGCACTAGAGTCCACTCTTAAGGCCCAAGGTTGATTGGGAATATTTGGCAGTTTGGAGTAGCTTGACCTGCTGTCGTCCGTACCTACATTACAATTTAAAAAAAATACCAAAATACTAGTAAGAATAAAAATGGTAATGCAGATGGGATTTTCAAACCATGAAAAGGAGACTTAATAAATAATTTGGACGAGGAAACATTGCTCAATTGACAGAAACCTTCTCATTAAAATATTCAAGTGTTCAATCAAAACACGATTTTCAGTCAAAGCCTGAATTACGGTCGATACCTTATTTTTTGGTTGAACCTGAAACTGAAACTTCGGTTCCACACTAATACATTGGTATTGAATAAATTATCTCTTGACAATCCCACTCGTATAAAAATGTGAATGTATCTTACTCTTCAACTATAAACTACCGAACGAATTTGGATGAAATTTGGCACATACGTGGTCTAAAACCATGGGTAATGATGCTAAAAAGGTTAAAATGTCATGTCAAGTCGTTTATTTGCTTGAATGTGGATGTGGTTACACGAGGCAATACATAATTAGATACAAGCTCATTAAACCACCATATCCTACACTAGTGGCCGCCAGCGACTTCGTTCGCGTGGAGTTAGTTATGCTCCGCTCCTATTGGTCGCAGCGTGATGTTATATAGCCTAAAGCCTTCCTGGATTAATGGGCTATTTTTTTCAAATCGGACCAGTAGTTCCTAAGATTAATAGGTGAGCAGAATCTAATAAAATATAATACATACCTACGAGATTACACACAGGCCTTCTTACAATAGTGTTAGGTCTCATTACACAGAAAACTAGAGTCTACTAAACTATGTCATTTTCTTTTTATAGTACATAAATAAAATAGAGAATAAATGAGGGAAAGCCTAAGTAGGTGTCATCCAAACGTGTTTATGGTGTTGAAGTGACATAAAACAGGTGAACAAAGGAGGTACGAAAAACTGAACCAGTGCCAAAGATTTAATTCAAAAAAATATCCGCATACTACGCATATCGTCGACAACTACGCAACATCGAAACTACAACAACATAATACGAAAAATACAAAGTGAAACGCAAAAGTCGCATTACCAAAAGTTTATGAAAACTTCAGTTCAATTAAAGGCACGTAACCATTAGATTATCTTATTCAATTACAGTTCTTCTCTTCTTGTCAGCCAATAGAGGTCTTTTTTTTAAATAAATTGTAAACTAGCGCATGACCGCAATCCCGCCTGATGATAAGCAGTGACGCAATCGATGATGGTAAAGCGCACTAGTTTATTAAGGGCAGAGTTCTGCTGGACAAAGGCCTCCCCCAAGGCTTTCATTCCATTGGGGGGCATTGCCATAATCCCCACGCTTGGCAGGTCGGTTAGGGATCGCAGTAATTTGTTATTCTACAGGAGAAGTGCTGCTGCCCGCTTCCCTGGTGGGAGTTCCCTTTTTTTTTTTTGTTGGGATGGGAAATCATCAAATGACTTCTCTCGCTCTGGGCGGGGCGGAAGGGCGTGTCAGACTTTTACTGACTAAAACCCGTGCTTCTTCGGCTTGCCTGTGCGACAGCCAGGGCCACGGTTTCTTGCTTAACCAACCCGCAACTACGACCCAGGAGGCATCGGTCTTCGTGGACCCCGTCACTATGTGCTGACATCTCTTTGCGGCGCGCGGACCATGGCCTGGACCAGGGTCGGACGTGAGAGATCGCCGCCGATCGCCACTACGAGGACACGGCGGTGCTCTACCCAAGCCGGGCAGATCTCCACCGTGACCTCAGGACGATCCACGCAATGGTGACACCCTGGCGTTTCTTCCCGCCTAATACGGAACAGGAACCTCCCGAAACAACCGTGTCCGGTGAGGACCTGCGTCAGGCGGAAGGTGAGGGCGCCGTGGCGCCTCTCTAGCCACTCCTCAAAGAGGGGACTTACCGCCACTATTGTGACGTGCCCATGGTGGGAGTTGCCTTAGTCGCCTCTTACGACACCCACGGGAGAATATGGGTTGGTACTATTCTTTGCCCGGTACCATACGGGACAATTACAGTTACGTTCCTCTAATTGAAATTATGACGAAATAGCGTGTCGTTTTCATACGAACTCTACCGCCTTTGTAACACGACGTAAAATCTGAACAATTGGGGTGGCTTGCCTTTGCGTGCCGGCAAGTATCTGAACGGGTTTGTCGTGTGCAATGTTGTCAGAAACAATTGTTCCTTGCTAATTTTGTCTGCGAACAAGTTAGAATGTATTGACGGATGAATCAAATCGTGGTTAAATGGTAATAACAGCATTTGTACTACAAAAAGAACATATTTATCAGGGTTCCGTAGTCAACTAGAAACTCTTATAGTTTCGCCAAGTCTGTCTGTTCGTCCGCGTATAATCTCACTGGTGGTTAGTACCAGAAAGCTAAAATTTAGTAGCAATATGTACATCAATCACGCCGACAAACTGATAAAGTAAAAAGTGGATATAAATGTTTTGTGGTACCCCCCATACACGTACAGCGGAGAGTATTTTTTTTTATTTTCCACCCTGACGGACGTGTGATATATTTTTGGGTAGGTATTTAACAATGAACACAGGTTTGCCAAAATAATTTTTTGGTATTGTTAATATTTTAGGAAATAATTGCTCGAAAAGTAAAAAAATGCGTCCCTCCCTCTAGCTTCTGAAAGTAAGTTTATAAATATAGAAAAAAAATCTCAAATATAGGACTTTACAAAAACTTGAAAGGTTGAAAAGTTTTTTGAAAAATTAAACAAATAATTTCTGAATTAAGTTAGTAATTTAAATGTATATGCAACTCTTAAGCGCCTCACACACCAAAGCCCGGCGGCACAGCCCGCCGGCTTATGTTGAAAGAAGCATGTCAGCAACCATCGCCTGCCGACGTGTCGGCTAGCGTACGCAAGCGCTCAGTTGCCCGGCGACATTTCAGCTGTAGTGACGTGTAGTATTTACTGTCAAATAAGTATCTGATGTCGAGCCGCCGACATGCCGCCGGCAAAGTTTTACAACTTGCAATGACTGAACCCGCCAAACTAGCCCGCCGGCAAAATGTTGCGGATATATGCCATAGGCTTTGGTGTGTAGAGCGCCTTAAATGGGGTCACTTATCATAGACAGCCACTTATTGTACGGAACCCTGAACGTGGCCCGACACGGTTTTGGCAGGTTTTTTAAGCATTAGCGTTGTTTTTATTTAGGTTGATGTGACTAGCCCCCTAATCGGAGAACAGATTTTTGCCAAATCATTGCGACTAGTTGGGATCAATTGGTATCGTTCGGGCCGCCCATTGGTCGGTTCGGTCCAAACGATCGCAACTAGTAGCAATCATTTGACAAAAATGTGTTCCCGATTAGGGGGCTGGTTAAAATGTATCGAATTGTTTATCAATATAAATGTTAAACTATATTTGGTCTAATATTGCGTGGTAAGCTATAATATATAATAGGCTTCGTGAATGTATTTTTAGAAATACAGAAAACGTTTTCGCGACCTTTTTAGGCTTATGTACGTCTGTAATATAATACAGAGTTCTATTACATCTAGTGTGTCGATAATATTCAAGAATGCTGTTAAATATGTTCATTGAAATACATAGGTATACATATACAATATGTAAAGAAAACCCTGTCCGACCCATAAGGATAATAAAGGTTAGGTAATCACTTGACCAAATATAATATAAAATTTTACATAATCATCATACGAACAATACTAATGAATTTTGAAATAATCCTTTTTTCCCGGGAATTAATTCCAATTTCCCCGAAATTTTGTAATTTTTAAAAAAGTGACAACACCGGTATTATTATAAGCGAATAGCGACGCGACCACGTCACAGGTGCCGCGTGCCCTGCCCCCCGCCGCCCGCGGAAGGGGTTGCTTATCGCACATGTATTAAGTTACCTTTTTTTTTGCGAAATAATATTTATTTTTTCAGGGGATTTTTTTTTAAGTTTAGCCTGTCTTTGTGGGCATTAGTAGAATCAGTTATCGATACCTAACAATACCTTCACGGATCGGACAGGGTTTTCTTTACATATTGTATATCCCTAAGTAATTTTAGTGGTGTATAACCACCAAATAAACCGTGTTTGTGTACTTAGTAGGCAAGTTGCATTTTACGGTAAAACTTTAATTTGAATCTTTTGTAAGTTAATTAAATATGACTTCTATGTCGTCGATGGAAGGATCAAATCAAATTGATTTAAGTATGCTTAATCCATACTTATATGTTGCAATGTATAGGCATCTTTCAAAATGAAACCATTAGGTAACTTACCCTTGGAAACCGCTTTCTTAGGTGTGACAGCCGTTCCATTCAGTTTTGTGGACAGTTTAGTGACCTGCACGAGATTCTCCTCCTCTTTCTTCACAGCCGAAGGAAGAGCTGGCTTTTCCAGTTTCTCCATCTCCGCTAAAGCAGCATCCGTTTCCATTTTCCAGTATTCCAGAGGGTCTGGCGAGGGAGATCTGCTGTCCGCACTGTGAACGATAAGACACAATATTATGAAAGGTCAAATGCATTAACAAATTTGACAGACGAGATGCTGAAATGATATAAATGATGATAAAAAAAGATATTTTCTATAGCTATAATTTCAAGTAGATTGATCAAATTATAAATGCGAAAGTAAGTCGTGACGCCTAAACCACGTAAAGGGTCATCCAATCCAGAATAGGCTATTTGACAAGTATGATTTTTTTTGTGATTATTTGCTTTAAATTCATAACATGAGGGTTCTTTATGTCATTTACATGAGTTTTAATAAAAATAATAACAATTAATATATCCAAAAACACAAAAATATGTTTGACTTTTTGTATCTCGCGCCACATATTGTGAAACGATCCGGATTGGCTAATGTCACGATGACGTCATACGCGCATCAGCACTTGTTGTTGTTCTGTGTTCTCAGGTGTTTTACCGATGTATTTGTACAACCCGGTACAGCACACCACTTGTAAACCATTTTATTAGATAAACAACAACAAATAACAGATAAATACAAACACCACTGCGGAACCGAAAATCGTTTATATCGTCTTGTGACGTCACTTACAAGGCTTGACGCCATATTGCTGAATAAAGCGTTTCGGCGGCTTATTTGAATTTTTATTTGCATGTTTCTTACGAAATACGTATTTAAAATTTAAAAAAAATACTTTCGGTGAACTTCTTAACCGCAACCAAGTAATTCAAGATAGAAATTATAAATCTGTCAAATAGCCTATTTCGAAATTTTCGATCAGTAACTCACTATCAGTAGCAATGGGTTTCATTTTGACAGTTTCACAACATTCATTGCGTTATTTGCGTTGTTGAGCAGACACATCTTTATGAGCAATGGATAAGCAATATACTTCAAAATGATTCCATCTGATAGTAATAGCGTGTTACGTAATTAGGGTGCAGGTCGTATCCTGACACGAGTTTACAATTTTTTACCCATCCCAAAAAAAGTGAACAACGCCGCAAAAGTTTTCACTTTAAAAAATATAGAAACGAACGTATGTCGTTCGTAAAGGAAAATATCCTGAATGTAGGCTGTTAACCCAATGGAAGGATGTCGCAGTCCGCATTGCGGGGAACTTCTTGGAATACGGTACTTTAGTGCAGTACAAAATGGCGCAAAAGTACTTGAATAATATTACAAAAGTTATATGCAGTTACACTGTCTTTAATTCGCATCAACGCTATGGAGATTTTGTCCTATTTTGATAACTAGCCGTTCGTGTCAAGTATGGCATCACCCGAGTGAATTCAAATCCAAAATTACGATTATCCAAGAATTCTTTCATTTTTAAAAAATCGGAAAAACACTTATAAAGAAAAGCCTCCCAAATCGGTCAACCCGTTCGTTCTCAAGTAATGATCTTTCATTGCAGCAGTTATTTGTGTAAATACACGTGTTTTTACACGTGCCAAACGACATGGCGTACATGGCTATATAACGGTGTCATAACATTCATTAGATTAGAAAAAAAAGAAAAAGCTACGTCGCCCCACACTAGGTATTTCTCCTGTATCGTGTGTGCGTTTACAAACATATAACTCACATACACAAACATCCAGACCCGGAACAACTACTTGTAGGTCATACAAATATTTGTTCCGTGCGGGAATCGAACACGCTACACGCAGCGCAGCAGTCAATTGTTTAACCACTGCGACTGTGCTAACATTACATACATTTTAAATTTTTAATCCACAATATCTTCTATATCTTTGCACCTACCATGTTTTGTCTTTGCAATTTGCATCACCTTAAGGTAGACTGTTAGAAAATGCTTAAGGCATTAAGACCGCCATTGTGCAAAGTTTTCCTTTGTGCATAAAGTTGTAATAAATAAATAACGTATTTAATTTTTACTACAATATTATAATTGTGAAATTTGTGAATACAAGTGTTCGCAATGCTAAATCTAAGCAACAACTGATTTTAATTCAAGGACATCGAGCATGGAAACAGGCTGGAAAACACAATCATGTAAATAAAATTTTGACAAATTGCTGGTGACAATTTTTGTACGAGTGAGTGGGATAAAACGATTTAGCAAGCTGTCCCACTCCTTTTCATCATGAGGCAAGTGTTTTTCACCTTCGAACTAAATTATATTTGGTCTTTTTTTAGGGTTCCGTACCTAAAAGGTAAAACGTAACCCTATTTATAAGACTTCGCTGTCCGTCCCTCCGTCTGTCACCAGGCTGTATCTCATGAACCGTAATAGCTAGACAGTTGAAATTTTTAGAGATTATGTATTTCTGTTGCCGCTATAACAACAGATACTAAAAATAAAAAATATTTAAGGGGTGTTCCCATACAACAAACGTGATTTTTTGCCGTTTTTAAAGATAATGAATGGTACGGAACCCTTCGTACACGCACTTAGCTGTTTTTTAAAATATCAATAAGGGGTATATTTTAGGGTTTCATACCTAACTGTTATACTGATTTGGATTACATAGACGAACGTACTACTATGTCATGTGGACATACTTGTCATAGTAGTACGTTCTCTTGGGATAATTTCCTACCGCCACGTGGGTAAGCCGCGAGCAAAAGCTAGTTATCACAATTATAAGATTACTCACTCTTCAGTATCCAACTCAACTGCGATGCAGTCCGTCTTGCTTCCAGACTTCATCTTGACGCTGCTTGGTTTCTTTAGTTTCTTCTTAATCTTCACGACTTTCTTGGTAACTGGTATGAGGGTCCCCGAACTCACTGGCAGCGCCGGACTCACCGCTGGGCAGGTCGGCGTTGGCGTGTCTTGGCGTGGCTATACGGAAATACGAAATAGTTTACATATGTTTTTGGATTTTTAAAAGTGCTATTTGGGTGTACTGATCTAGTTTTGGATAACGTTTCTGGAGTAGTAACCAGATATTTTATAGATTATTTCGGCAAAGTGTATCTCAAACTCAAAACAATTTCCAACACACAAATTACAGGACTTTTGAATTGTCAAGGTGTCGGTCTGTCAGAAAGATGAAAGTAGTTGTTTTGTATAGAATACAGACGTTGGTAGTTCGACTTAGGTAGAGTTTGGGTTTTGCCGTACGGAGGACAGGTCTGAGCAGTTGTGTTGCGACACAATAGACAGAGAACAGTAAAACATCTTCATATAAACGAGCCGCTCTCGGTTTGAAAGTATGCGTGCGCGCCGAGCGCCGTGTCGGTACGCGATTTCACGCGTCCGGGAGGCAGCGGCTTTTTAAACAAGTCATTTTATGCCGGCTGATGTTAATATAGAAAATAGAATGCATGTGGCTTATGACGAAATCGATCGTCAGCTGGTCCAGTTGCGGTGGATGCGAGATTGGGAAGCTGCGCAATACGTTAAAAAATAAAAATCTGAAAAATATTTTATACCACATGAAATTTTTTTCACGTGTTATTGACATTGATTACAATTAAAAGAAAGTAGTCAGCTGCACGACTGAGGGTGGATTATGCGTCAGCTGAGCGTACGAAGTAGCAAAAAAAAAAAGAAATTATTTTATGCCGATTGAAATTTTTTGACATGATTTTAGACATTTACAGAAACTCGATATTGATAATCAGCTGCATATACAGTGGAGGAAAACACGTCAGCCAGAGCAGGAATGTATGACTGCGGCGTCAGTCGGAGCATTGAAAATTCCGCGGGTCACAAAGATATACCCGCGCAGTCATACATTCCTGCTCTAGCTGACGTGTTTTCCCCCACTGTATATGCAGCTGATTATCAATATCGAGTTTCTGTATATGTCTAAAATCATGTCAAAAAATTTCAATCGGCATAAAATAATTTCTTTTTTTTTTTTGCTACTTCGTACGCTCAGCTGACGCATAATCCACCCTCAGTCGTGCAGCTGACTACTTTTTTTTAATTGTAATCAATGTCAATAACACGTGAAAAAAATTTCATGTGGTATAAAATATTTTTCAGATTATATTTTTTTTACGTGTTCTATGGGTTCTCATAGCAAGCGCCCCCGCAGGTGCGTCAGCTGACCTTCACTTTCGTTATTAGGATCAGCTTCTTCACTAGTATTGTGAAGTAAAGATCGGCTTAAAAACACTAATCAAAATAGCCGCTGCCTCCCGGACTAACACGCTGGCATAATATAGGATGGTATAGGATGGCGGCAATACGGGCTGTGCCGCGTGACTGTGAGCACGCGCGTAAATTACATGACCGCTCGCGTTCGTCAATTCCCGCCGGCCACTTACCATAATATTAATTATTACGAGTATCATGACTTCAAAAGGGGGAAAAAAATATTGTAGTGTTTTCGGGTGCCTCAATAATGATTTCGCAAATCCGGACTTAGCATTCTTCATACTTCCTACTGAACCAGAAATGTAAGTACAACTTAAATCTTATTAGAAAATGTGATATATGTATTGTTTGTTTCACAGTTTATTTGCTTTATTAAGAGCGTACCCGAGTCGCATTTTTCCATATAATTGTATTCTCAGATTTACTTCCTGAATACTACGCTTAAAGTTATGTTTATTTTAAGAGGCCCAGTTTTACTATAAAACAGAGTATTGAGTACGATATATCTTTTAAGTAAACGTATTTGTCGCGTATAGTGTAATAAGGGCAATTTCACAATAATCAATATTGCAAATGACTATTAATTTTTTTCTATTATCTTATGTGTTGTTTGATCCAAATATGGCGTCTTAATCATAATATTAAGTTAATAAAATTATAGTAAAATGTGACCGACTGACGCTTAGGGTTGCGTAGAATTTGATTTATAACATTATAACCTTTGTTGCATTTGAGCTAGCTGATGCTATCCGATTATATAAACAAACATTACACAGTACCCATATAAACAATCATTATAATTGTACCTCAGAAACTAATGAGGCTAAAAAGGTTTTGCGGTTTTATTAAAGTAAGGTATCATTTATTAAATAGTCGCTACCCATACATAATCTTAGCTTTACTAATGTCTACTTTTTCATAAGAACTACATATTTATTGTTTACGTTCTCATGTTTTATATCATTTAAGCATTAGTTATAAGCTTGTGAATGTTATTGTGTTAGTGTTACATTTAAGTACTCATCACTTACAATCTTCTCTGATAAGAACCAGTTATATCGATTTCCCATATCACACATCACTTAAAATGTATCATTATTTACGAGCTTTAGAATATAATTTAGTGTTACACTTAAGTAGGTACCTAGTCTTAAAAATTTTGTCGGTATCAAATTTGTAACTTAATATAATAAATGTTATGTGAATAAATGCTTTTTATTTTTACTAAATTTATAAATTGGTAAAATATTCAATCATAATATGCTTTTTATTCCATAAATTTAGATCAAAGTGAAAACCCTAGGGTTCAACGCAAGAGTAGGCAAATAACTCTGCGGGCGCTTAGATAATCTACTGTTCTCTGTCTACTGTGGTTGCGATGTGTGCCGGGTACGATGCGCCAAATGTTGTTGAGTCGGGAGTTTGGTCGTGGAGGGTCACCATATCAATCTCCCTCTGGCGCAGCACCGTTGGTCGTGTTGTTGGGTTTAACATTGCATCACCTTGCTCTACTGCCGTCTTCTTCCTATTCAATCAGTTTTTTTTTAATCGACTTCAAAAAGGAGGAGATTACTCAATTCGTCGGTATATATGCTTTTTTTATGTTTGTTCGTGCATAACTTCGTCGTTTATGAACCGCTTTTGATAATTCTTTTTTTGTTGGAAAGAAGACATTCCCAAGGTGGTCCCATGATAAGGACATCAGGGTCTGATGATGGAAGACCAGAGAAATCAAGGGGAACTTTCAAAAATCGTAGGGGCGACTAGTGCATTTCTTAGTATTTTCATTAAGTATTTTAAAGCACTACAATTTGGTAAAGGTCCTGAGTAGATCTGATGATGGAGCCGGGAGACAGTCGAAGGAACTCCTCAACAATTCACAGCAGCTACGTTGTGTTTGATTATTTATTAGATGGCTTGATCAATTTGTATTAATAAGAACTTTACGCCTAGATGGGTTGTGACTGTTTTAAGAGCTCTGATGATGAAGACAAAGGCCAGTTCCGGGAACTCCTCAACGGTTTACAGTAGCTACTACGTGTTTAGTTTTAATTCATTTATATTGATTAGAACTTTGCACCCATTGGGTTAAAAGAATGGTCTGCAGTAAATCTGATGATGAAGACCATAGGCAGTCGAGAGAATTCTACAAAATTACGGGTAAAAATTAAAGTAAACAAAATTACGTCATTTCCCAACTATATTTGCGTCAGCTTACAGTCTGACCGGATGTAACTGAATACATAATAGTACCTACTTTTCACAACTTAAAAGTGTAAAATAAAAAGGTTTTAAAAAAAAAAAAAAAAAAACAGCTGAATTCTAGAAACCACTACAAAGTGAAAAATAACTATTTTGGGTAGTCAAAAACTAATATACAAAAACCAAAGACACCGACTTCCGAAATTAGTTATTTTTCACTTTGTAGTGGTTTCTAGAAGTCGGTTGTTTGTAAAAAAGTTTTTTTTTTTGTGTATAGACTTTATAGACTAGCACGTTTTACCGTCAACTAATGCATCACTGCTTACCATCAGGTGGGATTGCGGTCAAGCACTAGTTAATAATTAACAGTAGTAACTGACTCGACGCTTTTCTATTTGCAGAGGTAGATGATCGTAAATAAGTTATCGAAAACAAAGAGAAAATTACGCAAGTTTTCATGAATTAACTCATTAGTCGTATTAAACTTTAGAAATGAAAAATTCGAGCGCAAAAGAAACCTCGTTAAAAACTGATTAATAGCAGAAAAAGTAAAATTTTAAAAAATATAAATAGTTTCGATGAATACGAGCCAAAGCGCCAAATATTTTGAATATAACAAACAAACGATTAATAACTTCTAAGCATCGCAGACGTCAGTTTTCATAAATTTTTTTCATAGCACAATGTAGCTACATTGGGTATATTATCGTCAATCTCGGCAATAGGTACTATTGAATATTCTACAAGGAAAAATACGAACGGAAATATGGTTCAATGTTACATTTTCGCAGCTGGAACTCAGGCCTTTACTCCAGCTAAGAGTAACAAAGCAGCCGAGCGGGTCAAGGATGGCAGAAATATTTAAGATTTAGAACACATGTAGGCAGTGTCAGTGGATTCAAGAATAGCCAAGTCTTTTCACTACTACGCTAGCTTAGAGTTTCGGAAAATTCGTACAAGAGACGTGAAGAATAATTACGCCGAAAAGGTTAATCTGACGGAAGAGGATATCGAAGATTTGGCGATAGTAGACATTACATAAAAACAAGCCGTGTTCAAAGGGTAGTACCCTTTATTTCACCGGTTATGCCTTGTAAAGCATCAGGCGTAATTGTTTAAAAGTTTTCTCATACAAAATATGTTAGAAGTCAATTTTATTGTACAATTAAAAAACGTTTGTCCATTGAAATTTCAACGCTAAGCTAAATATAATCATAACAGAAAAATGTAAAGTAAATATACAAAAGGTAAAGAAATGAAGTTTTCTAGGCTTTCAGATTAGAATCTCCACTTCGTTAAAGACAATACTTTAGAGAATTGAGTAGTAACGACCTCATTCATAAAGCTTTAATGGGTAAAGTTTTGATTAACAAATTGACTTAAACACACACATTTCATATATCGTGTACCTAAAGTGTAGTGCTTTATAGCACGAAACGAAGGGATTAATAGAAATGTATTACACGCGAAGTGTAATTTGTTTATGAAAGGATGTTAGGATAAGTAAATATAAGCAATATAGGATAAACAAGTCATAGAAATAGGCCAACAGAAATAAATAGAAGTATTCAGAGATTTACCGGCGCCGGCACTCTCCAGTACTTTCGCTAATGATTTTGGCAAGCATCACTGGTGTCTCAACAAACCCACACTTATTGTAATTTCTTCTTCGTTAGAGCGAACGGATCGCTTTCAAATATAACTGCACAAAACATGCCAAGGCTGGCAATACAAAGGTTAACTTTCTTACTGAAACACCTGAAACTCCTACATATCCGAAACCGACATTTTCTCCGACACTTTATGTTACAATTATCGAGTAATTGGCTAATTAATATGCATAAATTGACAAGAGATGGAAACAGTACGGTAGTACCAGTGATAATGCATCGTATTGACATTTTGTACACTTCTGGCATGAGGCCAGGTCCCGTGAACCGATGCCACAATAAAATCTAAAGTGTACAGAATTAAACAGACAATAAAACAAGACTAGTCGAGATGTAACCAGTAATCATTAAAAGTTTCACACCTACGCGGCTTCGCGGTAACATTTCTACCGGCGTTAAGTTAATAATTGCATTTAAAAAATCACATTTATGATTTTAACATATTCTTATTTAATTCTAGTATTTGCGAAATAATTTACAAGAGTACGTTAAAAATTTTAACAATTCTTACATAAAAACTTGTAATCAACATTTTTCTTCAAACGCTCGCCAATTTCTGCGGAAAATCGCGCCTAAAGCGAGAGACACGCGGGCGCCACCGCCAAGTCTTTAGGATCAATACCAGATTACTAAATGAAAACTTTCGTATATTAGTTTCATATTTCGTGAATGAAAAAGTTTTACGTGCGTGTTGTGCGCTGACATTATGACTGTGATGACAATAATGATCATTTTCTTTGACTACAAATGGATTTTCGCAACAATACACTACTATATTATGTACACCGGGATTAACTGACGTCACTCTATTCAAATATACTGTTCAGGTACCTAAACAATATTTTGTTAAGCAATATTCCACGACTTACATTCTGAGAAAACTTCTTCCAAACTTTTCCTAGGAAGCCCATGTTTAATCTCAAAGAGATACGCGCGGCTTCAACGGAACCATGTCACTGACTAGCCACTGCCGTCATCAACTTAATTGCTTGACACACTATAGCCTGGCCACCTCTTGCATAACCTACCACTGAATGACACTTTAATAAAAGAAAAAACTTCTTTTAAAAATAGTTATCTTTTGTGAAAGAATTCCTATACTTCCGCGGAGACTGTGAAATGAAATGTAAACAAATCGCTTTTCAGTCGAGTGATGTAAGCTTGGTGGTCGTAAACCATTTTTTATAGTCGCCACTTTCATAATTATGATATTTGATTTTATTCGTGTTTGACATGATTTAAAATGATAAAGGTGGATTTGTTCAGTTTATGTTAAGAATGCGGTGAGTAAAATGTGGTTTATTATACAAGGTTTTTATGAATGAGTTTTTATGGTATTGTAAACGAACTTTCAGGCCCGTTTGACACGCAGACATAAAAGTCGGTTTCAAGTTATTTACACCAAAGCATTGAAAAGTTCTCGATTAAATTCACACAATCACCTCGCGCGCGACCAGACATAACATAATGTGGTACTCGCGAAATCAACCACGAAAAGCACTCCTTTGACACATTTCCAAGACAAATTCAGATTTAACACATAAGATTTAAAGCACGTGGTTCAGTTAGAACGAACTCCGTATAATATACTACGGCGGAATTTCAACATGAGTCATGGCTGTGAAATAAACAATCTTGTGAGACTTTCATAATCTATTCAGACAAATTATGAATAGATCTTCAATAGAGATGACGGATATATGACTGAAACAATGTTACTATTACGTCCAAAATGAACTACTGAGGAAGTGAACACGGAAAACTGTAAATTACTGCGCCATATTTGTATATGCCTCATAACACGGTTCGTTCAACCAAATTGTTTTAATTTATTTGAGGGGACTAAACATTAAGGAGATAACCGGAATTCACGGTCAGTCAGCTTCCAATCTAACCGGATTCAGCTGAATACCAGTATTCTTCAAGGGGCGACTGCTATCTGACCTCCACAACCCATTCACTGGACATTACGGTACCCTTTGGCAAGACTGGTTGTCAGACTATTGGGATTTAGATAATAGCTTAAATATCATGCATATAAATGCGAAAACAACTCTAAGTTTGTTTCTTTGTCACGCCTTAACGACAACTGACAAGTGACATTTAAAAGCTTGCAAACTTGTACGAGGTGGTGATCGAATGAACCAGTTGCTTGTAGCACTCTCAGTTCACAGGACTATCAGCCATTTCAAGTTTATTCGTTCATTAAACGAATTAGCGCACTAATAAAACATGATCTGAGTTAGGACATATAATATATTTATCCTGTGGGAAAATGATCGACCTCAATCCGGATGCAACAGCGCAAAAAAGCTAGTAAATCATAGACGAATAAGTAAACGAACCTACTTGGTTGATTCATCCAAATTGAAAGACATATGTGAAAACCACAAATTTAAGAAAACTCAAACGTCTTCTGGATAGGTGGAGCAACAATTATCGCAGAGAGGGCTGTAGCAGCTTGATGAGCTATGAGAATAAAACAGAATCTTGAGATCAGATCAGAAGAAAGATTTTGGAAAAGCTGTCCAGCAGCGGACTGTTACAGACTGATTATGTTGACGCTCAAGCGAACCGTGTAGATCAGGCGTGACTAATCAATGCTAGACAGTAAACAACATGAGTCAATGTAAATGTATGCTCATTAACGATTTCAGTGCTTTCATGCTTAAATTAAATCGCGTTTGTGACCTCAATATCATGACGAAATCATACTATAATCGCACGCAATTAATTTTCACAAATATTGCAAAAGCTATGTCTGTTTTTCGATAAGCTAGAGTTTTCATCAAGTTTTACTGAAAAATAACGTCGTGGACTAGGTATTTAAGTGAAAATGTTTGCGAGTATTTTACACGATTCAAAAGAAGCTAGTACAAAAATTAACAAATAAAAAATATGATAAGAGTGTCTGTAGCTGTCCATATACCAAAGGCCAGCACTTAGATCAGAAGGTACAGGACTTACATGGACATAGAATTTATATTATTGTACGCGGATCGGTTTCTAAAATTCATTTGACATAAATTAGAAAAGATAGCTAGAAACTTTTTCAAAAGTAAGAAACTCAACGACACCAATAAAATCCATTCTATGATGTGCCAAGGTGTATCAGATGTACGCTGGTGGCTATCATTATTTCGGGATAGAGATCACTCGGCGAACTGTCTTACGCGACAACGCCTACATAGCACACGTTCAGTACGCAAATGCACATAATATGACCTGCGCTGCGCTCACGCACCACTTAGGCCGGGTTTCCACTGCCGCGGAGCAGGGCGGAGAAAATAATAATCTCCGCTCCGCTTCAATGGAACCAGCACGAGCGGGGTTGAGCAGAACTGAGTCCATACTAATATTACAAATGCGAAAGTAACTCTGTCTGTCTGTTACGCTTTCCCGCTTAAACCTCTCAACCGATTTTGATGAAATTTGGCACAGACAATCTTTAGACCCTGAGAAAGGACTTAGGCTACCTTTTATCCCGGAAAAATTTGATGTTCCCGAGGGAAATCTAAAAAGCGCGATATAACCGAACTCCACGCGGGCGGAAAGCTAGTTCATAATAAAAATACAGCCAGGCGATGCGATGCGAAGGACGAGCATTTGGGTGCAGAGCGGATGACGGCGGGGCGGTGCGGAGTCTTTCTGAGAGATTGAGTGTAACTAAGCGCAATGATGCGCGATCCTAAAAGTATGCTCCGCTCCGCTAGCTCTTCTTCTTCTTCAGCCTATAGATGTCCACTGCTGGACAAAGGCCTCCCCCAAGGCTTTCCACGCTGACCGGTCCTGTGCTGCCCGCATGCATCGGCTTCTTGCGACCTTCACCAGGTCATCGGACCACCTTGTTGGGGGGCTCCCAACGCTGCGTCTTCCAGTACGTGGCCGCCACTCCAGAACCTTACTGCCTCCGCCTAGCTCGGCTTCAGTGAAAACACTGACCACGTTTCACCGCTCCGCTCCGCCCAGCTCCGCATCAGTGGAAACGCGGCCTAACGCTGACGTTACTGCAGTGTCTCAAATCGCGACCGGCGCCGCTGATTCCGGCTATTCCGCCTCAACTATCCTCTGCTCATTAATTTTACGATGATAGATAGGTACGATATGTCAAGCTTACGTATATTAGTGATGTCAATGTAGTCACAATACTACATATATTGTATACTAGCTTTCCGCCCGCGGCTTCGCCCGCGTGGAGTTCGGTTATATCGCGCTTTTTAGATTTCCCTCGGGAACATCAAATTTTTCCGGGATAAAAGGTAGCCTATGTTCTTTCTCAGGGTCTAAAGATTGTCTGTGCCAAATTTCATCAAAATCAGTTGAGAGGTTTAAGCGGGAAAGCGTAACAGACAGACAGACAGACAGACCGACCGACAGACAGACAGACAGAGTTACTTTCGCATTTATAATATTAGTATGGATAGTATGGATTAGTATGGATTCAAAGTTGTTTCATTTGATCATTGATGCTTTTAAACGTCTAATTACGACGATCTGCATTATATTGTGATCAGCTAAAAGTCTAACTGGATGGAGTTGCATGATTTTTTTTTTCAAAATGGAGTCACATGACTGCAGTGCAATCCCATTATTTATTTTCATATGAAATGGATGCAGCGGGATAGAAGCATTTAACATTTTTTCTGACTTGCACAACTTATTTTCTGAGAAATATGATTCTCTTTGCAATACTGGTATATTCAGACTCAGTATGCTACGTAATATACAGTATGTTAACTAACAGAGGGCGTTCCCGTTAACCCGAAATAGTATAGCATACATACATGCTAAAAAAAATATTTCCATTCGAAAACAAAATGTTTTAAAATTTTTTCCAATATGAAAATATTCAATAAAAATATTAAATTGACATGTAAAAGAAACACACTGTACACGCGAACTTGAAAGACGGCAACGTCGCAATTTATTTATACATGACGACTACTATTTTGATTTAAAACAGGAGGTTTCAAATTTATTTTCAATTATATTTTTTTTTTATTCGGATTTTTTTATGCTTATTTTTCTATGCTGATATTTTTATTTTAATCTATTAATGATGTATATTAACGAGTTTAAGGGAACGCCCTCTGTTATTTAACATACTGTATTTTCTTATGGATGTGTCATATCCATCATCACAAAACAAACATAGCATAATTACTACAGAACCAAATATTCCACTCACCACATCCGAAACAGGTTCAACATGTACAGTCTCATTGATAGCCGTGGTCCTCAACACATGCATATCATGTTCGCGATGGTCCTTCATCACAGTCAGTTCCTTCCGAGGACGGATTGTTTGGGCCCCAGCACTGGAGGAGCCCCTATTAGGACTCTTGACAGTAGGTGTGTTGGAGAGGTTTGCGATGGCCGAACCGTAAGAATATCCAAAGCCGGCGTTATCTTTGGCGCGCTTCGTGTTGGATGATTGGAAGGATAGGCGGCTAAAACAAAAGAATGTTGGTTTAGATAGCATATCCTAAAGAAAACAAAAAGATCGTTACTTATTTTATCTTAAAGTAGGTAGGTATAGTATAATTAATTAAGTTTTGTCCCAATCTGTAGAAAAAATATGATGGATTCGGTCATCGCCTATCATAATGACATTAATGACCAACATTTTTCTTTAAATAACTCAATATTTATTAACAATATGTATAAATAACTCAATATTACTCTTACTAGAAATTTCACAACCATAAATTACTTTATAAAATATGCCTGAATGAGTTATAATACAAGGCATGATAATATCAAAGTAGGTAGCTTAATTAAAATAGGATTTAGAAACATATTAGCCTTGTTATTGGTAAATTCTAAAATACCATAAGAAAAGATTGTGATTTTCAACTTACTCCTCATATAAATAAAGTTCAAATTACCGCGTAAAAGACCTGGGTCATAACTATGTTCACATTATGCGCGTCATTGCTAAACATACGTCATTTTGTGGCAAAAAATTATAAACATGATACCAATCATGATTTCATTGTACAGACAAGACAGCACATCAAGCTACTACAATCTATTAGAATTTTTTATTAAATTTTCAACTTTATATGTAAAGAATTGAGGCTCAAGGTTCATTGGGAATATTTGACAGTTTCGGGTAGCTTGACCTGCCGTTGTCCGTACCACACAATATAGAAATAATAATAGTATTTAATTTTAATAAATTCGCTTTTATTTATGGCCAGCAACATGAAACGACATTAGAAACTCATTTATAAATAAATGTAAAAAACATTACAACATATTTTCATGAAAATAATTTTACAAAATTAAAGCACTGTTGAATTTCAGTAAGATTTAATTTGATAATAATTATATATGGAGTAGAACGATAGCCACGAGGTGAAGGCTTCATTATTTTTTTTCGATCCATTGAGCCGATACAATGAGCGAACACCTAACATAATCCTTTTAACATACTAACCTACTTTTAAACTTATTATAGCCTGCCTTGAGTGGGTGGGTGGTACCTATCGTGAAATATATCACCTTTACCTGCACATAAATATATCTAATACTAAAAGGTCAAAACCTTATTAGAGAATATTTAGAAATTTTTCATTTTGTAGTGTTTACATACCTGATAGAGAAATTCTGTTCTCTCCTCTGGATTAACGAACAATGCTTACAATAAGTTAAACCTTTCATAATGAAGACTGATGTTTTGGTTTTATATATAATATATGTATATACTTCCCTATCATCTATAATTAGGTTCTGTAAAATATTTTTATTTGAATTTGGCCATATTTCAATAACGTGCCATGAACCCAACAGGATTAACCCAAAAAAAATATGCTGGAATTGAAGGAACTGTACCACTGATGAGATACTTGCCTTGTGGCAAGCATATGAATACTTAATTATCATACAATAAAAAACATTAAGAGTATATAATGTCAACATGTGTATAACCTAAAAGAAGAATGGAGTTTGCCAAATTAGTAGGTACACGCTTCCTCATAATTCAAGTAAATTGATTTTATCACTCAAAGCTTTAATAAATATTGCCAACTTACTCCCAGTTCCACACCATAGCTTGACACATTAATCACAGAATTCATAGCATTGCGACATGCACAGTACCTCTAACAATTGTGTAAGACAAACAAATTTATTAAATCGGCTTGTATTTCATTACATTTAAAATCAAGTTATTGAATAAACCAATTACAATTTTGATTGCTGATTACACTGTTCCCACAAACAATAATGATAACAGATAAGAATAACAACTTACTTATCATATCCCGGTATCAGAGCTCCTATATTAAAACTGCAGTACAAGTTATCAGATTCACTGGCAGCCCGCTGTCTTCTGCGACCTTCTAGGTTAGCTTTAGTGTCCTGTTTGTTCTTAGGTTTTTTGAGTATACTGTGTAGTGGTGAATTTGGTAAAGGGTTATTGAGTATAGATTTCAAAGGCTGCTTTGTTGCCTGCACCTCCATCATTTCCTGATCAACTTTTTCTAGTAGTTCTTCAACTTTTGGCAAACGGTCATCTAATTTAGTATTGGAGAGTGTTGTAACTAGAAAAGGTCGGCTCGGATTTTTTGGGTATAATTTTGATCTCCCTGGCTGGTAACTGGAGACAAACAAAATAATTTATTGTAATTTTATTTTTACACAAGTTCTTAAATATTTTGAATTTGCTTTTTGTTGTTAGGTCTGTAAATAACATGCATGCAGGTTCATCTAATTATTGTTGACATTTGGTTAGATAACAGAGTGTCCAAGCACTACAGGCATATAGGTTATGTTTATGGAGCTCACCCATGGTACCTGTCCTGCTCATGGGCCATGACGTAGTCGCCGTTTTCGGCGGTCGGCAACGAGCACTCGTGACGAAACCTCGTGTAATGCGGTTCGCTGTTGTTCAGCGTGAAATAGCTCTTGTTAGGCAGAGCTCGGTGATAACGACAGTTGTCCGCGGAGCGGTTGGCCTCGCGACTCACATCCTCGTACGGCGAACGGTCCACGCCTTCGCTGCGGCAGCGACGCCGCAGTATTCGCGCTGGCTCTTGACCAGACCAATCCAGCACTGACCCCAAGGGATCGCACACGTCGAACCCGGCTTCGTAGCTTGGGCACGCTCGCCTACTATCCATATCCGACCCGTCTAAACGCGACGCATCGTCTAATGTCCACATGGATTGCGCACCAGGAATTTCACTATTACACTGTTAATTTTACTGAGAACCACTGAAACATGAACTTTTATCGGCGTCGACGAGGCCAGGGGGCGACAGGTGACAGATCGCCATTCGACAACCGCAGTACAACGTGCCAGGACTCCCGCCAAAATTGAAAGAAAATTAAGTTCTTTTTATAAATAAATTAGCAAACCTTCAAGAAAAGATACTCCTACACGTATTACGCTTTGACACAGTCACACACTTTGCACCGTTAATTTAAGAATGCCTATAGTAATGGCGATCGGGGTACTCTCAAATCCTACTGTAGATTTCAGTTGTTGTTTACATATTCGATAAACAACAAAAACGTTACAGTTATATTCGGTGGTAACAATATTGATTTACTGTGGTTTGAAACGATGCTAAACGGCTTTGCATAAAATATCGATCTCTAGAAAGAATACCTATTGAAAATATTTTTTAAAACACTTCATAATTTATTTCTTTCTCCACACACATAATTATAGCTTGACTAGTAAATATCGTTGCTTGTGATTTACTGCTGTCACTTTCTAGTCAAACGCTTTTTCTATGAGTCGGAGTGAGAAAACGCATTAGTTCAGTATAGTGCCGCAAGTGTGTTTGAATTTGTTTGGTTGGTAAATACGAGTATTCATTGAAGATTTAGCTGGATGAGTGCACGGTTACAATGTTTATTTGAGAATTAACTTATAATCGGTCTCAAAATCATAAGTAAAGGCTATAAAAAAGACTAAAATATTTTATTAGATATATTCTAAAAAGACTCTCTCGCATGTCAGCGATTTTTACATAAAGAAGATTTCAATAGTATTCGGACCTTGAATGAGAGCAGTTTACAAACAATAGATCATAGATTCACAAATTCACGTCGTCATATACGGACACAGAATGAATGAAGTTAATATTAATGATAGCTTATCGAGAATAAAGTTTCGGTAGGTACGTACAACTTAGAAAAGTAGAAACGTCCATTCTATAGCCATTCTATGCAGATAGTGATGAATAAAAGTTATCGTACCCTTCGGGAAGATCCAAAAATTATTTTCTAAAATGTTGGTCACCCTCACCCTATTGCTTTGATCAAAGACCCCACAGAGCAAGTAGTCCATTGATATAGTATTAAACAGATATGATATGCTCTAACAAATTAACCAAAATAAATGTGCCGATCGAAGCAGCAGCACACACATGCATTTTTTTTATTCTGTGTACATTACACACGTTGGCACAGTGTGAGTGAGATGGACCGCTATCTAAAGCATAGAGAAGAAAAAGATGGCTAGTGTTTGTCGTTTGCGCTTAAATAGAATCGACGAAAACTAAAGCGATTTGCTGGACTTACCTCCTTTTGTACGCTTCATTTTCAGTGCGCTAGTGACGTATCTACCTTAGTTTAATATTATATCAATGAAGTAATCACTATGTTTTGAAAGACCCCGTGACCGTTGCACAAAGTGTGTAAAATATTTAGTTTATTTCATGTACCGAAACTCAGGGTTTTAGGGTCGAACAAACTACACAAGCACATCTACATATAACATTAGGTATTTGTATTGTAGCATGTAGGGTAAATAGACGCAAATGATCCAGTACAAGTCCCTGCTTATATTTTGATTAGTAATAATTAGGGGGGTGTATAATATAAATAGGGGGGTATTACCCCGTGTGGTACCGAGCTTAGAATAGTACCAACCCATATCCTCCCGTGGGTCCCAGCGGGCAGCAGCGCTTCTTCTGTGCCCGCCTGCCAAGCGTGGGGATTATGGCAAATGCACACGACTAAGCCAAGGCCCCCAGTCCCCGGCAGCTCCACTATTCCTGGTCATTGTGGTAGCGGCCAAGGTAACGGAGAACGGAGGGGCAAGGGGTGCGAAGAATCACCGGAAGAGATCCGGCTACAAACAAACAACTACGGATCGACCTGGCAACACTGAACGTGCGCACACTGCGGACCGACGAAAGGGTTATTGAACTGGAGGAAGAATTGAGCAAGTTACGATGGGGTGTCCTGGGATTATCGGAAGTCCGAAGAGAGGGTGAGGACTCGATAATCTTTAAATCCGGTAACTTGCTCTATTTCCGGGAGGGCGACTATCAGTTCCAAGGTGGTGTCGGGTTCCTCGTCCACAGGTGCCTTGTGGGCAATGTAGTGAAAATCGAGAGCGTGTCGACCAGGGTGGTGTTCCTGGTACTCAGAATAACCAAACGGTATTCGCTGAAGGTCATTCAGGTATACGCCCCGACCTCGGCACACTCCGACGAGGAAGTAGAGACTATGTATGAGGACATCTCTAAAGCCATACATAGCTCTAAAACTCACTACAACGTTGTCATGGGGGACTTCAACGCTAAACTTGGGAAACGTGAAGAGCTCGGGCTGGGAAATTTTGGATTTGGGCGTCGGAACCACCGAGGCCACATGTTGGCTGGCTTCATGCAGACGGAGGGACTCTTTATGATGAACTCCTTCTTCAAAAAGCGAGATCAGTGGAAGTGGACTTGGATCAGTCCCGATGGGGTCACTAAAAACGAAATAGACTTCATTATGACGACAAAAGGCACATATTCAATGATGTCTCAGTGATCAACTCGCTCAAATGCGGCAGCGATCACCGTATGGTCAGAGGCACATTGAATCTGAACAGTGTCCGAAAGATCTCGCCTAATGAAGTCTACGCTCCGGCCAGCACCCATCCGGATCCATAACTCCGAAGGTTTCCAGCTCGAGCTTCAAAATCGCTTCGAATGCCTAAATGGCGACGTGGACGAATACAATGACGGGTTTGTAGAAGCTGTCCGTACGGTCGGGACTAAGTAGGTATTTTAAGACCCGCCGTACAAATAGAACTAAAAAGCTTTCGGACTACACTCTCGAGCTCATGGAGGATAGACGTGAGATGGTTTTGCGTTCGTCAACTGATGCTTAATAAGCAGATCTCAAAGTCTCTGAAGCGCGACCTATGTCGGTATAATACCGAGCGTATAACGGAGGCTATAGAGCGAAACAGAGGCTCTAAAGTTTTCGCTAGGGATCTGACTATTCGGCATAGCCGGCTAAGCAAGCTGAAGACTGACGACGGCAATATCATAACGTCCGGGCCCGAGCTTTTGAGGGAAGTCGAGAATTTCTATGGACAGCTCTACACTTCGACGACAAAACCCGCATTAAATCTTGTTGATGACCCTAGAGCAAGATTAACCCGACATTACACCGAAGATATCCCGGACGTCAGCCTGCACGAGATTCGATTGGCTCTTAAACAGCGAACAACAAGGCGCCGGGCGATGACGGAATAACGGCTGAGCTATTGAAGGCGGGTGGTGAACCGATCCTTAGGGCCCTTCAGATGTTATTTAATTCCGTCATAGTCGAGGGAAAAACGCCACAGGCATGGAACAGAAGTATGGTGGTACACTTTTTCAAAAAGGGTGACAACACCCTTCTGAAAAACTACAGACCCATCTCACTTCTGAGCAGTGACGGATTAACCCTTAATCAAATTAAGCAATTGCCTAGGGCATCACGTCTGGGGGGCACCAGAAGAAGCACAAAAAATGTTCGTCCTTAGGGCATCGCGAATCACGTCTCACTCTCACGTAGGGTTGCCAGATAGGAAGTTACAAAATCCGGGACAGTCGTCGACAGAGAGGAAAAAGAAAAGAACGGCTAAAAAAAAAAAAAAGCTCATTCCAAATGAAATCCGGGAGAGTCGAGGAAGGACGGCTAAAAAAAAAAAAGCTCATTCCAATAGGGGCCCACAGGCGTGGGTTGCTTAGGGCATCAAGTAGTCTTAATCCGTCACTGCTTCTGAGTCATGTATCTATGTTGTTTTCGAGAGTTCTCACGAATCGACTCGCCTGCAGGTTTGACGACTTCCAGCCTCCCGAACAAGCCGATTTCCGAAAGGGCTTCAGCACAGTAGACCACATACATACGCTGGGGCAGGTTATACAGAAGACCGAGGAGTATAACCTACCCCTTTGCTTGGCGTTTGTGGACTACGAAAAAGCCTTTGATTCGATCGAGACCTGGGCTGTACTGCAGTCTCTCCAGCGGTGCCAAGTAGACTATCGGTATATTGAAGCGCTGAAGGGTTTGTACGAAAACGCCACCATGTCAGTCCGAATACAGGACCAGACCTCGAAACCAATACCTCTGCAGCGTGGTGTCAGACAGGGAGATGTTATCTCCCCGAAACTGTTCACCGCTGCATTCAAGCGCGGATCCAGGGGGGGGTCATGGGGGTCATGACCCCCCCAGGGCTGGGTCCAGGAGGACCCAGCACAGGAGGATTTTATTTAAGTACCTACTTTGAATAGTTCATCAGTTTATATAAGTTTACTTCGTTTGACGCAAACGCATTATTCGAGAATGAACGCATCCAAAATTTAAATTTTACCGCGCTACCGCCGCCGCCACGGCCGCCAACATTCAAATGTCACATTTCGTATGACACTTGCGCGCGGTCTGTTTATTATTTAGTAATTTCTTCATTATGCCAGTGTGTGTGTGTGTTCAAACTCAAATATTATTATTGTAATGTTCTTAAAGTAACTCGTAGGTAAATAAGTAGGTGCCTGCTTTACTTAGTGAAAGAGGGGGATTTAAATGACAATAAAGAAGTTACACTTCAAACATGTTCAGAGGTGGAAACAAAACCACTGAAGTGCTCGTGTAGCTACAGCTACACAAATTTGCAACGCCAAAGTGCTTGTGTAGCTGTGGCTACACGGTTTTTGCGCAAGCGCGCGGCCGCCGTTCCGAAAGCTAGTTTACTATAATTGTGTTTTTTTTTTTTTGTAGTGTGGCACTAGTTATGACTTTGTGCCAATGTCAAGTAAGATAAAAATCTTCGAAAGTTCTTCTTTCTTTCTCATAGGGCTTCGCACGGTTTGTGCATTTAGCCAATGTCACGTAATGAATTATTCATGTCGAAAAAGACGGCCGCGCGGACCGAACACGGAGGATTTGGTTCAAAGCCATGATGTGGCCACTATGCTACAATATTTCACTGTTCTTTATGAATTATTCACTGAATGCACTTTTTACTACATAAATCACGCGTTTTTATTTAGTAAACGACACTATAAATAATTTAAAAGTCCAATGAAAAACGAGCGTGGTACTCATCTTGGCTTCCCGCCAAAAACTCCATAATTGTGTTCTGCATGAACTATATCAAGCAGTCGCATATCGGCATTTTCATTCATAGATCCTGATTTTAACCTATATTCCTCTAACTTCTTTACATGTGAACGGCAATTGCGCAATTCATCGGTAAAATTGGCGTTGAAAGAAGCTTGTACCACAAATCTTACGGCAAGCGGTCGGTTATTTAAGAGTAGACTTTAACTCTCATAACTCATCTCAGTATTGTTACGAATGGACCTTATGTCGATGGCATAAGGTTCAATATCGCGTGACATGCAGCGTGTCACTCTTAAGCCCTATTTCCCCAGATCTAGACATTTTCTAGGTACAATAATAAAACGCATTACTAGACTTAGGACGGCCTATCGAATGGTACAGGTCTCAACAGTTTTGTCAACAAAGTGTCGACATCGAAATTTCTAGAAACCCGTTTCCGGGAATTACCCTAGGTACTTCCGAGTGACCTCGAAGTTATGTGCTATTATTATTACGTCTAGAGGAATCTGGAATGTTCGATCAGCTGGGCTATATATAGCGCCGCGACGCCGGCGCACAGTCAGTCTACACTCTACTAGCGATACGAAAACAGCGACAGTTAAGAAGCGATCTTCGAGAATACCTACTGCGACAACTGTAACGAGAACTGCGAGTACTACGTGAGCCCGTAACAATTGGTGTCGGAAGCGGAATGCCGGTCACGCCAAGGGAAGACGAAAGAGTACGCACGCGACGACAAGCAGCGATGGATTTGGCGCGTCAAGAGGAAGAATCGGTTGGTGTCCCTGTACCCGGAGTAGATGCGGCCGTCGTAACACCGACGAATGTGAGTGCGTCTACTACCACCACTACTCCCGGAGCCAGCGGACCCGATTTTTCGGCGTTACTGGCTCATTTGACGGCGCAAATAAAGCTGAGTATAGAACAATCCCAGGCAGCAACCCAGGCACAAATAGAAAAAACCCAGGCGCAGATTAAAAGTGTAGCAGAATCCCAGGCTCAAATAAAAGAATCCCAGGCAAAATCCCAGCAACTGGTATTAGAATTAAATGAAAAATGGGAAAAAACCAAAGAAGAAGTCAATGAACTCTGAATAAAAACAGCTCATCAAGATGCCCGTCTGGACCAGCAAGACGCTCGTATAGACAAATATGATGCGCGTTTCGATAAATTAGACAATACCATCATGGAGTTTGGGAAGGAAGTAGAATTTTTGCATGAGAAGGTACAAAAAGGAGTTATTAAAGGTGTGGTACCGGTACCCAGTGCTTTGCCGACTTTCAAGGTACCTCATTTTGACGGGACAAAGTCATGGGTGGCCTTCCGTCTACAGTTTGAAAAGGTCGCAAAAGGCAACAATTGGGACGACGATCAAGCCGTAACCGCCCTTACGCTTGCTCTGCGTGGTGAGGCGGTCCAAATCCTCGAAAATATTTCCGGCGATTGCAATACCCTAGCCTGTCTGTTAGAAGCGTTGGAGTCTAGATATGGAGAGAAACACCTGGAACATGTCTACAGGGCTCAACTTCGCGACCGCACACAGAAAAGCAGTGAGGGTTTGCAACAATGGGCATCGGAAATAGAACGTATTGTTCGGAGGGCGTATGCTTCAACGCCGGGAGCAATTGATGCTACTACGGTGCAAGCTTCTACTGATGGAATTCGAGATGCGGAAGTCAGGGCTGCGGTTCGTCTGGGGCACCATCAGACTCTGAAGGCAGCCTTGACACACGCTCTGGAGGTGGAAGCAGTACGCCAAGATGGCCGACCACACCACCGTATTCGTGAGGTAACCGCACAAATGAAACCCCGACAAGGGCCAACATGCCATGAGTGCGGTGAAAAAGGGCATATTCGGATCAATTGTCCCAGGAAGGCTAAGGGAAGAAGCACTTCTGGGACACAGGTGGAAGCCGAGGATTTAAACTAGGAACAGCCAGGGCTGTGGGGCGAGTACTGGCTGGTCGACATGTAGCCCCCATTATAACAGTATCACAAGTGGGTGACGGAAACAGTCTCATTATAGAAGGAGAACTGAATGGTAAATCCTGCAGTTTCACATTGGATACTGGTGCATCAAGAACCATTGCACGACCGGAGCTATTTCCTTTGACCATAGTATGGAAAAGAGGATCTTCACAATGCCGATTACAAACCGCCACTGGCCAATCAGTAGGGTAAGGTGGTACACAGTGGTTATAGCAGGAACAGTGGCGCGCCAGCTATTTACGTCAAACTAACGGAGATATACACACGTTTCTACCAGTCATTGGTAGCTCTCGAAACCCAAACGTGTTCGATCTAGTTGCAAGAAATCCGTGACACGAATTGTTCAACTGACGAACTATTTTCCGTTTTTGGCGAAGAAAAAAACGTTTTGAAGGTAAGGGATACATTGTGCTAACTATTTTTTCTTAGATATGTTTCTTTTTTCTATAAAGTATTCGTATAATAGGTATATTCAAGAATGTTTTTGCACGAAAATGTCTCTGAATTTGTAGATTATGGTAGTGTAAGTATGATGTTCAATTTAAAATGGTGACCGCGTTAACAGTGGTTCATTTCACTATGGTTCACAGTGAATCATGAGCCACTGTGTACTTTGTATGTCATTTAAGGTTGTGTCACTTGTTTTTATCGTTTAATCTTTTAGGTACAGAATGCCTCGACCCGAAAAGCCTCGGTCTATTGGAGACCACACCCAAGAAGATATGTTGGAAATTTGAGAAGTTAATATTTAAAGGCGAAAAATGTCGAAAACTTTGCGTCTAGTGCCAAATTATGAAGTCAACAAAATCTTCAATAAAGAGACAGCAAAAGAACTGAAAGAACATCTATCGTTCCTTGATATTTTATGGTTTAGCTGAAAAGGGTTCACGAAGTGTCGCACAACTAATGGCGAAAACAAACAACATAAAGATTCCTCAAAACTGGATAGAAAATGAAATGGCTGGGAAGAAATTGTACCAAGGAAACTCAAAATTTGCAGATGGGATACGAATTTATAATCTCGATGAGACTTCTACTATGACAGTCCAAAAACCTCAGTGTGTGAATGCCCTCAGAGGCCGCCGAAAATTAATAAGTAAAGTCAGTTTTAATATTTTTTGTTAGGATTGTATTTTTGGTTCTTTTTCTTAAATTTAGGATGATTTAAATACCAAAGGAGGCTGTTATCTTATTATGATGCTGTTGTTGTGTTTAATTTTATTGATGTTATGTTTAGCAGATGAAAGTATATTTTGTTTCTTTTTTTCAAGATCGAATAAAACTGATTTGTGAAGTATATCGTTTATTTAATTTTTGAGGTCTGCACCTAATTATTCACTGTGTACTACATGATCCATAGTGTACTTTAGGATGAGCCACTGTAGAAACCTCACGGTACACAATGAATCAATTTCATTTTTTTTAAAAAACTTCTGTATGTAAATTATTTTGACACTATTTAAAAAAACATATCATACATTCTTAAACTACGATAAACTCGCTACAATTTGGTATCAAATACAATATCCTATCATAAGCCTAACCCGAATTAGAAGGATCAGAAAAAAAAGTTAACCACTGTGTACCACCTTACCCTACTCGTCCTTGGTGAAACGAATGTGACCTTGAAAATGGGTGATAAGACATTTACGCACCCTGTTTTAGTAGCGAATATTACAGATGATTGCATAATAGGACTGGACTTTTTGAAGAAACAGCAGTGCGTCCTTAATGTAGCAAAAAACTTTTTTTACAAAAAAACAACCGACTTCTAAAAACCACTACAAAGTGAAAAATAACTAATTTCGGAAGTCGGTGTCTTTGGTTTTTGTATATTAGTTTTTGACACCGACTTCCGAAATTAGTTATTTTTCACTTTGTAGTGGTTTTTAGAAGTCGGTTGTTTTTTTGTAAAAAAAGTTTTTATTTTACACTTTTTAGTTGTGAAAAGTAGGTACAGTACCCGGCAATAAATATTGCACATCGACCTTTGGAAAGAGACAATCGGCTAATTTCGGCTTCGTAGAGCGCTATCTCTCTCGCACGAAATACAAACAGTCCGGTATCTATTAGGAGCTGTTAAAACAATTATGATTTGCTTCTTTTGATAATTATTATTTGTATAAAATACACCAATTTTTCTATAGTGATGGCTTTAGGTTGGGGTAAAATAAAATAAAAAAAAACATGTTCCCATTATGTTTTCGTATTTAATTATTTTGGAAAATTACAGCTGTAGTGTACATAATAAACAACATTAATCATATTGTTAAAATGAGACATTGTAATAAAAATAATAATAATTCTAATTTTCCTAAAGATGCCATTGTGCAATTTTAAATTATTTAAATTTGGGGGTGTTAACAACTCTTAATATATATTTTGAACTGGACGCGACCGCACTTTATCGCACTTGAACAACGACTGACAAACGTCACATAGGTAGTGTGCGACAGAGATAACGCTCTACGAAGCCGAAATTAGCCGATTGTCTCTTTCCAAAGGTCGATGTGCAATATTTATTGCCGGGTACTGTACTATGTTACATCCGGTCAGACTGGAAGCTGATGTAAATATAGTTGGGAAATGACATAATTTTGTTTACTTTAATTTTTACCCGTAATTTTGAAGAATTCTCTCGACTGCCTGCGGTCTTTATCATCAGATTTACTGCAGACCATTATTTTTACCCAATGGGTGCAAAGTTCTCATCAATATAAATGAATTATAACCAAACACAAATTAGCTACTGCAAACTGTTGAGGAGTTCCTGGAACTGGCCTTTGCTTCATCATCAGAGCTCTTATGACAGTCGCAACCCATCTAGGTGTAAAGTTCTTATCAATACAAATTAAAGAAGTCCAAACACAAGGTAGCTGCTGTAAATTGTTTAGGAGTTCCTTCGACTGTCTCCCGGCTCCATCATCAGATCTACTCCAGACCTTTATCAAATTATAGTGCTTTAAAATACTTAACAAAAATACTAAGAAATGCACTAATCGCCCCTACGATTTTTGAAAGTGCCCCTTGATTTCTCTGGTCTTCCATCATCAGACCCTGATGTCCTTATCATGGGACCACCTTGGGAACGTCTTCTTTCCAACAAAAAAAGAATTATCAAAATCGGTTCATAAACGACGAAGTTATGCGCGAACAAACATAAAAAAAAAAAAAAAATACGGTCGAATTGAGTAACCTCCTCCTTTTTGAAGTCGGTTAAAAAGGAGTATTGAGTTTCCCAGAACAAGAAGTATTTCTTCAAGGCGGAAAACAAGGGTCAGTGTACTGTTTAAGGAGAACGGTATTACCACCAAGATCAGAAACCTTAGTAGATGTTAGACTATCACCAATAGGATGCCGTAAACGTTGCATTATAATAGAAGATTCTGGAGATCACCCAGACTGGATAACAGCAAGGACACTGATGATGATTTCCGATAAACCAAAAGTGCGCATTATCAACGTTAGTGACAAAGAAATAATTCTTGAAAAGAATTGCATCGTGGGTGTGTGCGACCATGTAGCATCGTTGAGAAAAACAGAGGCGCACGAAAAGGAACGTGATATGAAGTGGCAGGAACATGTATCGACACTACTCGACGATTGTAAGGGCAATTTAAACAAGTTCGAAAGTCACAAAGTTAAGCAACTGTTGTATAAATTCCATGACATCTTCTCTAAGACCGACAGTGACGTGGGAAGGACCGGGCTCGTCAAACACCATATAGATACGGGCGATACACAGCCGATAAGACAGAGACCACGTCGTATCCCCTTTGCAAGAGAACAGGAAGTGTCGAAAATGTTAAGAGATATGGAGAAAAATCGGATTATCGAAGCATCTACCAGCCCTTGGTCATCTCCAGTTGTCCTAGTCAAGAAAAAGGATGGCAGTACCAGGTTTTGCGTTGACTACAGGATGCTGAATGATGCCACGAAAAAGGACAGTTATCCCCTGCCATGTATAGATGACACTTTGGACTTGCTAAGTGGCATGAAATGGTTCTCCACAGTTGACCTCAAAAGTGGATACTGGCAGGTGGAAATCTGTCAGCAGGATAAAGAAAAGACCGCTTTCACCACTGGTCCTGGGAACGGTCTCTGGCAATTCAATGTCATGCCTTTTGGACTGTGCAATGCTCCAGCTACATTTGAGCGCCTAATGGAGCGCATCTTGGTGGGGTTGCTTGGTGATGCATGCCTGGTCTATTTGGATGACATCATCATTATGGGACGAAACTTCGCAGAGCACCTACGCAATTTGGAGAAAGTCTTTCAGAAACTGCGTGAAGCGAATTTAAAACTCAGTCCTAGTAAGTGTACACTATTCCAGAAAGAGGTTGGATACTTGGGACACATTATTTCGGCGCAAGGAATTCGAACAGACCCTGAAAAAATAAAAGCCGTGTCGAAGTGGCCTACACCTCGTAATAAAACTGAGGTACGCTCTTTCTTGGGTCTGTGTGCATATTACCGTCGGTTTGTTAAGAACTTCTCCGAGTTAGCGAAACCGTTGCATCGTTTAACAGAGGAAAAGTGTCAATTTGAATGGAACTCTGACTGCGAACAGGCATTTGCTCTACTGAACACTCACTTGTGTGAGGCTCCTGTACTAGGTTACCCTAGTAGGGAAGGCCGATTTTTGGTAGACACAGATGCCAGCAATGTGGGTATTGGAGGAGTTCTCTCTGAAACACAAGGAGATAGACAGGTCGTTATCGCATATTTCAGCAAATGCCTTTCCAAGCCAGAAAGAAATTATTGTGTTACCCGCCGAGAACTTCTAGCCGTTGTTAAGACCTTACAACACTTCAAGAAATATTTGATTGGGAGGCAGTTTACACTTCGTACCGATCACGCTGCCTTACAGTGACTCCTCCAGTTCAAAGACCCAGAAGGACAAGTAGCAAGGTGGATAGAGCAGCTGCTAGAATTTGACTTTGTCACTGAACATCGGAAAGGCAAGTCACACAATAATGCTGATGCTTTGTCTAGACGACCTTGCGAAGAATCTTGCCGACATTGTGCCAAACAGGAAAAGAAAGAGAACGTAAGGATTATCCAGGTGAACGCTTTGGACGAAGACTGGGATAATCAATCATTGGAAGACGCACAAAAGGAAGATAGTGACTTGAAGACAGTAATCGAATGGAAGAAACGCGGCCAAAGGCCCACTTGGAGTGAAATATCAGCGCTTGGCCCAGCAGCAAAAAGTTACTGGGCCCAATGGGACAGCCTGATAATTGATAATGGAGTTCTCAAGAGGAAATGGGAATCACCCAATGGACAGGAGGTCACCTTACAGATAGTTGTTCCCGGTGATAAAGTCGCGTCACTGCTAAGACAGGTGCACGACGGAGTATCCGGAGGACATCTTGGAGTAAAGAAAACCCTGGAGAAGGTGAGAAAAAGATTCTATTGGGTGCATTGCCGCGAAGACGTAGAGGACTGGTGTAGAAAATGTGCAGCCTGCTCCTCAGTAAAGGGACCGCAAACGAGAGCCCCAGAGGTCAGCTGAAAGTGTACAATGTTGGTGCACCATGGGAAAGAGTTGCTGTCGATATAGCTGGGCCATTCCCTGTTACTGAAGAAGGGAATAGGTATATCATCGTCCTGCAAGACTATTTCAGCAAATGGCCAGAAGCTTTTGCAGTACCTAACCAAGAAGCTCATACAGTCGCCAAAAAGCTAGTTCACGAGGTGTTCTGTCGATTTGGCGTTCCCTTGGAGTTACACTCTGACCAGGGTAGAAACTTCGAGTCTTCACTATTTCAAGAGGTTTGCCAACTACTCGGGATACATAAGACTCGAACAACACCATATCACCCACAGTCAGATGGAATGGTCGAAAGATTCAATCAGACGTTGGAGAATCATTTGGCCAAAGTAGTGGAAGAACACCAGAGGGATTGGGACCAATATATTCCACTCTTCTTAATGTCATACCGCTCTGCAACACATGATAGCACAAATTGCACACCGGCGAAAGTCAACTTCGGCCGAGAAATTAGACTACCCATAGATGCACTAACCGGAACACCTCCCGATACTCCTATCCTAGCCGCCGACTATGTGGCCGACCTGCGGCGTAAATTAGATGGAATACATGAGCTAGTAAGAGAGAATGGTCTGAAAACCAGTGAGAAAATGAAGATCCGATACGACCGCAAAGCTAACGTTTCCGGACTTGAAGAGGGGACTTTGGTATGGTTACATAACCCCATTAGAAAAAAAGGAAAGAGTCCAAAGTTCCAAGCCAAATGGGAGGGTCCGTACACGATAGTGACCAGAATAAACGATGTCACCTACCGGATTAAGAAAGGACCTAGAGGGAAGCTGAAGGTCGTACACGTAGATCGCCTAGCTCGCTATTATGGATCAAATCATGCTCGGGACGAGCATGACTAAGAAGGGGGCAATGTTACGAATGGACCTTATGTCGATGGCATAAGGTTCAATATCGCGTGACATGCAGTGTGTCACTCTTAAGCTCTATTTCCCCAGATCTAGACATTTTCTAGGTACAATAATAAAACGCATTACTAGACTTAGGACGGCCTATCGAATGGTACAGGTCTCAACAGTTTTGTCAACAAAGTGTCGACATCGAAATTTCTAGAAACCCGTTTCCGGGAATTACCGTAGGTACTTCCGAGTGACCTCGAAGTTATGTGCTATTATTATTACGTCTAGAGGAATCTGGAATGTTCGATCAGCTGGGCTATATATAGCGCCGCGACGCCGGCGCACAGTCAGTCTACACTCGACTAGCGATACGAAAACAGCGACAGTTAAGAAGCGATCTTCGAGAATACCTACTGCGACAACTGTGAGTACTGCGTGAAGTAACATCTGTAGAGTTATTGTGTGTTTACGACACGGACTTCGTGGACATAAGGGAAGACTTCGGAGCAACGTCAGCGACATTCTACTTGTCATTTCCTACAATCGACTGTACCTTCGTTGCCAATAAACTTCGTAACCCTTAACCGGCGTTTAAGTACCCCTAGCCCGTAACAGTATTTTTCCTACTATTGTTACATAGCGTTAAGTTACGCCTATAACTGTTGTTCCCGTATCCACAACTTTATTTAGGAGTGCACCTCCAAAGGCTACTAGGGTTTTCTATTTATCTTCTTATCGGTGGCGAACGGCGAACGCGCTCGGTATCGATGATAGAGTCTTCGTAATGAAAACTCATGGTAGGTAGCCACACTGTCCAACAAGAGCGTACAAAATGACGCCGTCGGCGAGCTCGCTGCGTACTCGCCTCGCTTGCAAATCTAGTGTGTTAAAAAACACCCTAAAAAGGTATGCTCATTTATTTGCCAAAAATAATAAAACAAAGCGCCCATTATAATTATTTATTACTTATGACATTATAAGCTATACTTTACACAAAACAATAATTATGTATTTGACCTAACCTATTATACCCAATGTAAATTTGTACAAACATTAAGTATTTAATTTACGTGACTGTACATTTTTAAATACTTTAAGTTCATTTTGGTCAAGTATTATACGATAAAATAAAACGACAATTGCGCACATGAATATAATATTTGCACATAACAGCTAGTCTGTGGATATAGTCTAAGATATATAGAAAATAATGAGAAAACAGCGAAAAATAATACCTTTTTCGGCAAGGAAGGAATGAGGATTAAAAAAAATAAAATTCTTATTGCATTTATAAAAGCCACGAGAGAAACCAAGTGCAAGGAGTAGTCTTTAAGGTTTCCCTAATAAAAATCTTATTCAAATACAAACATTGATAAAATATTAAACAGATACGATATATTCTAACAAACTGACCAAAAAAATGTGCCGAACACAGCAGCAGCACACATGTATATTTTTATTCGGCATACATTGGTATAGTGTGAGTGAGATGGGGCGCAATCTAAAGCATAGAGAAGAAAAAGATGGCTAGTGTTTGTCGTTTGTTTTTACGAGTGTATCGAGAGTGACTAAAGCGAGATAAAGGACTTACCTCCTTTTGTACGCTTCATTTTTAGTGCGCTAGTGACATATCTACCTTAGTTTAATATTTTATCAATGAATACAAAGGACACATATAATGCCATACCTGTGTAGTGCACCTATACACAAAGTATTCAGAAGGATCCCGAAATTAAAAACCTTTAAAATCTAGTCTCAATCCATTGACCTCTATAACAAGTACACTGGACTAAAAAAAATACAGTTGTTTTGTGTGCTGATCCAAAACGCCCCGAATGAGCGTCTGAAAAACTAAAATTACATGTAGTTGCAAATGGCGGTAGTTTTGTTTTAATACATCTCAGATGATTCAGATCAAAATAATTAATTAAGTTTGTTGGGTTAGTATTTTGTTTACTAAGAGATATTTAGAACATTTTTAGCAAAATAGTTTGGCTACTATGAGTTTTCAATAAGAGTCGATCATAAGCATCGGCCGCGTTTGGCGCTCTCATTGGTTGAAAGTTCTTACAACCTTGAAGCGAGCTAATCGATGAGTCAAACGCCGTCGATATCGATGTCTTCGTAACGAAAACTCATGGTAGCCACACAGTATGCGCATTTTGTAAAACTCGCTGTCAAATATGTCAGTTCCAGGGACGCTCAGGTTACTATCAGCGCCAAAATGGCGAAAACGAAATTTCTTCATTTAGTCACTGATAGTATGATATCCAGTGTATTGGACCCATGAACCTATTTGACTGGACTGCGCAATTGAAATAAAACACGAGCCGAGCGAGAGAACACTGTTTTATACCAGAAAAAAAAAAAAACAAAAATCTACTAATCTATTTAGACTAGGCAAACTTATTGATTCATATCGCGCTTGATATTTATAAGAATTTTAATTTTTTTTGAAAAAGTCTATTTATTGAATAAACTACCAAATATTTCCAAAGAAATTTCATATATTCTGGTATCCCAGCACAACTACTTTAGTGTTATCTCACGCGGCTTGTTCGGACGTGCTGTGGTAAAATAAACCTTATTGTGTCACAAAATTTAAAAATTGTAGGTATTGAGAGTAGTGGTACGCGATCCGGTTTTTACGAAGCCATATAAGTTCATGAATGCATTCTAATTACATAAAAGACTATAATATAACCTCAATTTGAATCATTGTCAACACCACAATTTTGCCAATAACAAGGGTAACAAATTATAGAAATTCTTTGAAAGTTTTACTTCACAATAATGGCGGATATCGCCAATGACAATCAAAATAAAACAACTCTTGATCAATGGCCTCTGTGGAATAGATACCACAATTTTGCCAATAAAACTCATTGCTACTTGATAGTGTGTAGTGTAATTACCTCGCATGTCACCGACAATCAATGTCATAAACTTGTCAAAGAACGAACTACGAAGGAAAGAGATGTTTTTGTTTGATGGTTTATTAATCGTTCACACGTGTTCTTGGCAATATTGCGGCGTCTCTCCCACAAAGGCCATTAATCAAGAATTGAATTGAAATGTTTTTGACAGATTGAGACTAAGATCGGAATGAAGTTCTTAAAATTACGAGACTTGCCTCTGGTGCAATCATTCACAGACGGGTACCATCCCTCTAAGCTACGTAAGTGAGTCAACAACATCCTAAAATAATAGCATTCACTCTAACATACGAAATAAACACGTGCACTTAGATCGCCATGGCTTATCGAAATCTGTAAAAATAAAAAATACGGCATTAGTAAGTTCGAGTTAAATCAATAAATATCAGCATGTAATAGTTACAAGTCCTACTACTATTTTAAATGTGTAAGTTTGTATACAATGTATGTTTGTTATTGTTTCCAATATTATATTATTATATTTACCACCTGTAACTGTACATTATGGATTGCAATAAACGATTTGATTTCGCAGAAAAAAAAAAGATTGGCACGCAGATGCTTTATAACCAGCCCCCTAATCGGCGAACACATTTTTGTCAAATGATTGCGACTAGTTGGGATCAGTTTAGTTCGTTCGGAACGCCCATTGGTCTGTTCGGTCCAAACGTTAGGGGGCTGGATAGTTTTTATCCGTGTTCTCGCGGAGACAATTAATTGCTCTCTGTAAAAATCTCGCTGTGGAAGCTTAGGTGGACTGAACTGTCATTTTAATGAATGCTAGGGGATTACAACTATTGAGATGGTTATAGAATCGTACTGCAGTAGCATCTGCTGACGTGTGAGGGTGCGGACACTTACATGCTCAGTACTTGCGCGGGTAGTCGCGCGGCGGCGGCGCGTACCGGTCAGGGTAGGGCGCACCGGGCGGCGGCGGCTGGTACTGTGGAGCGTAGCGCGCCTCGTAGCTGCCGTAGCGGGCATCGCTACTAGACCACGCCTCGCCTCCACCACCGCTGCCGTTGCTTCCTATAGGCAAAACGGAATTTTATATCATTTTCTTTTTTACATGCCTTTTATTAGCTTCACTTGTATGTTTGTTTGTCCGTCTCTAACTCTTTGGACTACGAGTGAGCGGATCATTACTGTAAAATGTCCCACCGTTTTCAATACATTTGTTCGTTCGTTTTTTTTTTTAAATGAATATGGAACTTGTTATGTTTGAACCTCGATGATTGTATTCATAAGTTGTCAACTATGATTTTTGGTAATGAGGGTGAATGAATAATAAAACAGTTTTGCTTCTGATCTCAAGTTGGTTGTATCTTTTATTGGCGACTACGGAAAATAAAGTGAATTTCGGCGAAAATGACGTCAAATGTAACAAATATAGTGTTTCCCGGACAATTTAACCCAAAGACTGATAAGTGGTGTGATTATAAAGAACAATTAATGTGCGCGCTTGATGCGGCAGGTTGTGACAAAACTAACCTCGACAAGGGAAGATCGCTGTTTCTTTCTCAGTGCGGCAAAGACACCTTTGCATTAATTGCATCACTTTTAGTTCCAAAACGTCCTACGGAAGTACAGTTGTTGGACATTTTTAGAGTTTTGGATAAGTTCTATGAACCTGAGGTTAACGAAATTTTGCAAGCGGGAAAATTTTACAAACGTCAACAAGATCAAGGTGAAAGCGTGCAAGACTTTGTGGCGGCTATAAGTATGCTGGGTGCAAAATGCAATTTCATGGACTTGAAACGCCAGTTGAGAGACCGACTAGTACTGGGGGTGCGGGACGATCGCTTGAGACGCGACTTATTGAAAAAGAAAGACTTGACATACGAGGTCGCGCTACAGATGTGTCTGGACTATCAAGTGACGTTCCCTGATTTGTACCCTGCGTGTGTGGCTAGTGAGTCTAAGCAATCTCCGTCCAGTGTCACGGGGACTGAACCTATGGATATTGGTAATGTTAACTCGAACGAGTGTCGACGGTGTGCACGCGCACACAGTCGGGCCGAGCGCTGCCCGTTTGTTAAGGCAAAGTGTTTCTATTGCAAAAAGTTTGGGCACATTGCGGCGGCCTGCGCTAAGAAGTCAGGCCGTGTACATCAGGTCGACGACACGTGCGGAGCCAATATAGATGCGGGCAGTTCAGCTGAGAAGATGATGGGCGTATACGTCTGCGTGGATAATTATTCACCACCTATTACCACAGACGTTATGATAGACGACGTTCAGCTATCTATGGAAGTAGACTCGGGTGCATCGCGTACCATTATGTCGGAAGAGACATACAAGAAGCTGTGGTTGGAGCCTCCACCTCTACGAGCTACTAATCTAAAACTCGTGACATGGACTCAAGACCCCTTGAAAGTATTAGGACTAGCAGACGTGCGTGTAATGCTAGGAAATAAAGAAGCACAATGTGAACTGGTTGTGGTGTCGGGGAACGGACCAAATCTGCTGGGCAGGAACTGGTTCCATAAACTAGGACTTCAAGTATCAGGATTGTGCTGGGCGGAAGAGGAGATAGACCAGTATAGAAAAGAATTTCCTGAACTATTTAAAAAAGGACTCGGCGAGTACAACGGCCCTAAGGTGTCACTTCACGTGCGGCCGGAGGCTACGCCTCGTTTCTTAAAGGCACGTGCGGTACCCTACCCTCTTCAAGAGAAAGTCCTTAGACAATTGAACGAGATGGTGGAAGCGGGTGTACTGACACCTGTCCGTTATTCTCAGTGGGGGACACCGGTGACGCCAGTGATGAAAGAAGACGGAACAGTACGAATCTGTGGTGATTATCGTGCCACGGTGAACAACGCTATCAATACTGATATCTATCCGCTGCCGACGTCTGTGGAAGCGTTTGTGAAATTAAGTGGCGGCAGAATATTTAGTAAACTGGATTTGAAAAACGCATATACACAGTTAAAAGTAGACGACGCGACAGCTATGCTGCTCACGCTGAACACTCCTATCGGTCTAATGAAAGTTAATCGTCTGCCGTTCGGTGTCAGTGCGGCGCCAGCAATCTTTCAGCGTTTGATGTCGACAGCATTAGCGGGTATGGAAGGAGTGGCGTGTCTATTAGATGATATTGCTGTCACCGGAGCCACGACTGAAGAACATAATCGTAGACTGAGAGAAGTACTGAGGAAACTGCAACAAATGGGACTCCGCCTCAACGTAAAGAAATGTGTATTCGCTGCGAACAGCATCACGTTCCTAGGACACATGATTGATGCTGAGGGACTTCACCCAGCACCTGCGAAGATCAAAGAAATTCAGGAAAAGGCAGCCCCAACCAATAGAGAAACCTTGCGCGCCTTCCTGGGCTTATATAATTTTTATGAAAAATGTGACTGATCATAAACCATTGGTTGGTTTATTCAATCCCGCAAAACCAATTCCAAACCAGATATCACCAAGAATGTTGCGCTGGTCATTGAAACTTTCCAGTTATAATTACAGTATACAATACAGGCCTGGTAAATTAATCAGCAACGCGGACGCTTTAAGCAGGTGGACCGCGCCGGACACGTCGAGTGTTCAGGAAGAGGTGCTGCACGACGTGCTTTTGCTGGAGGAACAGCCGAGCGGATGGGAGCTTGACGCTGCCAAGATAGCCACGGAGACCAACAGAGATGTGGTTTTACAAAAAGTTATGTTTCATGTGTTGCACGGATGGCCACGAAAGAACATAGACCCGAACCTACAAGAGTATTGGACACGGAGAGAGGCTCTTTCACATAATAAAGGTTGTTTATTGTGGAGCAACAGAGTTATAATACCTTTGTCCTTACAGGACAAAGTATTAAAGTTGTTACATGCCCCTCATGCGGGGATTGTCCAGACAAAAGCGTATGCAAGAGGCTACGTGTGGTGGGTCAATATGGATCGGCAGATTGAGAGTGTGGTGGCCGCGTGTCAGCAGTGTCAGCTAGTGAGAAATAACCCACCAAAGGACCCGCAGACTTGGATTGTTCCAGAGAAGCCGTGGAGCCGCGTGCATGTGGATTTTGCGGGGCCCTTTCAGGAAAAAACATTTCTAGTCCTAGTAGATAGCTACAGCAAGTGGGTTGAGGCTGAAATCATACCAGCAATGAACAGTGGTACGGTGATATCGGTTATAAGAAGGATTTTCACTTCACAAGGGCTGCCCGACGTGTTGGTGTCCGATAATGGACGTGCTTTCACTTCTAATGAATTTAATAATTTTCTTAAAAAGAATGGGATTAAACATTTGTATTCGCCGCCCTACCACCCAGAGACTAACGGGCAGATTGAACGCACAATACAAAAATTTAAAAATAAAATAAAGAAACTAGAGAATCTGGACATGCAGTGGCAGGAGAAACTTTGTAAAGTTCTATACTATTTACGGACTGTGCCCAATAGCTCTACTAATAAGACACCTGCTGAGCTACTGAATGGGCGAAGATACAGGACTGCAGTGTCGAGCTTACACCCCGACTCGACTCCGAGTCGTGCGGAGCAGCAAATGGAGGCGGCGGCGCAACACTCGCCCGCACGAACTTTTACGCTGCTGCAGCCCGTGCTCATACGCATGTACGGGCCTGGGAAAAAGTGGAGTCGAGGCACCGTGCAAAACGTGGAGGGGCCAGCCACTTATGTTGTGAGGACGGAAGATGGAGAGCTGTATCGGCGACATGCAGACCAAATAATAGCTAGACCGCCAGACACAGCTGTTAACGGGTCACCTGTGATTGGAAATCAGCCAGCCAATGATACAGAGTCTGAATTATCACAGGACCCGCCGATTGTGATTCCGCCACCTGAATTATGGCCGGATATTATAGGGATTCCTAATGAAGGACTTCAGTGATTGCTATATTTGAAGTTAATGGTTTTGTTAATTGGTTTTGTTTTAATGTGTCAATTTATAATGTATGTTTTGACCAATGATTATGAGGGAAAGGTATGTTATGTTTGAACCTCGATGATTGTATTCATAAGTTGTCAACTATGATTTTTGGTAATGAGGGTGAATGAATAATAAAACAGTTTTGCTTCTGATCTCAAGTTGGTTGTATCTTTTAGAACTAAAAAGTTGAAAATATGTTTTAATGTTTTTTTAGTTTAAAAAACTAGTAAAACATGCTTTTAAAAAAATATCAAACTAAAAAGCTAAAAATAATTTTTAAAAAAGCGTGAGGCGTTTAATATACAAAAATTAAGGCACAAAGCGTCTCACGCTTTTTCAAAAATTATTTTTAACTTTTTAGTTTGAAATTTTTTAAAAGCATGTTTTTTTTAGTTTTTAAACTATATTCATTTTCAATCAAACAGCTTCTCGAAACACGGAGAGATCTTGTTATCTAAGATTGTCATACTCCGTGCCTCGGAAAGATAGTTAGTTACCTTACCTTTGGTGCCGATTATCACTTCTGCATCTATGACAGTTGTTACAGGTAGTCGTTAGCCCAAAAGTCTGACAACCAATTTTACCAATGAGTAACTAGGTTGTGAAGGACAGATAGACACCTGATCCATGTGCAGACTGAAAGCTGACTTCAACAAAAGGAGAAGGCTAGATAGATGATGGTCACTACCACATAATGGGGCTAGTATAACTTTGTCACCATAAGCCCCCCTTGCTATCCATTTGTAGCATCTCAATTGGACAATATTTCACAGACTATCACAATCATAGACCTTAAAGATTACCTTTAGAAGGCGCTGCGGCGTCAGGATAGCGACTGGACGGGTTCCAGCTGCGCGGCTCAGGCTTGCCGGGCGGCGACGGGCGGTACGAACGGCTGTCGCGAGACTCGTAAGAACGACTGAAACCAAAATGATGTATGCATTGGTATATTTTGAAAACATGTCTTCTATGTTACGCAAGTATTCATTCATCGATAATCAGCCTATAATGTTCCCGCCATGGATAGCACAACAGTTTATTAAATTGAAGTAACTAAGGTAGGACCCCAAGCTAATGGGTTAGGTTGTCAGAACTGACCATACATCTACATCCCAAAGCAACTTATGTATTTTGTTCATAAAAACCAACATTTAACAGATGTTGTTGCATCTATTGTGTTTGAATCTGAACCAGCCTATCAGTTTACACGTTAGGGTCAGTTTAATATAACTTTAGAAAACATACCTGGGTTCTTTGGGCCTGGTGCCCGGCGGCATCGGCTGTCGCGAGTCTTCGCTGGCGCCATTATTGCTAGAGTACTTCAGGTTACCAGCTGGAAATATTAAAATGTTAATAAAATTAATGCTTTTCTAAAAACAGCTTGATCAATTTAACAATGTGTTCATAATAAGTCTTTAGCACTAAGTTTGAAAACTTAGTGCTAAAGACTATTATGAAGAAAAAAATTGATAAATCTTGATATTGTAAAAGTGGTGTTTTCTATTAGATTTTTGTATGATTAATTGGATTTCAGACAGGAATTACTAGCCAATAGACTTTCTATTGGCTAGTAAAAGATAATTATGAAAATTGGGTTGAGATACAAAGCTATTTCAAAAGGATATTGTAATTACAAGCAGAAGATTTATGTAAATTATGATTGATTTGATTTCCAATGGGGTTTCAGATTATTCAAATTAGACATTATTCAAAATGGATGTGTAAGTTACAGCCAAGTAAAAGAGGCCTGCTGCTGCACTCAACCAAAACTACTTCAAGTAAAAAAATTGATTTTGGAGCAACTCGCACTGGTGGAAGTTCTAAAACGTTTGAAATTATTGGATGAACTGAAGTTTTACTATGTAGGAATTATCGTTATTTTTCTATTATTTCTGTAGACTTACATGAGACATGCCGCGGGTAGTCGCGTTTGTAGTCACGGTCGCGGTCCCGTTTGTCAGCGCCACGCTCGTAACTAGCTGTCATCTCGAAACGGGGAGGAGGAGGCGCCTCAAATTGACTGCGACTTGACGACTGTTGGAAAATCATTCACTATGTTACGAAGAAATTGATACAGTTTGCGGGTGGGTTTGGGAATGTGCAATGTAATTGCCACATCCAATATTTTGGGTTTTACAACACACTGATTGACTGTACAGTCTTATTAACAGTACGTTTACTTGGCGAACGTAACAACTTATTAGATCTTGTGTGTAATAAAAATTCCGCTACAATTGTCACGTTTCACACAAACCAACCAAGGTAGACAATACCTGTCACCTGTGGAACTAACCACTTGGCAAGAAAAAGAAATGCTACCACTTTAACATGGCAACCATCTACATTTAACATAACTTTTGAATCTTAACTGTTGGATACGGGACACGGGACAAGTAAAACCACAGCTAGCCGTAAACGCACTGACGCTTTATTCTTATAAATGTAGTTGCGCAGGAGCGCGGGGGTGCGCGGAGTGGGGCGCGGCGCGGGGCGCTCCGCGGTGTCATCCGCGCACTATGCTTTATACCCAACATCTCCCAACCCTATTTCGAAGATAGGTACCCTTTCCAAATAACTTATTATTAGCTACACATACAAATCTTAATGTTATTTCCTTGGTACACATACAAGTCTTAATACTATTAGCTACACACAACAATCTACAAAATTTCAATCTTAATTATATTTGCCCAATGCGAGCCTTCGGTAGTCAACCCTTGGGAGCTGTCGCAAAATTATTGGGGAACGTCTGGGCGGCGAGGGTGGTGACGCTGGTGGCGTCGACGACGTTCTGCTAGCCTGACTCCCTTCCCCCTCATCGTTAGTTTGCGTTGTGGGTTGAAGATTCGGTAATGCCGCTGGTGACGTGCCGTCGTCGTCATCGTCGAATTCTACTCCCGACGACGTCCCAGCGTGGTATGCATTGGAGTAACCCTTATATAAAACAATTTGATTTTTATGTTTCTTTAACACCTTTCCCGTTATAGGATCGTTAATTAAATAAAGAACTCTACCAATTTTGTCTATTATTGTGCCTCTGCACCACGTGAATTTACCGTTTAAACTAAACTTTTTGAACAGCACTTCATCGCCGTGTTTAAAACTTTGTTTATTTTTGCCACCACTGTATTTACTCTGCAAACACTGCTTTGATTTTACTACACTGTCCAGTGACGCGTTTGACGGTGACGACAATGGTTTGGACAACAGATCTAACCTTGATCTCAGCTTGCCCCCAAAAACTAATTGTGCCGGAGAAAAACCCGTGACTGAATGTATCGAGTTTCGGTAATCAAAAAGATATTTTAATAGTTTGACCCTTCTGTCTTTTTGGTTGTCACTAGAGTTCATAGATGTCGTCTATTGGAACCTCCTCCAGTTGTTTAGGCAGAGCCAAGTCTGCTATGAGTTGGTAGGTCCCGTCTGTGAGTGCGCTCAGCAAGATGGCGCGCTGTCTTGAACCCGTTGGGTCGTTTTTTTCCGAAATATCGTTTGCTACGAACCACTGCCGCAGGCGACTTTTATACGCCCGCCATTCGTGCACTGTGTGGTCAAAATTACCCAGAATTCCAAAACTAAATTGAGCCATTGTAGCGCGTGGGTGAACTCGTCGCCACTGTTGGATACGGGACACGGGACAAGTAAAACCACAGCTAGCCGTAAACGCACTGACGCTTTATTCTTATAAATGTAGTTGCGCAGGAGCGCGGGGGTGCGCGGAGTGGGGCGCGGCGCGGGGCGTTCCGCGGTGTCATCCGCGCACTATGCTTTATACCCAACATTAACTTAAGGTTCTTTTTGTATACTCATACACAAGTGAGAGTGTATGGTGCCTACAACCGTTTGCTTCTATATTTGGGTCAAATTCGATAAAGAATAGAGGTAAACAAACCTTTGCTAGGCAACGAGTAGTTTACGCCTAAAGACAGATGTTAACAACCTTTTCAACATGGATGATTTTCATAAAAGTTACAATCCTACTTCCTATTAATGTAAACACTTTATTTATGTTTAGATATTTATGATTTGCATAGAACGCTTAACCGATTTTAATGAAATATGACAGTCATGTAAACTAATTTCCTAATAGGTTAAATATTTTGATACTGTATATGTATATTATACTTAGTCCATAATTGAAAGTATTACAATGGATGTATTATGCAGTTGATTTGAAAGTAATTAAAATACGCAAAATTGTATTGACAAATGCCTCAACTTTATTCATTGGTTGAATTTCACAAAATGTGTTTAATACCTGAATTTCATCCATCTTTCTTTTTTTGGTAGGGCTATCACGTAAAATTAATGCCGACTTTTTAATGTTTTTTCGAAATACCAAGTTATTATGCATGTTATTTTAGTGATTCTATTGAAATATGCTGCAATAGGAATTGTTAATAAATAGTTAGAATGTAAAAGTTGATTATCATGTCAATAAGAGGAGATTTATAAAACGTGAGTTGTGATAACCCTAAATTGGTTTGTTTACCTCTATTCTTTACGGAGCTTAGCGTAGGTATAGATTGGGGTTGTGTCTATCCTAGGACTACATACTACAAAGTGGCTTACGATGGGAGGCGGTGGGACCCGCTTGTGTCGAGCGTCGCGCTCGTAAGCAGGCTCAGGCGGTGGGCTGGCCGCCTTGCGGTAGGCGCCTGCATCGTAGCCACGCTTGCGACGCTCCTCCTCCAGTCTGTGGGCACACGCATTTAATAATCAATAATACATCGTTTATTTAATGACAGCGAATACCTTAGGATAGTTTATTTGTCAAAACACGTGTAAGCAGTACATATACATTGTTGGAGGTTGTATACCTTGGCAACTAACACATGATGCAGCTGTCTGTAGTTATGACAGAACTATGAAAAATAAATGGTGTGAAGCTGATACGGTATATGTATATTTTAGTAAATAATATAACTACTCGGGGAATGCACTAATGCTGGATTCGTTAATTTCTAACATACATAAAAGACACGTCATAAAATGTTTCGCCTCAATAGACACACAAATTTTAATTTTAATACAGTAGTGAAATATCTCAATTTTTGGTTGTTACGTTGTGAATGAAAAATATTATAAAGTAAATTTTTTTTTTTAAATAATTTTAAAGTAGTGCTTGACTGCAATCCCGCCTGATGGTAAGCAGTGATGCAATCGTTGATGGTAAAGCGCACTAGTTGATTAAGCCTATTCGATGACGGCAATTAAGCGAGGTGATGCAATGTAAAACCCAAGACCAACACGACTAACGATGCAGCGCCAGAGGGAGATTGATCTGGAGACTCTCCACGACCAAACTCCCGACACAACAACATTTGGCGAATCGTACCCGGCACATATCGCAACACAACTGCTCAGACCCGTCCTCCGTACGGCTTCACCAGACATCATGCCGGAACACGACGAATCGTTTGGCGGCAATTCTGCCGGCAGCCGATGTTATGGCCTACCACCGAGTATTACCAAATTATTTTTGTAAGGGCTGTTTTTCCTAATGCCAATTAATTTTATAGTACTATAACGTAAATAAGCGTGGTGATTACGCTCAATCCTTCTCTGTATGAGAGGAGATCAGTGCCCAGCAGGGGGACGATAAAAGGTTGATGATGATGATGACTATAAGGTAAAATATGCATATTTGCTAAATTTTCCACTTACTGTCGAGCTGTCTGTTTTATTCCATAATTAATAGAAAAATATGTGTCAATTGAAAAAAAAAAAGGTCTTCATATGTTTATATAAAGAACATACCTTAATTGAGCGCGTTTCAGTTCCAGTCTCTCCAACTCTAATTTCTCTCGCTCTATTCTGTGACGTTCTCGTTCCAAACGAAGAAGTTCATTCTTTTCGCGTTCAATCTTTTCTCTACAAGAAAAAAAAAATATTTTACTGAAAATCCAAATCATTGTATGTAGAAACATAGGCAACTGAAGTATGTGAGGATTTTAGGTGCGACTTTCAGACTAAGGTCCGTATTCCAGAAGGAAACTCAAGCATTGATCTCTGCTTATAGTCCGGGAGGCAGCGGCTTTTTAAACAAGTCATTTTATGCCGGCTGATGTTAATATAGAAAACAGAATGCATGTGGCTTATGACGAAATCGATCGTCAGCTGGTCCAGTTGCGGTGGATGCGAGATTGGGAAGCTGCGGAATACGTTAAAAAATAAAAATCTGAAAAATATTTTATACCACATGAAATTTTTATCACGTGTTATTGACATTGATTACAATTAAAAGAAAGTAGTCAGCTGCACGACTGAGGGTGGATTATGCGTCAGCTGAGCGTACGAACTACCCAAAAAAAAAAAAAAAAATTATGCCGATTGAAATTTTTTGAAATGATTTAAGACATTTACAGAAACTCGATATTGATAATCAGCTGCATATACAGTAGGGGAAAACACGTCAGCTAGAGCAGGAATGTATGACTGCGCGCATATATCTTTGTGACCCGCGGAATTTTCAATGCTCCGACTGACACCGCAGTCATACATTCCTGCTCTAGCTGACGTGTTTTCCCCCACTGTATATGCAGCTGATTATCAATATCGAGTTTCTGTAAATGTCTAAAATCATTTCAAAAAATTTCAATCGGCATAAAATTATTTTCTTTTTTTTTGGGTAGTTCGTACGCTCAGCTGACGCATAATCCACCCTCAGTCGTGCAGCTGACTACTTTCTTTTAATTGTAATCAATTTCAATAACACGTAAAAAAAATTCCATGTGGTATAAAATATTTTTCAGATTATTATTTTTTTACGTGTTCTATGGGTTCTCATAGCAAGCGCCCCCACAGGTGCGTCAGCTGACCTTCACTTTCGTTATTAGGAACAGCTTCTTCACTAGTATTGTGAAGTAAAGATTGGCATAAAAACACTAATCAAAATAGCCGCTGCCTCCCGGACTATTAAGCATTACTTAAAACTAGTTTCAATCAATCAAATGACTTGAAACGAGACTTAAGTAGAGCTTGAGTTTTGAGTGACGTTCTGTAATACGGACCTATGTACTTAAGTAGAGTTTGAAACAGTTTTATTTAGCTTGCCCTGTTTAATTGTTTGTGTCAAATCAAACAACTGAAATTTGACCCCTTTCCTGTTGACGGATTGATCTGAAATTTGGTATGCACCTTTAGTTCTGATGTCTATAATTGAATACAGCCAGATATCAATGTAATTCCAAGATGGCCACTGCTACAAAATGGCGCATTAAATATTTTTAGTTTTCTATTAGGACATTTCCTTGTTTGCATTTCGGCTAGATTGAATAGTATCTTGTAAAGAAATAAAATTGCATCCAATTGATGGCAATAGGCATGTTTTCCATTACACATATTTATATGGAACTTAAATATTTTGTCAGTTAAATTGAATGGGGAACGCCTGTCTACTTATTAACAGGAATTGTGTTAAATTATATGTGTGATGAACTTACCTCTCAGCCCGTAGTTTCTCCCTCTCTAGCGCTAGGCGGTGCTTCTCCTGTCGCTGCCGTCTCTCTCTCTCCCGCAGCGCGTCCTCGGCTGCTCGTCGTCTGCGTTCTTCTTCTCTCGCCGCGCGGGAACGCTCGCGAGCACGCGCCACGTCGCGCTCTTTCTGTATCGTACAACACGTTACAAGTTACTACAACGCGGACCATCATCCTACATCAATACCTTTGATGTCCCTTTTTTTTCTCTAAAGTACCATTTTCACCATCATTTAGAAAATACATTCCAAAAGGTATTTAAGACATTAATATTTAACTATAACTGTTGATTTTGCTCTATAGACATTTTTTCTTATTGACCATTTTTGAGGTTTGACAGTTTTTTTTTGTATGAAAGTCACAATCGGTTAAAAATTCAAAATTCTTCCTCAGGTAACATAACATTTTCTGGTTTTGGAAAAATCATTCCTAAATATAATAAATAAAATCGGCCCTCATGTTTTGTCAAACTGCAAAAACCATGCAAGCCAGGGGCGAATCACTTGTTGAAATGTAATTTGCTACTAGACCTCAGCACAACTGACTCAACAACAAGTCACATGTTATTGATCGCCTCAAAATGTCACCATGTAACCAATCAACTGCGATCTAGTTGCACCCTTCCAATAAAAATTTACACCAACTTTAGGGACAAACTATCAATGCTGTAAACGTTTGCTTACACATTTCACATATAACAATCAATTAAAAGGAACAAGGACATGCTAGCTCTAGCTACAGTTATAAGCACCCCATTCAATCCCAGTTCATGCTTACCCAAATCTTGGAAAAGGAAAGAACCTCTCGGGGCGATCGCTTTCGCTCACGACTTCTGGTACTCCGTTTGGTGCGACCTTCCTGGAATGTCAATTAGCGATAAGTCAGAATAAAAAGTACAGGACGCATTTTTTTTTGTCAAAATAATTGTACATGTTTTTATTTTCGAGTAATTACTATACAATATGTTAAGCAAGCCCTGTGCGATACGTGAAGTTATTGTTAGGTATCGATAACTGATCCTTCTAACGCCTACAAAGCCAGGCTAAACTTAAAAAAAAAAAAACTCCCTAAAAAAATATTATTATTTCACAAAAGGAGGTAACTTAATACGTGTGCGATAGGAAATCCTTGCACGGGCAAAGGGGGACAGGGCACGTGGCACGCGGAGGCATTGCTCATAATAATACTGTCGAAAAAGGTGTCACTTTTTTAAAAATTATTACATTTTGGGGAAGTTGGAATTAATTAGGGGAAAAAAAAAAGATAATTTGAAAATTCATTAGTACTACTATTCATTAGTTACTACGACTATTATGTAAAATTTCATCTTTTATTTGGTCATGTGTTTACGTAACCTTAATTATCCTTACAGGTTGAACAGGGTTTTCTTTACTTATTGTATACCCAGTGGTAAACAGACCACTTAGGCTTATTACCCTAATCATTCTATAGTGGTTTGTACTTCTCTTCTGGGTACTAAGCCCCTTCTCTGTAACAGGAAGTTAGCCGATATGCAGGCACATCAATCATATGCAATCATGCGGTTTCAGCACAATAGGCTATTTGACAGTATTCAATTATTTGTGATTTTTTGCTTTAATTGCATAAAATGAGGGTTCTTTATATCATTTACAAGAGTTTTAATAAAAAATAATAACAATTATTATATCCAAAACACAAAAATATGTTTGGCTTTTTGTTTCTCGCGCCACACATTGTGAAACGATCCGGATTGGCTAATGTCGCGATGACGTCATACGCTAGTTTCCGGCAAACTTATAAACTGTTTTTCGGGGGTTTTTATCGATTTATTTGTACAACCCAGTACAGTACACCACTTGTAAACCATTTTATTAGATAACAACAGCAAATAATAATTAAAAACAAACACCACTGAGAACCGAAAACCGCTTGTGACGTCATTTACCAGGCGCAACGCCATATTGCTGATTATATCCTTTTCGCGGCTTATTTGAATTTTGAATTTTTATTTGCATATTTCTTACGAAATACGTATTTAAAATTAAAAAAAATACTTTGGATGAACTTCTTAACCGCAACCAAGTAATTCAAGATAAAAATTATAAATCTGTCAAATAGCCTATTATTACCTTCACTTTAGAGCAATGGGCTTAGTATAATGATTACAGAATCTTCGAAAGAAAATTACTGTAACATACCTTATCAGATCGTAGAGACTTCTCGCGTGTGTGTGACGTGGACCTAGTACTCTCTGCTCCAGACACCTCATCATCCTTCTTCGGCTTAGGTTCGCCAGTCTGTTCAGCGCCTTCTTTGTTCTCCTGAAATACAATACAAATCAATGATAAGTAATGAGTATCAGTTGACTTATTTAGTTAAAATGTCTGAGAGTTCATACTAACACTTACTCTCACTCACTCTAAGGACTGCATTACAGAACCTTACTCAAGATTTAAGCATTACTCCGGATTTAAGTACAGCTTGAGTTTTGAGTGAAGTTCTGTAATACAAACTTAAGACATTATTCTGTTTCATTGATTCGTTATCTGGTACCCTCTTTCCCAAGGACAGTTCCATATTTTTCTTTTTTGTTAAAATTTAAACATGATTTTATTAATAATATTTACCTCAGTCTCTTTAGTTTCTTCCTTGCGTTCTTTGCTAGAGCGACGCTCAGAGCGCGCGGACGGCTGACGACGGGACGATGATTCAGACTCTGATTTAGCTTTCTCCACGGAAATCATTCGTCCATGCAATTCTAAGGAAAAAGACAATGGAAATTCATTATTGCAGAAAGTACTGTGTATTCAGTAATTTCAAATTCCGTTATTGTAATATAATTACCAGTCCGGTGTAAGTTCTTAATACAGTTCTCAGCATCTTGAGCACTAGCCATTGTGACATAGCCATAACAACGGGAGCCGGGTGTTCTAGCATTCGTCACCACCTTGGCTCCAATTACCTGCAATTATATGTTTGTGAGTAACTAATCAACAAGCAAGTTCTAAATAATGGGGAATGGTAGTACCGTTGGTATTTTTTATTAATTTGGATTTGATAATTTAGATATGAAGTTGATCAAGATTTGAGCAATGATACATTTGAAATTAATACACCTAACCTCATATACCTCCCAGAAAACATCCAGTCAGAATAAATGATTTGGTACTTACAAACAGGATCGTCGAACAATAGCTTAAAACAGAGAGGAGTGTAACAGAACTAGGAACCACTATTGCTGTATACCTTTCCATGTTTGCTGCATAATTGCTTCAGGTCCTTAGCACGAGTATCTCCAGACAGACCACTGACCCACAAATTCCTTGCACCACCTTCTTTATTGTCATCTTTCTTCTCTTTCTTGTCTCCATCACCTTCTTTCTCTTTATCATCTATAATATGAGAATAATCTATTAACTTCACTGCTTTGTCATAGAATCAAACCATGAGGATTTATTTATTCAATAATAACTACCTTTTGTCTCCTTGTCCTCTTTATCATCCTCATTGCTGAAAAAATAATTAGAGCATTATTTAAAAATAAAACAATATAACTACAGATAACAACAATACATGAAGATCGGAATTTGAACATTTTACTACTAGTACTAGTTCCACAAATTGCAAGTTGCAGTTTGGTGACAGTAATAATTTTAGAATTCTCGTAGTGACACTCATCGCCTACAAAGTTTTGCACCATTACTCCACTGCATTAGGTCAGGATGTTGAGAGCAGGTCCACACAGTCGCATGAGTCGCCTTATACCGTTACACGCCGCTCCGCTGCCGTCACCGTCGACAGCAGACAATCCTCCACCAGTAATCAGGTGTAGATAGAACGCAGCAGCTGGCACTGACGACTGTAGACGCCGACATCATCGAGTTTTGTTGGCAGGCAGCTGTTGTCAGATCCATAGCGCAGCCAGGACTCCAAAACGTTTGGTGCAAAACTTTGTAGTGATAACGAAAAAAAAAGTATTGGATGTCGAAATAATCGGAGTAGTTATAGATGCGCGTGGGCGGCGACACGGCGGTCGGTCGACGTTCACCAACCTAGTGGCGGGGACTTCGGAGGTTACTTGTTCGTCGGCTGGCTCGTCGTCGCCGTTCGTGGCAGAGTCGGCAGGTGCAGCCTTGTCGCTCGACGGCTCCCCCGCATCTTCCTCCTCCTCCTCTTCTTCTGCCGCCTCATCTACGTCAGTTGCATTTATCAGCTGAGCCAGCGCAGGTCGCTCGCCGAAACTCGGGAGCGGCCCACCCTGTCTCTCCTTAATCTTGAACCAGAGTGTTGAGTGTTCCTTGATGTTTTTCACACTTGTTTGTTGTTTATAAAAAAAATCCTGACCTGAAAACTTGATTGGACATTAGCACCATCATCTGGATATGGAGCAGCATAGCAGCTATGAGCCACTATGTCCATAGTAAAGCATACATAACTGTAGGACACTGGAGTTGCTGCTGTGACTGGAAATGCCCTGTCACTTAAATTTACACAAAACACCACATCATTGTAATGAGAGCCACCTCAATCTGTGCTCATTTCAGTGGTAATCCTCCCAAATGATCAATAATGTCATCTGTTCTCTCTCTTTTACATTTTGGTTGTACTCTGTGTTGCAGCTGTTTCTAGCAGGATGCTTGCAGGTCTTATTATAAATTTTCTTCTGCTGTATTTAAGTTTCCACTCTTGTATACCGCAACTATTTAAACTTGTAATTATAGCATGATGACAATTATTGCAACGTATGTAACTCATTATGATTTATTCACGTAATGACGATTTTGTACTTTCTCATGCACATTATTTTAGTTCATCTGACTTGGATTAAAATTGAATAATGAAATGTGTTAATTTTACACTAAAAGGCTAAATTAACTGATTATTTTCATCATTAGAGTTGTATGTACAGAAAAAAACTTAAATACATTCTAAGCTTACCTTTTTTGTCAGCTTTAGAGTTGTCAGCCTGGAAGAGATTAATCAAAGGTTAGTATGAACATAAATGAAAGTTTAATTGAATTACATTGATATTACTTTAGACAAATATTTGGCATTATTCCAGTTTGTTACTATTAATAATTACTGAAACCAGATTAAACATATTTTAGGTTGATAAAGAATGTTTGAAGAAATGTTAGAGAGAGTGATTATTAAAAAAAATAAGGTACTTATAATAACGTAAGTATATTTCAACAATATAAATATACTACATACATAAATATGTGAATATATATATATATATATAATAAATCACAAGTCATTTACTATTGTGTATGTTCTAGTCTATCTCCATCATGAACCCGTTGGATACCCCGTTGGACATTTTGGAGGCAACTGGTGGCAGTTTAACTGTTACACTGAAGAAATAGAAACGTACCTCTTCATTGAGAAGCTCATCATCACCAAGATCCAAGTTGATGCTGTCCTCTGCATCAGTGTTGTTTTCTATTTTATGATCATCCTCAGATTTGGCATCCTTGTCAAGACACAGTTTTTTAGGCTCTGATGCTTCTGGTTCTTCTTTTAATTCCCTTTTTCTGTTTAATTTCTCAGTTTCCTCAACCTCCATGTTAGCTTCAGGCTTGCTGGGGCTAGCTTTGTTTTGTTTGTCAGTCTGCTCAGTTTCTTCTTCTTCTCCAGCGTCATCTTGTACGATCATATTCTCCATAGTCGGAGTTTCTTCGGAATCTTGTTCGGCAAAGCTGGTGCTTTCAGATCGCCTGGTCCTTTTAGCAGGAGTTTTTGCTTCTACAGTAGCCGAGTCAAACTTGAAAGTTGCTGGATCATGCCCCTCCTCTTCCAAATGCTAGAAAGACATCCATCAGTTACGAATTGAATACAATATTGATGAGCGTCGTGTATATTCTAATTATTATACGTCACATAATTACCTTGGCTAAACGCTGTATGAGCACACCGCGAACGCCGCTTTTATCTAGGTTGCGTTTTTCTAACTCTGCGCGTAAGTCTATAACTCTGAGGTCGTTTAGCAAACGCTTCTTGTCCGACATCGCCTGATGTTATTTTAGGAATGTTTCTAATAATAACTCACTTTGCCTCGACGTATATTTTCAGTAATCTTGATCTATGCGAAATGAATAGTCCCACACATGTATGACGAAAAGGATCTAAGATGGCGGCGTCTGGAACAGGGCCATAGACTAATAATAAAATATAAACAAACACGACCAATGAAAAGAAAAGATATTTTCATACCAAGCATGGCAACACAAATTGCACCACATCATGGACACAGCAAAGAAATTACATTATAAGAATTCTTACGAGTAATAATAATATCTAAACAACAACATTCAAAAATAAACGTAAAGCCTACTCCTTAAAGCTTATATTGCCACAAAGCTTACGCATATATACCTAAAGTTCCGCATGAGAGGCATCGAAACCGAAAGACCCCTGGCCTGGGCCCTGTGTCGGCTGTGTCCCTTTCCCGTAGACTGCCAGTGTGAAATGAAACTACTATTTGGTAACTTTGATACATAAACTTCATCCACTCGTTTTGTTATTTACGCTGATATACAATATTATATCAGTGACTCGTGATTGTTTAAGCATTAAAATAACTAACTGCTTAGCTCAACATTTAATCAATGCATTTATTGTGATCAATAAATAAAAAAAAAAAACAATATTAGCAGATAGTATGAACTATTAAATGGCAACACCGATGACATATTGGGTTAATCAGGTTGGGTTTTCTCGGTGGTAGGCCACAACATCAGCCGCCGGCATAAGTTACCACCTACTAGACAAAGTCATGCCGCCAAGCGATTCGTCGTGTTCCGGTATGATGTCTGGTGAAGCCGTACGCAGGACGGGTCTGAGCAGTTGTGTTGCGATGTACGTGCCGGGTACGATGCGCGAAATGTTGTTCTGTCGGGAGCGGTCGCGGTGATGTGACATTACATCACCGCGCTCAACTGCCGTCTTCCTTCCTATTTACTAAGTTCTTTGGAGTGAGTAGGCTTAATAAACTAGCACGCCTTACTACCAACCATCAACGACCTACCATCCTTCGCCTTACCTTCAACGATTGCATCACTGCTTACCATCAGGCGGGATTGCAGTCAAGCGCTAGTCTGTAATTTATAAAAAAAATAAAAAAATCAATATGGTCGATGCAATTTTTTTTTGTGTAGGTTGAGTATAATGTTCTGTAAAAAAGACAAGACAGCTGAACAAAGAATATCTTCCTTTTTTAAGTTTGTTAAAAAAGTGAAAAGACTTACTAGAAACAAATTTTATATTTTAAATTTTTTATACCTAATAATGTCTAGAAAATGTAACAAACAGCGTATCAGTGTAGGTATGTCAACTATCTGTATTAGCTATACTTACCTTACACTTTTACAAAAAGTTTAACCTACTGGAATAACTAACCTAAGCATTTTATTATTATTATTTTTTCGCCAAGCGATTCGTCGTGTTCCGGCATGATATTTGGTGAAGCCGTACGGAAGACGGGTCTGAACAGTTGTATTGCGATATGTGCCGGGTACGATGCGCCAAATGTTGTTGTATCGGAGGTTTGGTCTTGGAGAGTCTCCAGATCAATCTCCCTCTGGCGCAGCATCGTTGGTCGTGTTGTTAGGTTTAACATTGCATCACCTCGCTCAACTGTCGTCATCCTTCCTATTCCTAAGTTTTTTAAGTGAATAGGCTTAATAAACTAGTGCGCTTTACCATCAACGATTGCATCACTGCTTACCATCAGGCGGGATTACAGTCAAACACTAGTTTATAATAATTAAAATATATATATATGTAAACTAGCGCTTGACTGTAATCCCGCTGTAATCCATACCAATATTATAAATGCGAAAGTAACTCTGTCTGTCTGTCTGTCTGTCGGTCTGTCTGTCTGTCTGTCTGTCTGTCTGTCTGTCTGTCTGTTACTCTTTCCCGCTTAAACCTCTCAACCGATTTTGATGAAATTTGGCACAGACAATCTTTAGACCCTGAGAAAGAACATAGGCTACCTTTTATCCCGGAAAAAATTGATGTTCCCGAGGGAAATCTAAAAAGCGCGATATAACCGAACTCCACGCGGGCGAAGCCGCGGGCGGAAAGCTAGTACCTAATATAATACATTTATTCGAGCGAAGCCGGGTCTGGTCGCTAGTATACAATATAAATAAAGTTCATGTTTTATTTTGTAGCTACCTCTTACTGTTGCTAGATTTTTACTAAAAAAAAATTTTGAAGTTTATTAATTGTCCCAATTTTCTTATGAACTGTGTACCCCCTACAAGAAAGGGACACAGGGGTCTTTCGTGCGTTTCTCTTTCTAGGAACGCCTTTGCCGACTCGTCAGCTTTCTAGGTATTTATACAAATTCTTTGGGACACAGTGTAATTTTATAGAGTACTAGCTTTCCGCCCGCGGCTTCGCCCGCGTGGAGTTCGGTTATATCGCGCTTTTTAGGTTTCCCTCGGGAACATCAAATTTTTCCGGTATAAAAAGTAGCCTATGTTCTTTCTCGGGGTCTAAAGATAGTCTGTGCCAAATTTCATCAAAATCGGTTGAGAGGTTTAAGCGGGAAAGCGTAACAGACAGACAGACAGACAGACAGACAGACAGGCAGACAGACAGGCAGACAGACAGACAGACAGAGTTACTTTCGCATTTATAATAGTAGTATGGATTAGTATGGTATGAGGTCCAAGCAGGCGCGTTCGTTTTTTTTTTTTACAGGCAATACTTTTTGTTCCTTTTTGTCAAAAGTTTTGGCCACAGAGCAAGTAATCACGGTTTTGGCAGGAAGGTCAAGCCGAGTGTCACGCTCATTTTTCATTGGACTTTTAAAATTATTTATAGTGTGCTAAATATAAGCGCGTGTTTTATGTAGTAATAAGTGCATTCAGTGATTAATTTATAGAGAACACTAGCTTTCCGCCCGCGGCTTCGCCCGCGTGGAGTTCGGTTATATCGCGCTTTTTAGATTTCCCTCGGGAACATCAACTTTTTCTCAAGGTCTAAAGATTGTCTGTGCCAAATTTCATCAAAATCCGTTGAGAGGTTTAAGCGGGAAAGCGTAACAGACAGACAGACAGACAGACAGACAGACAGACAGACAGACAGACAGACAGACAGACAGACAGACAGACAGACAGAGTTACTTTCGCATTTATAATATTAGTATGGATTGAAATATTGTAGCTTAGTAGCCACATTATGATTTTACCCAAACCTCCCTTCCAGTCAGCTCACGCGATAAACGAAAGGAGATAGGTTAGGTTAAGTTAAGTTAGGATAAAGTTTTGCGGGGCCTCCGGGCCAGCTACTTGGAGGACCGTGCTGTCCTTCTTGTAGACGGGGCTGGCCAGCTCCGGCGATACGCTGTCGGAGCCGGCGTTCCACAGGGGTCCGTTCTAGGGCCTCTTCTGTGGAACAGCTATGCAGATGACACTCTCCTCACTTCCCGCGGGAGCACCTTCCGGGAGGCGGCCAGTTTGGCGTCGGCGGGCGGATCCTTAGTGCTTAGTTTTTTAGTTAGTTGCTTAGTGCCCTTAGATCCACGGCCCCCGGCAGCGCCCCCCACATGACGCCCACATTTTTGTGGAGGGCGTCATATCTGGGCCTCATCTTAGACAGCAGGTGGCGCTTCAGCCCGCACTTTAGCGGGCTGTCGTCGTGCCTGCTGAAGGCTGCGGGAGCCCTTTCGTGGCTGATGCCAAATATGGGAGGGCCAAGCATGCGGTGCCGGCGTCTATACGGCATACTGCGGAGTATGGCCCTTTATGGGGCCCCAATTTGGGAGGACTCCCTCCATAGGAGGGAGAACTTCACCGCCCTTCGGACGCCCCAAAGGGCCATCGCCCAGCGGGCATCGCGGGCCTACCGCACGGTGGGCTTCGCAGCGGCGTGCGCTCTGGCGGGCACCCCGCCTTGGGAGCTCGAGGCGTGGGTGCTCGCCAGAGTGTACGAGTGGACGACGGGGCGGAGGGCGCTGGGCGAGCGTCCGGCCCCAGAGGTAAGGGAGGCCGTCCGGCGGGAGGCGAGGGTCGCTCTTGTCCAGCATTGGACGCAGGACCTCGCCTCCGCCGTATTCGGCCGCCGTACCCTCGACGCCATCGGGCCGGTCCTGGAGGACTGGCTCGACAGGCGTCACGGGTTCCTCTCCTTCCGTCTGGTGCAGGTACTCTCCGGCCACGGCTGCTTCGGCAGGTACCTGCACCGGATAGGACGAGAGGAGACACTGCGGTGTGCCCGTCGTGGGCCTTGCCGCGCCGCGATCTTGTCGCGGCGGTAGGAGGGGACCTCTCGCTGCCCGCCATCGTCAGAGCGATGGTGGGGAGCGAGGAGGCTTGGGTGGCGATGGCCTCCTTCTGCGAGGTCGTGATGTCGCAGAAGGAGGCCGCGGAGCGCGAGCGGGAGGAGGATCCACTCGCTCCGGGGTACGGTGCATAAAGGCATTTCCAAAGCGTCAAAAAAAAAAAAGTTAGGATAATGTTACATTTCCGTGCGCAGTTTCTAGCCTGCCATCGGACGCGTCCCCAGGTGGCGGATAGGGGAACGGCCCCCAGATATAGGGGTTACCGGTTTACCGGCGCGGACCAAAACCAGAAGTGGGGACCGCTTCGGCGGTCACATGTGCGGCGGGTCGGCCACCACTCCAGGTGGCTGACGTGACCCGAGCTCCGGGTCACCGTCGGGCAACCTGGTCTCCTCACTGAGAGGAGCTGGGGGCCTCATTTGCCTCCGGGCAAACGAGTGGGGCTAAGAGGAAGGCCACCTCGCTAAAAACCCTTGGCTGCTGCGTCTTCTCGCACTAGAAGACGTACCCAGTCTAGCCTCTCCTTATGGGGGGACCATTGTGGGCCCGCCTTTTGGCGGGAATCGCCGGCGGAGGATTGGTTGTTCAGACTGTGCCGATTTCCCATGACCCCGCCACTCAGGCGATGTCGTTGTGCCGCGTTGGGTTTAGTGGGTATTCCCGGCTTCGGCTGGGCGAGTCCCACACACGCCCTTCGGGATACGGTGCATAAATGCATTACCACAACGTCAAAAAAAAAAGGATCAGGTTACGTTTTGGGCGGACTCCCTCTATAGGAGGCTACCGCCATCGGGCCGGTCCTAGAGTACTGGCTCGACAGGCGTCACGGGTTCCTCTCCTTCCGTTTGGTGCAGGTACTCTCCGGTCACGGCTGCTTCGGCAGGTACCTGCACCGGATAGGACGAGAGGAAACACCGTCGTGCCACGGTTGCGGCGCGGCGGAGGACACGGCGGAACACACCCTCGCGGTGTGCCCGTCGTGGGCCGTGCCGCGCCGCGATCTTGTCGCAGCGGTAGGATGGGACCTCTCACTGCCCGCCATCGTCAGAGCGATGGTTGGGAGCGAGGAGGCCTGGGCGGCGATGGCCTCCTTCAGCTAGGTGGTGATGTCGGATGATGATGGTCGCGTGAGGCACGGGGGTGCCCACGTCCGCCTTGCACCGCCACGAGGGTGACTGAGGCAAATGAGGGCTCGCCGTGTTAGGCGGGCATATCGCCGGTGGTGGGCTGGTAGCCAAAGCTCCGCTTTTTCCCAGTCCCCCGCCACCAAGGCGACGCCGGAGTGCCACTGGCGTTTTTAGTGGGTATACCGGGAGGCTCTCTCCCGGGGAGTCCCACATATCCCTCGTGCTCATGCGTAAACGTAATTGTCATTACCCCAGCGACAAAAAAAAAAAAGATAAGGTTAAGTTTGGCGGGAAGGCCAACTGTGCCTCCTCCGGAAGGAGGGGCGGCCGGCGGACTGTCCCTCGGCTTACCGGCCCATCGTCTTGCTTGACGAGGCCGGTAAGATGTTCGAGGGTGTAGCGGTACTACACCTACCTACAAACGCCACAAAGTAACAACGCGTCATACTGACGTCACACGAATTCTACATCTCGCATTCAGAGTTTACCGTGCAACTAGCATATATACAACTTCCCAATTTCAAACATTGGGCAAGTGCCCGCCAGACATAACACCCGTCTGGTCGGAGGATCCTCCCTTTTCTATGGAGGATGAGTGTACTTTACTCCCTGTGCCTCATGCCTCCACATTGGTGACCCCCAACATGAACGTCAGCGCAGCCTTCGTGCAACAACTTCAGCGTGTCGTCATCCTCTTCACTCCTGCAAGCTTCATCGGCGAATCACTCAGCCAGCCAGCTCCCACGGCTACAACGGGTATCCTGACCACAAGCATGCAGCGTCCGCGCACACCTGGTCATCACCCACAGCGGCCACAGCCTCATCAGCAACCTCGGCATAGCACACTGCACTTTCGGCCGGTCAACAAGCAGAGCCCTCTCTCCTGGTCGACGCAGTAGCCAGCCTCAACTCAACTCAACAAAGCGCTGTACGACATCCGACGCACTGAAGTATAACGCAGCGCCACCACGCCGACTCACTGGGGAATCACCGAAGACAGTTCCGACTCCCCGTGAACTACGCAGCAACCGGTTCCGACTCACTGGAACCTCAACTGGCCTGGCAAGCATCGCAAGATACAAGACTCAGCCTAATATCGACCTCCGGTCTCCGGAGGGGAGTGATGTAGCGGTATTACACCTACCTACAAACGCCACAAAGTAACAACGTGTCATACTGACGTCACACGAATTCTACATCTCGCATTCAGAGTTTACCGTGCAACTAGCATATATACAACTTCCCAATTTCAAGCATTGGGCAAGTGCCCGCCAGACATAACACCCGTCTGGTCGGAAGATCCTCCCTTTTCTATGGAGGATGACTGTACTTTACTCCCTGTTCCTCATGCCCCCACAAGGGGATTATCGCCGCCCGCCTGATGCGCCATCTGCGGAACGTGGGACCGGACCTGTCGGACGCCCAGTTCGGTTTTCGAGCTGGCCGTTCGACAGTCGACGCCCTGGCCCGTCTAAAGGGCCAGATGACAGAGGCGGTAGGAGTGGGAGATGGAGTGTTGGCTGTGTCGTTCGACATTGCCAACGCCTTCAACTCCATCCCCCACTCCACCATTCTGGAGGCGCTCCGGTTTCACGGTGCACCCCTGTATTTGCGGGACCTCCTGGCCAGCTACTTGGAGGACCGTTCCGTCCTCCTCGTGGACAGGGCTGGCCTGGTCCGGCGGTATGGCGTAGAAACCGGTGTTCCACAGAGGTCCGTTCTAGGCCTCTTCTGTGGAACGTCGGTTACGACTGACTCCTGCGGGGAATCCTCCTTCGAAGTACGAGTGTCATCTGCTATGCGGGTGACACTCTCCTCACTTCCCGCGGGAGCACCTTCCGGGAGGCGGCCAGTTTGGCGTCGGCGGGTGGATCCTTAGTGGCGGGAAGGATCCGCCGCCTGGGCTTGAGGGTGGCGCTGCACAAAACGGAGGCCGTGTTCTTTCACGGCCCCCGGCAGCGCCCCCCACCTGACGCCCACATTTATGTGGAGGGAGCGAGGGTTGGGGTTGAGAGCAGGTGGCGCTTCGGACAACTTCGGCCTCGACAGGCGTCACGGGTTTCTCTCCTTCCGTTTGGTGCAGGTGCTCTCCTGTCACGGCTGCTTCGGCAGGTACCTGCACCGGATAGGACGAGAGGAGACACCGTTGTGCCATAGTTGCGGCGCGGCGGGGGATACGGCGGAACACACCCTCGCGGTGTGCGAGAGGAGGATCCCCTCGCTCCGGCGCTCCGCAGGCGGCGCAGAGGCGGGAGAAGGCGCATTTTTGCCCGCTTTCCCTCCCCTGAGGTGAGCGGCGGGCGTGAGGCTCGGGGCCTCGGGGGTGACCGCGCCCGCCTTGCGTCGCTCACCACGAGGGTGGCTGAGCCACGGCCCCTGATTGCGGAGGGGCGAATGAGGGCCCGCCGCATTAGGCGGGCATATCGCCGATGGGGGGCTGGTAGCCAAAGTTCCGCTTTTTCCCAGTCTCCCGCCACCAAGGCGATGCCGGAGTGCCGCTGTGGTTTAGTGGGTATTCCTAGCTTCGGCAGGGCGAGTCCCACACACGCCCTTCAGGGTACGGTGAATAAAAGCATTCCCACAGCGTCAAAAAAAAAATCGGTGCTGTCGAGTCCACTATGAAGTACCTAGGATTGATGCTCGACAGCCGGTGGGATTTCGGCCCTCACTTCCGGCGGCTGGCACCCAAGTTGTTGGGGGCGGTTGGGGCATTTTCAACGTTGCTTCCCAACCTGGGAGGGCCGAGCGCCGCTTGCAGGCGGCTCTACATGGGAATCGTGCGATCGATGACCCTGTATGGGCCCCGGTATGGGCCTCCGACCTGACGGCCAGCAGCATCGCTGTACTGCGGAAACCGCAGAGAGTGATGGCCGTCAGAGTCGTACATGGGTATCGCACGATCTCCTATGAGGCGGCCTGCCTACTGGCTGGATCCCCGCCCTGGGACCTGGAAGCGAAGGTCCTCGCGTCACTGTACCGGTTGCGTGAGCAGGCGCGAAAACGGGGCGAACGGCCAATGCAGGGTCAGCTTGAGCAGAGTCGGTCGCAGCTCAGCGTGGTCCTGGTGGCGGAATGGCGGGACAGGCTTTCACCCCCTACTTCGAGCCTACCCTACGCCTCGCCACCATCGAGACTATCCGGCCGGTACTGGCGGACTGGCTCGGGAGAAGGCTTGGCTCCCTGATGTTTCGGGTGACACACGTGCTCTCAGGGTATGGTTGCTTCGGAGAGTACCTGCGTCGCATAAACAGGGAGCCGGACGCCCGGTGTCACCACTGCGTCGGCTGCCGGGAGGATACGGCGCAGCATACGCTGGCAGAGTGTGGCGCTTGGGAGGAACTGCGCCGTGCCCTCATCTCTGAAGTAGGCAGTGACATGTCGCTGCCGGCCGTAATCAAGTCGATGGTCGGCCGCGAAGAGTCCTGGGATGCGGTGGTTTCCTTCTGCGAAACAGTTGTCTCGCAGAAGGAGGCTGCCGAAAGGGAGAGGGAGATCTCGTCCGCTCACCCAGCCCGCAGCAGGCGTACGGGGCGTCGCCGGAGGGCGGATAACGCCCTCTTCCAGCCCCCCTAAATGGGTCCAGGGGCGATAGACTCGGGGACATCTGTCGCCCTCCATACATTAGGACCCGAGGTGGCGGCGCGAAGTGTACCACGCGCGCCACTCTTAGACGTCACGGGGGGAGTCCTACACCTCACTCCCCCCCCCTGACCCGAGGAGGCCCACTGCGGCGGGCCAGCACCAATCGGGGGTTGCGGAAGCAGTATTAGTTCTCGCAGCCCCCGGTGTAGGTGTGAGACGGAACACCTGGGTGGTTTTTAGTAAGTAAGAGTCTGACAGACCTCGTCGCCTGCCCCAGGGCGACGGACATCCATGAGGATTATCCACCCGAAAAAAAAAAGGATAAGGTTACGAAGTTAAAATCCATTTATGTATTCGACTGAAAGACTTGTATCTATGGTCATGAATAAATATTAATAAAAAAATAAACCTTTTGGCAACAATTTTCCATTCACGGTCACACATGGAAGTAATAAGTACTATAAGCCCCGCACGATGATATTGCGATTGGCGGCCATCTTGGTGACGTAGTCGAACTCGCCCCGCCGGTACCGTTCGCAAGTTCAGTCCGCGCTTACCCACTTACGCACATCGAATATTTTTGTTAGGTTTTTGTTTTTGTTATCCTGTTTTATTGTTGTTCTTGAGTTTTGTTGTTTAGTTTTGTTAGCTGTTACTCGTTAAAATGAGTAAGAAATTAATTAACAGTCGTGCTCGTGAAATTATAATTAAAGTGGACAATTATTTTGTTAAAGAGAAACAGGACTGTAAGTTAGTTTTTGAAAGTATAAACGGTGCTTTAAAAAGTACTTCGGACACTACTGAGGACATTTTAATACCGAAGCAACTGTTTGTAATTATTAAAAATATTTTGCAAAATTCTACTCACTCTAAGTCACGGAGCGTGTGGCATGTGCCACAGGCGTTGCAAAAAATACTGTGACGTTATTGCGACGAGAGCATGAGTCAGAAACAGCCAGTGGCAGCAAATTGAGAACTCCTACGAAAGGAAAAAGACAAAAGAAGGAATATTTCGACGGGTTTTCCTTAACAGCTTTATGAAATATTATACATTCAATGTATACGGTGAGGAGAAAAATACCCACAATGCGCAAAATATTGGCGGCTTCAAAAGTAGACCTTAATTATACTGGTAGTGAAACTACATTAAGAAAAATAATTAAATGTGATTTAGGCTACCAATTTAAACGATGCTACCAAAAAAGATAGGCTCTAATTGAAAGACCCCAAATTCAAGCGTGGAGGGCTAAATATATACGACGTATGAAAGAAAATGACTCGCTTGGTAATAACAAAAGACCCGTTATTTATCTCGACGAAACGTGGATACACGCATGCACTACTCTGTAAAAAAATGTTGCCAAACAGCAACCGATGTCGGAGTGAGACGGAACGACAGCCCCGGCCGCCGATGGATAATAGTTCACGCAGGAAAAAGCGGATTTGTTGGCAATGCCCTTTTAATGTTTAAAGCAGACACCAAAACGGGGGATTACCATGATCAAATGAATGCTGAGAATTTCACCAAGTGGCTTACAGAAAAATTAGTACCCAACATACGACGCAACTCCATAATTGTGATGGACAACGCCCCTTATCACAGTAGGAAAGAGAATAGGCCACCAAGTATGAACAATAAAAGATGGTTGAGTGGCTACAAGCTCACAACATCGACTTTCCCAACGAAGTGTCGTTGGGACAAAACCTGAACTGTATTTATTAATTAACGGCACAGACCGCCGAAAAATTATAAAATTGACAATTTATTAGCTGGCAATGGCCATAACGTCGTTAGATTACCACCCTACAACTGCGACCTCAACCCCATTGAGTACATCTGGAACCTGGTAAAGGTGAGGGTGTCAGAAAAGAATGTGGAGCAGTTGGAAAGTCGCATTGAAGCTCTGACGTTGGAGGCGTTGGCGTCAATAACTCCAGATGACTGGCGAAAGGAAGTCAATCATGTTAAACGGCTTGAAGAGGAATATTGGAATAAAGATCGAATAACTGACGAGAGTCATAAATACGGCAGACGACAGTGAATCGGAAACGACAGACATAGAAAGCAGTTCTGATTCGGAAGACTATATGAGTGGAATTGAATAAAAATATTGAAAAAAATATAAACACTTTTTTACATACTATCCTGGTTTATTTATAAGCTGATAGATATAGGTAGTAATTAAAACATGACTGCTACACAGTGGACTCTGGTTCAATTCCCGCTCGCAAATTAACAGAAATATAGTTAGAAAAAATTAGTATACATATAAGAAAGATATACGAATAAGTATATTTTTCTTACGTCTACAAGAATTATTTCCTTGAAATTATTAATAATGAAAGTTTATTTGTCAGAATATGGGTGAGTAGGTATAAAGAGTGTATGTATAATAAAATTATAAAATACAAATAAACCCTTAACCCCAGTTTATTAATTTTGCGTTTAACATTATTTTGCTAGCTGTCCTTTTGTGTGACAGATGACGTCACAAAGCTGTTATTGTGACAAGGTTCCATCGCAATATCATCGTGCGGGGCTAGTACGTACAACGTAGTACATATTACTTCCATGCGGTCACATGACTTATTGATCGTCGAAGTCATCATTGACAGTTAACTGACAATTGTCAATGTCAGTCATCAGGTCGATTTAAAGTTTGTTTTAGGAATCAAACTAAACTGAATTTACGATTTCGAAAGCAGTTTTCTATATGATTCACTGTTCTTCATCTTATTGAACACGCAACACGGTTGAAAACAGAGATAGTTAACATCGTGAATCATGACCGGACAGAGTCAAGGTAAGTAAAGTTGCATTAAATTGAGATTCTTAGAACCCTCTCATTTGCGACAGAGGTAATTTGATGATTTCTCGTCCAAAAAAGGACCCTCTCTTTTATCGGAAACTAATAACGAACTCTCTTTTGGACACAGGTGTTCCTTCTGAAGCAGTGGCATGTGAATTGCTTGACAAAATTATTGTAAAGCAATTACATTTGATGGAAGAAAAAATGCGTTGCGAATTGAACATCGAGTCCAGTATAAAGAATGGCAGTTATCATTTAGCTAAATCTCGTTACATCATGGGTCAGACTTCAGTGAGTGCTTCTCGGCTCCCTACTGAGAGTAGCCCAGAATTCTCAGCTTCTACAATATGTGAAACTACTGAAGAAGATGGAGTTAAACAAATGAAAGTAATTGAGAATGATGCAGAGAATACAATCAACCCTCTCCGCTGGTTTGGTGTCTTAGTTCCGCAGAATATGCATAAAGCTCAAAGCATATTTCAAAATGTTATTAACTTTGTTGTTGAGTGTGTGAATGTACAAATACAGCTGCAGAATAATTTAAAAATTATGGATATGTTGAAACAATACATTAATTTAGACAAAATAGCTGCTGCATGAGGTATTTTGGGCATTAGTAAGCAGGAGATTAGATAAAACCCGTGTTATTTATTTATGTGATAAATTAAGTTCAATGCAATGTAATTGCAGATGGGAAATAAAACAAATCATGTTCAAATTGTCATTTATTTATTTTCATTGTGAAATGCACACTAGGTGTCATGTTGTGGCTATCATACTGCAATAAGCATTATTTCAATAGTTTAATAACAATTGAAAGACCTATGATGGCTGCAACTATAATGTTTTCCTTGGGTTTTTGTAATTAATGGTGCTTTCATTTACACTGATAAACAAGTATATTTCTTTATTGATAACATTATTTATATAATTTGATTGGTGTTACTTGTTATAATATTTATAAATCAAATAATTACTCTTTGATGTCAACAAATACTTGTTTTATGACAGTTTTTATTTCTAATATCTTTTTTTTTAGTATTATACAAAGAATTATCTATATAATATTTAACTACATATATACATATTGTTTTCTTTGAGGTACATAGAAACAACAGAAATGGAATGTTCATCTGGAGTTAATAATTAACAAGTATTCTAGTAATTATTAATTACAACATATTCCTGTAAATACATTATTATACAATTTTCACTTGAGATGATTTAATAACAATTACAGTAGGACCCCGATTATCTGGACTAATATTTTTGTCAGTAGGAATCTGGATAATCGAAAGTCTGGTTATTCCAATGGATGAAGAAATGCTTTTCCATATACAATATGTAAAGAAAGCCCTGTCCGATCCGTGAAGGTATTGTTAGTTATTGATAACTGATTCTACTAATGCCTACAATGCCGGGGTAAACTTAAAAAAAAATCCGCCCAACAAATAAATATTATTTCGCAAAAGGAGGTAACTTAAAACATGTGCGGTAGGCCATATAGGCGCGGGCCAAGAGGGGCAAGGCACGCGGCACGCGGTCATATTCGCTTAGAATTATACCGTCAAAAATAATGTCACTTTTTAAAAATTACCAAATTTTGGGGAAGTTGGAATTAATTCACGGGAAAAAAAGATTATTTCCAAATTCATTAGTATTGTTACTATGATGATTATGTAAAATTTCATATGTTATTTGGTCATGTGTTTACCTAACCTTTATTATCCTTACGGGTCGGAAAGGGTTTCCTTAACATATTGTATATTATGTAGCATGTTCGTACATACATATGTAATGGCAGGTATTTATTAAAAACAACAAATACATATTATCAAAAATCAACGCTTATTAAGAAATTGTGCGTAATATACGCGCGGATGGCACGAGTGCCATGGTGTTATGCAGTTCCAAGACGTTCATGTTAGAATAAACTCTATAGTCTGTACGGTTGGCAGTCTCGATAATCGCGAATCCGAATGACTCGAGGTCCGGGTAATCGGGGTCCTACTGTATTTAAATAATGTTATGAAACCAGGTGCATACTTCTTGATATTGCAATTTAATTTGAGTCCTTTACATTAAACATTCAGATATTTTTAAATACATTAAAATTTGATTACTTTTAAAACTAGCCATGTTAAAGAATTGTAGAGTAGGTATGTTTGTAATGTAATGTAAAAAAAGGTATTTTTTGAAACAACAGAATACCATGTCTTAGATGCACTTAATTTTAGACAAAGGAACTCATTTCACCTGATAGGATTTATCAGCCACAATTTCCTCAAATGTAAAGTAAAACATATTTAAATCCATATAGGATTCTTCAGTCTCTGTTTTAACAGCCAGTTAAATTTTAAGTCTCCATACCATGATCTCATAAAAACTGTCCTACAATCTCTCATTTCTTGAGAAACAAGTAAGTATATTCATTTGCAGCTGTCTTGTTTCCTTACCTAATTTATAAGCCCCGCACGATGATATTGCGATGGAACCTTGTCACAATAACAGCGTTGTGACGTCATCTGTCACACAAAAGGACAGCTAGCAAAAGAATGTTAAATGCAAAATTAATATTAGGGTTAAGGGTTTATTTGTATTATATAATTTTATTACACTCTTTATAAAGAGTGTATGTATAAATTAATATTAGGGTTAAGGGTTACCTACTCACCCATATTCTGACAAACAAACTTTCATTATTAAAAATTTCAAGGAAATAATTTTTGTAGACGTAAGAAAAATATACTTATTCGTATATCTTTCTTACATGTATACTATTTTTTTCTAACTACATTTCTGTTAATTTGCGAGCGGGAATAGAACCAGAGTCCACTGTGTAGTAGTCATGTTTTAATTACTACCTACATCTATCAGCTTATAAATAAAACCAGGATAATATGTAAAAAAATGTATATAGTCTTCCGAATCAGACCTGCTTTCTGTGTCTGTCGTTTCCGATTCACTGTCGTCGCCGTATTTATGACAAATAACTCGTCAGTTATTCGATCTTTATTCTAATATTCCTCTTCAAGCCGTTTAACATGATTGACTTCCTTTCGTCAGTCATCTGGAGTTATTGACTCCGACGCCTCCAACGTCAGAACTTCAATGCGACTTTCCAACTGCTACACATTCTTTTCTGACACCCTAGTCTTTACCAGGTTCCAGATGTACTCAATGGGGTTGAGGCCGCAGTTGTAAGGTGGTAATCTAACGACTTCATGGCCATTGCCAGCTAATAAATTGTCAATTTTATAATTTTTCGGCGGTCTGTGCCGTTTAATTAATAAATACAGTTCAGGTTTTGTACTGTCGTTGGGAAAGTCGATGTTGTGATCTTGTAGCCACTCAACAATCAACTGTTTTTTATTGTTCATACTTGGTGGCCTATTCTCATCCCTACTGTGATAAGGGGCGTTGTCCATCACAATTTTGGAGTTGCGTGGTATGTTGGGTACTAATTTTTCTGTAAGCCACTTGGTGAAATTCTCAGCATTCATTTGATCATAGTAATCCCCCGTTTTGGTATCTGCTTTAAACATTAAAAGGGCATAGTCAACAAAACCGCTTTAACTTCTTTATCCATCGGCGACCGGGGCTGTCGTTCCATCTCACTCCATCGGTTGCTGTTTGCCAACATTTTTCTACCGTGTAGTGTGCGTGTATCCACGTTTCGTCGAGATAAATAACGGGTCTTTTGTCTTTTATTTTTCACCAAGCGAGTAATTTTCTTTCATACGTCGTTAATATTTAGCCCTCCACGCTTGAATTTGGGGTCTTTAAATTGGGGCCAGTCTTTTTTGGTAGCATCGTTTAAATTGGTAGCCCAAATCACATTTAATTATTTTTCTTAATGTAGTTTCACTACCAGTATAATTAAGGTCTACTTTTGAAGCCGCCAAGATTTTGCGCATTGTGGGTATTTCTCTCCTCACCGTATACATTGAATCTATAATATTTCTTAAAGCTGTTAAGGAAAATCCGTCGAAATATTTCTTCTTTTGTCTTTTTCCTTTAGTAGGAGTTCTCATTTTGCTGCCACTGGCTGTTGCTGACTCATGCTCTCGTATCAATTTCGTCCCAGTATTTTTTGCAACGCCTGTGGCACATGCCACACACTCCGTGACTTTGATAGAATTTTGCAAAATATTTTTAATAACTATAAGCAGTTGCTTCGGTATTAAAATGTCCGAAGCACTTTTTAAAGCATGGTTTATACTTTCAAGAACTAACTTACAGTCCTCTTTCTCCATAACAAAATAATTGTCCACTTTAATTATAATTTCACGAGCACGACTATTAATTAATTTCTTACTCATTTTAACGAGTAACAGCTAACAAAACTAAACAACAAAACTGAAGAACAACAATAAAACAGGATAACAAAAACAAAAAGCTAACAAAAATATTCGATGTGCGTAAGTGGGTAAGCGCGGACTGAACTTGCGAACGGTACCGACGGTGCGAGTTAGACTACGTCACCAAGATGGCCGCCAATCGCAATATCATCGTGCGGGGCTTATACCTTACAGTGTTTCTTAAATAAGATCGATTTAAATTCTACTGAATAAAATAACATTCTAAAATAACACAACACAACAATATTAATGTACAAAACAATCAACTATTATCAAATATAATTTGAGAACAAGAAATACCTATATTATTTAAAAAGTTTAAGACTCTTAAAAAACTTTGGGAAAACTCCTTAGAGAAGTGCAAAAATCAATTATTAAATAGGTAATATGCAAGTTTTGCAATGTCATTTTTACTTTGTGCAAATTGTGCGCAAAAATTCACGAGAGTTCAATTTTGGTTGTGCTTTCACAATGGCATCTTGACTAGACTTACTTCAGCTGAGCCTTGTCATTAAATATTTTGTACACAACGTAATAATAATAACGGTTTGTCTATTTCGGTATTTATACCACAATTCGATTAACACTAAAATAAACAATAGATCAATAATCAATACCCGGCACGTATGTTGGCAAAATTTTGACGTAGGTAGTGGGGGTAAATTCGCGCATAGTGCACTTGAGAACGAATTAACGCAAGTGTAATCGGGAGTCAATGAGACGTTGACACGGTGCAGTGTTACCAACTCTCAAAAATATTTATCCCTAAAGTTTGTGTCAAAAACCCCTAGAATCGCCTTAATTCATCTGTTTCCCCCCTAAAAAATACATATACTTAAATTCATAATGATTTAGAAATAATATAGGTACTGTAATATGTTTCAATGTGCGGTTGTATAATATTTGTATGTATGAATATGAATGTATTCAGTGGTCTGGTCGTGTCTCGGAAAGCACGTTAAGCCGTTGCCATACGGACATCTAGTGGCAGTCGTTACGGGTTATTGGAACCCTCAAAAGTCTAACAATTGGTTTAACTGCAATGCTTAAATATCGCCTTCGGGTTGTGGAGGTCAGACGGCAGTCGCTTCACTGAAAATATCGAAGTTTAGCCAAAAACAGCAGTTAGGTCCGTCACTCAAAACTCAAGCTCTACTTAAGGCTCGTTTCAAGCCATTTGATTGGTCGAAACTAGTTTTAAGTAATCTTTAAACAGAGATCAATGCTTGAGTTTCCTTCTGGAATACGGACCTTATACTGGTAAAGCGGACCCCGGACTCCAAAGCTGAAAAAAGCTTCGGATGCGACTGGGATTAACGCTGAGATGATGATGACTGTAATATGTTTCAAAATCTTTATTGCAGGTTAATTTAATACATTAAATATTTCGTCTTAAACTGAAGATTCAGATTTTTTTGAATCATACATATTGATATTGAATATTAACATTTTATTGGATGGATTAAATGTTACACAAGATCCATCATTTCGATTTAATATAAATCGGACCAGCAGTCACCAGGCAAGAAATAAATATTAATACAGTAAATTTCAAAAATAACAAAGACTCAAAAAATCCCTAAAAATACCCCTAAACATTTCAGACCCCTAAAAAAATCCCATCTCACTTATTTACCCCCTAAATCTGGGGGGAAAACCCCTAAGTTGGGAACACTGACACGGTGCGGGAGGCAAAGGTCGACTGACGCACCAATCGCACGGTCGGATCGGCGCTACGGCGCTACCTCATACCCCGCGTCCCACTTGACCACCAAACAGATCTAAAAAACGATTTCTGCGCATCTAACGACTTTTGCCAACTTACGTGCCGGGCTGACTGCACAAAAGGTTCCACCTGCTCACCGCAAATGGTGGTCTGCACCTATTATTTATATTATGTAGATTATTAATATTTCAAAAATGAAATTTAACATAGTATCTAATTATGTAAGTTAAAAATATTTACAAATATTCAAACAATTTACAAAAATAATTAAAGGTAAAACAGCAAAGATATAAAACAAACATGTCTTGTATCTAATAAAATTCGTTATTAAAGTCAATAAAAATATTTTAACAGGGGGTAAATAAATTAAGCCTACATTGGAATGTTTCTCTTAAAACACATGATTTCTATGATTATTTAATTCGGTCTAATTAAATGCAAAAGCGAATCTACTATGGCCTTTTAGTAAGGGAATACCAGGTCTCGTTCACTTTGATTTGCCTTAGGTGGCCAGACCCACGCTGGGCGCCAATATCATCGAATTATATTATTTCTTAGTCTAATGCGCACTTTCTATACGCCTCAGTAGTTACAAAAATATTGTGGAGAAAACTCAAACACCGACACCGGCAATCTAATAAGAATTAACAGAACCACTAACACCATCGTGTATGCTATGCTACATGGACGCGATTACTTTCGACTCGACTGGTAACACGTTACAAATATTGACTAAATGCGTAGCGCTGGGGCTCAGCGACGTTGTAAAAATTAGTCAGACCTCGTGGAAGAGGCGGGCTCGAAGCGATAAACCTATAAGTAGTGTCGTGTCACGCGGGCGTACTGCTAGCCGTTGTCGCGCGTATCCCGGATCTCCGTGCGCCATTCAGAACGCGTACACGCGCCGTCGCGCCACCACGCTTGTACGTCGCTGTAGTGCGCGCTGCGCTGGCGTCGTTCGTTCGCATGTACCATGGCGCACACCCGACAGAAGAAGAACGTGTTAATAAACTCGCCGGTACCCTGAAAATGAAGTTTAGTTTTATTTATGAACATCAAGTAACCAATCCCAAGTTGAACGACACACTTTGGTTCTGAATAAGAAGTTTGACTGACAATTCAAAAGTGCATGTGTATATTGGTTTATTTGAATGCATTGAATTTGAGTCAGTGGGGTAGTTGCCAAACCCACCATCAGTAGCAATGGGTTTCATTTGTTTTTGGGTGTCTGCTCAAAATGATTCAAATTATTAGTAATATAACAAACACACAATTAGGGTGCAGGTTAGTTAGCGAGCAAGAACTAATCCTTACCTTCCACTTGAAGTAGGAATTATACAAATTATCGTCTTCGTCGATGCGCCGCAGATAGGAGGCGAGCTCCTCCGGGCTAGCGAACTCCTCGACGTGGATGTACGAGTTATGGGGTGCCACGGCTGCGTACTCAGACGCCCGGGCTCCCATTACTATTGGCAGTACGTTGTGCCTGTAATACGTCAGATGAACAGAGTTATACAATGGAACCTAAGTTTTAAATCACATAGATATCCCGTACAGGTCCTATGATGATACCATGAAGAAAATTCGCCAGTTCATACTGTTTCCGATTCTTCAGCGAGATTCGCACTAGTGGAACGACAGATCAAGGAACTCCGTATGCGCTTAAGCTGATCTACATGTTTATTTATTTCCCTACCTGACGTATCGAGAACTCTGTAATCTGTAACACCCATTCTCTCAACCCTACCAGGCTCCTAATTATCGCTCCCAAACCCAAACCCAAACCCGAACCCAAATTTCATCTCCCTCACGGTCACCTAAGCTCCGAGTAACGCTACCCCTCTATTCCTACTGTCCATTTTTAACCTTTGTTTCTCTATTTGTTCTCAAACAATCATGTTCCGTACCTACGGAGCTTACGGCCAAACATAAGCGAAGCAGGCGTTAGCTCTGTGTTTCTGTTCGCTTAACTAAACGTACTGCATTTTCTGCAGCGCCATTGGAAGCGGGGTGTTAAGGACAAGTAATTAATGCCATTACTTTCTATGAACTTTGAAAATACGATACTGGCAAAAGATGGTCCATTATCAGATAGGTCCTAACTGTTTCGGTAATCCGAATCGAGCTAAAATAACACTTAGTCTGATAATAGTGTGGCTAGCAGCTGTGCTGGGCACCTGATTAACCTCAATCTACTTAGTCCTAGTATCAACTACCTACTACAAGGTATATTTTTCCAACTATCGGACCCAAAAAATCAACATGTACTCGAGTCCATGATTTTTCAAGCCAAGGTATGTGCCGTGGTGGGTCATCGCTTTCAGTCGCGCAAACGGTAGATGCCCTGCATATCGATTCGATCGCTTCATCAACACCCGGCCACCAAACATAACTACGAGAAAACTACTTCGTTTTAACGATTCCCATGTGCGCTTCGTCGTGTAATTACGATAGCACCTTTGACCTACACGCATCCGGTATCACTAACCTATAATATCCCCATAGAACACAACCGAGCTCTTCATACAACCTCTGACGTCACTGGCCACTCGTTATGCGAATAACTCAAAATTCTACCTAACAATAGATCTCGTTGAGTTTGCTTTTTTAATTCGTGGTAATCTAACAATAATGCATTTTGTGCGAAATGTAAAAATGTTTGATCTGCTATTTTACAACAGTTATTAATAGTAGTGGCTGGTGTTGTTTGTGTTGGAAATCATGATAACCCATCCGCTCCTTTCGACGCTTGTACTTCCCCTTTATCATACTCTCCAGGCACTGGACGTTTTACGACCGCCGCATCTCGTTCCGCGGCTTCCATCATGTGTGCTATTTTAACTGCCCTCGCAAAAGTCAAATTTTCTTCAGCGAGAAGCCGCTGCCATATTGTGTCCGACCGCAGACCGCAAACTACCTGATCGCGTAAATTTTCGTCTAACGAAATGCTAACTTTTTAAGCTCAGAAACATATCTATGAATAGCTTCACCGTACCTGTACCGTTCCGCAACTTCAAACTGTTCTGGTTGCAAATTTGCAATTGATCTCTTAAGATTTGTACCACTTCCGCGTATGTTTTCTGATTAGGCTTCACTGGGCTGGTCAAGTTGCTAAGTAACTCATAAGCCTCGTCCCCCATAGCCCCTATCAATGTCGGAAGTCTCATTTATACCGACACATTAATCACAAAATAAGTTTCCAGCCTTTCTATGTACGTGGCCTAATTACCACTACTCACATTGAACTCCGAAACCTTTCCAATGGACATTTTCACACGTATATCTCCGTAAAATAATAAAAATCCTCGATTGCCAATGAAAAATATGTGAAAGAAGTGAAAGACACAATATGACAACTTTATTTTTCTGTTATCCAACCTACGTACAAACATTACAAAATCCACACTGAGTTTTGTTATTAGTACGGAGGACAGCAGATCAAGGTACCCGAAACTGTCAAATATTCCCAATCAACCTTCAGCCTTAATGCTTTATAGATAAAGTTGAAATTCTAATAAAGAAATCTTACAGATTGTAGTAGCTTGAGGTGGTGTCATCTGTACATAATACATTTAGATATTTTTTTTTTGTATAATATTATAAACTAGCGCTTAACCAATCCCGCCTGATTGTAAGCAGTGACGCAATCGTTGATGGTAAAGCGCAAGTTAGTTTATTAAGAGCCTATTGACTCTAGCCATGAAGACACTCTATATTTAAAAGCCAAAGTATCATACTTACTGTAGCCCATTGACAAAGAATTTCTCAGTGACGTAATCACGACAGTTGGAATTTTCAAAGGCAAGGTAGAACTTGTAGTCTTTATCAAGCATCTCGAGGCAATTGGGATCGTTGCGGGGGCAGTGATGCGAGCCGCAAGCTCCGTAGATGTCCACCTGGATGTACTTGCTGAGGTGCCGCGCGTACTGCAGCCGGCGGTTGCGAGCGTGACAGTTCGATACGAACCACGCCACCTGACAAATGAAAATGCCAAATGTCATTTCACTCATCTGCTCCTCTATCTATGTTTTCTCATCTAATCTCTCATACTCAATCAAAAGTTGTACCTATCGTGGTGTATTTGAAGCACATGGAAGAGTGACTGATCGAGCCTTTGACAATTCAAAAGATAAACTACAGATCAACTACAATAAGATCAATAAGCACTTATCAATCCGAAATCCAAATCTGTCCGTTTTTTGCGCGCATAAGTAACAAATATACAAAAACACACATTCCCATTCCCAAACTTTCGCTATTATAATATTAGTGTGATAAAGTAGGCACTTTGTATAACGAAGTGGTGATGACAATACGACAATAAATTAAACATCGTGTACCTTAACACATTCTCAGCCTACACATAAAAAATCATAAAAATATATCCATTAGCTTAGTCACAGGAAATTGTTTTTCATTTTTCACATTTTCTACATGATGCACAGACGACAGCACATCAAGCTACTACAATCAAGATTTCCTTATTAGATTTTCAACTTTATCTCTAAAGTATTAATCAAATCAAATCAAACCAAAGCATTTATTTCAAATAAACCAGTTACAGGCACTTTTGAATTGTCAGAAGGTCGGTCAGTCAATAAGATGAAGCTAGTCGCCCATTCCAAAGAGTAGGTACCTATGGAGAAGAACGGGCAAGAAACTCCATGGACACTCTTTTAAATTTTCAAGCTATTGTTACAAATATTTGATTACATCATTCATGTTGAAATCAACCGTGTGAGAACGATGCAGAAATAAATTGTACGCCGAGAGCGTCCATTATGGAAAACACACAAAAATCAATTCAGAAATTAAAATACGCCGTGGCAGCTAAGAGATGACCAGTCCCCTCCGACGGCGTCCGTTCACGAACATGACGAATGGATCAGCATCATTCAGTTCAACCATATTGAAGGGAACCCAATGACCCAACACACACGCCACCATCAGCGAGACATTTGAGTGAGCATGACATACTCTCAACAGCCAGAGCACTATCAAGTCAATAAAAAAGACTAACCCAACAAAAAAATGCCTTACAGCACATTCGTACATTGTGCTCACACATTTGCCATGCAATTATACAATACTAAGAAATTGAATCTACACAATGCTAAGGATAGTTTTGTCCAAGGTTCAGCAGCTCCAACAGTGTTCCCGAATACTAAGTATAGCTCCTGTGTGTACAAGTGCCGAACACCTCTGTCAGCGATACAATTCCGTAACGTACAATATGCTTGGCTACATAGTGTGTAATACAGGCTTCGAATTAATAACATAAACAATTACATATTCAAACTACAAGACGAAAAATCAGAGAAAAATCAGTGTATATAAATCGGACGCAGCTCAAGCCCAAGCCTTTTTGTCCTCAATATAATCCTTCACACTATAAAATGCTTTCTGACACAACTTACGTTTAATGAAGGATTTGAATTTATTCAGGCTCAGATCTTGAACCACCTCTGGAAGTCCATTGTAAAACATATACATTGGCATCTGAAAGAGTCACCTATTTTCTTGAGCCTTGTTGTAGGTACAATAAATTTGTGCCTGTTCCTAGTATTTATATTATGGACATCATTGTATTTTTTTAACAATTTTATATTTTTATGAGCATACAAAAGATTTTCATAAATATATTGAGACGGCACGGTCAGTACATTAATCTCTTTAAATTTTTCTCTGAGAGAGTGTCTCGGACTTAATTTATAAATTGCACGAACAGCTCGTTTCTGCAAAACAAATATTGTTTGAATATCGGCAGCATTTCCCTACAACAAAATGCCGTACGACATTACGCTATGGAAATAGCCAAAGTACACTAAACGGGCCGTCTCAACATCAGTCAAATTACGAATTGTTCTAACAGCGTATGCAGCAGAACTTAGTTTTTTTGTCAATTTTTCTATATGTGGACCCTATTGAAGCTTAGCATCCAGAGTTATACCCAAGAATACTGTGCTGTCTTCAGATTTCAATTCTTCGCCCTTTAACAACACTTTAGTTTCCACCTGCCTAACGTGAGGTAGAGTAAACTTAATGCATTTGGTTTTTTTCTCGTTTAAGAGTAAATTATTAACATTAAACCAATGGACTACTTTGGAGATCGCGCTATTTACATCATCAGTAACCTGCTGCTGACGTTTCAGTTTAAATAAAAGTGAAGTGTCATCTGCAAACAACACTATATCGTGGTTATCCTTTACTAGGTACGGCAGGTCATTGATGTAAATAAGAAACAAAAAAGGACCAAGAATTGACCCCTGTGGGACTCCCATTGTTACCAAAGACCCGGAAGATCTTGTTCCATTAACGTCAACGCTTTGAATCCTACCACTCAAGTAAGATGTAATAAGATCCAGTGCAGAATTCCGGATCCCGTAGTGGCGGAGTTTCCTGATTAACGTATCGTGAAGAACGCAATCGAATACCTTAGACAAATCACAAAAGGTGCCCAAGGCATCGCATTTATCCTCCCATGCATTATAGATATGTCCTAGAAGTTCAACAGTAGTTGAACGACCCCTTGTAAAACCGAACTGTTTGCTATGTAATAATTTATGTTTATTAAAAAAATTTAGCATTTGGTTTAAAATTAATTTCTCAAAAATTTTACTAAAGGTAGGTAGTACAGAAATAGGTCTATAATTTGTGGGGTCTGAAGTACTATCTGATTTAAACAAAGGTATTATTTTACTATTTTTCATGAGATCAGGAAACTCTCCACAGTCAATACAAGCATTAAAGATATCAGCTAGAGTGGGTGCCACAATATCAATAATAGACTTAGCAACTTCCACCGAATGACCCCATAGGTCAGCAGTCTTTTTTACATTTAGAGTGTGAAAGATTTTAATTATATCTCTACTGATAACATATTCAAAATGAAACTCCGAATCACAAACATTAACATTTTCTTTAAGCAAAGACTCGGCAACAGAAGGTGATGAGTTTAGAGATTTAGTAGTTGAAACAGGAATATCCGAAAAGAAATTTTCAAATGCCTCCGAGACTTGCGAGTCTGATTTAATTATGTTGTCATTAATAGACAGGCTAGATAATGCTCACGGTTACCTAATTGGTAATATCTGATAGTTAGGTGTAGCTTGACCTGCTGTCGTCCGTACAGGTTGATGACTGCCGCATGTAGCGGTACTAAACTTTAATAATAATGGCGCGAAAAAAGCAAGTCGATACAGGACCGCGCTGTCGCCTTTCGGAAATCAGTGAACCAATATTTTATAAAGGATGTTTTATTCCGTTTCCAATTTTGTTATGTCGTATTCTCAGCACCACTCTGTATAACGAGTGAAAAGATTGCTTCTACACAAGCGTGCCTTTCTATTATAGATAAGTACTTGTGTATAACTCGATTCATAGTTTTACGCCTCTGAAGTGAGTTAGGTACTCGATAGGCAGTACCCCAGTCACATGTATGTAAATTAGTTAGGAGGGCGCACCGATTCGTCTTATATTCCAACCCACCCATAAAGATTGAATCGAGCTATAACTTCTGTTAGATTACATGTTCTTTAGAATCTTGGGAAATATAAGCCTATAGGTACTGCTTATCGGTCTGTCGTACCCTAAAGGTCCTGAATGCCCTTGCTCTCATGTGTTTGCGGATGAATGGAATAAGCTTATGCGTATAGGTATGCTTGGTCTTCTGTGAAAGAAAGTATACGAGTGAGTCCACTATTCCATGTTAGTTTTGGTAGTAGTTATTAAGTTCATTAATGTAATTGTTTGTTTCAATGTTAGTTAATGTATGTATCGTTTTAACTAATTATAAATAATTCACTAACCAGTACCTACCTTTTTAGTTTTATTAGCAGCAAAGTTCCTGTCGAGATCTTTTTCAGTGATGAGGGGATCATAATACACCCAGTGTTCGTAGGGCGCCACGATGTCTGAGTCGCGTCGGTACGTAGCCGTCCAGTTGAACACGTCCACATTCGACGGCCGCAGTGATGCCGTGTGGTACGGACACTCCAGGTAGTACAGGATCCAGATCTGGAACATGAAGGAATGAGATACCTATGTGGTATGTGCCTAACAGAATATGTCGTAAAAATACTGTAGCTGAATAGTTTTTGACCAAAACTTCGAAGACATGTGACATCTACCAACTCGCATTCGGCCAGCGTTGTAGATTACTGCCCACTCCCTCTCACCGAGAGGTGCCTAGGCCTGTGTCCCAACAGTGGGAACAATATAGGCTGATTATGTAAGGTAATATTCCCCACGTCGAGACGAACAAAACTGTTGAAGTTGTTTTAACAAAAGACTGTCTGAAGGATGCGTATTTACAAACGCTTCTTCATTCCAATACTTTACGCCAAAAACCATCTTTAGCACAAACCCGTCCAGGGTTTTAAAGGTAAAGATAGCATCTTCATCATCATCATCATCTAAAAGCATTGCTTTTATGCAAACAAAATGTGGAAACGAGTTACGTGGGTAATGCTCCTTTAATCCAATTAGAGTACATCTCTATCTGCACTCATCATCTTACCTGTTTAGGAGAGCGTTTAACATTGAAGGGTGTGTGGTGATCTTTGAAGAGTATAGCGTCAGCCGTGGCTGCATCTCTTGAGTCTGCGGTCAGCGAGCATCGGTCCACTGGACATTTATTTCGGAGGAACTCTGTCCGGCCTGCGGATGCGCTCCACGCGCCGAACCCGTTAGCGAGTAGAATTTTCTTAATAGGCACATCTTCGTCTTTTGGTAGCGTATACATTAATTGGCTTAATATTCTGTAAAGTAAACAAATCATTATTATTATACAGGGGTCGGCACTCGCAGAGTTACCAATTCAAAACGCTGTAATTCTGTTAAACATGAGCATATTTATTTAAAAACTCAGTATCGAAAAAAGACATATACAATAAATAAAAAAACCGGCCAAATGCGAGTCGGACTCGCACAACCGAGGGTTCCGCCGTACAAACGTAGCGGTTTACAATTTATGACGTACTAGCTTTCCGCCAGCGGCTTCGCCCGCGTGGAATTCGGTTATATCGCGCTGTTTAAATTCCCCTCGGGAACATCAAATTTTTCCGGGATAAAAGGTAGCCTATGTTCTTTCTCAGGGTCTAAAGATTGTTTGTGCCAAACTTCATCAAAATCGGTTGAGAGGTTTAGGCGGGAAAGCGTAACAGCCAGACAGAGTTATTTTCGCATTTATAATACTAGCATTGATTTAGAATTTTTCACAGTTTAGAGGCAATTAGATTTAAGAAGTGTTTGATATGAATTTCAACTTTAATATCTCTACGCGTTCATGTGAAAAAGGGTAGGTAGTAAGTTTATAATTATTAAAAAAATATTTTATGTCATGTAAGCAAAAATAATATTTTAATATTTTATGTAACTTCAAATTTATCATTTTCACAATTTTTCCTTTATCTGTCTGTACTATAATATAACGTTGCTTCGTGCCGAATTTCAATATTCTGAGTTCACGGGAAGTACCTTGTAGGCAAAGAGATTTAAGATATATAGAGAGGGCATGTGTCAAAATGGCATAGAAAAACTGTGATCCCATGGCTCAGTTCCACCATCTAGTACAATATAGCAAAATTGGATCGACAATTGGAGGCATCAAATAGTAAAAATGAAATAAGTTTATATAAAATATATTCAGCTATTGCCCGGTAGGTGGCCAGTGTGGTCTATGTTGCCAGATCCGATTTAATACCCTAGTATAGTTCAAATCGGGTAAATAAATATTGAAAAGTAAATAAATTAAGTGAAACTTGTCTTGTACAAACAAAAACTGTTTTAGAATTTTATTCGCTACTATTCATTTACCGTGACACCGTCTATTGGCATTTTAGATGTTTTATGCTTACGAATTATTTTAACGCTCAGTTTATTGCGATTTTTGAGTGTAATAGACCTTTTAGGCCATAAAGCGCATTTTGTTTTGCAATTTTCGTTTGCATTTCGTTTTTAGCAAAATTATTCTTTTTACACGTTTGTTTGCAAATATTTTTAAATGGCAATGCAAAAAACTGTGGTAGGGTTTGTATCATTTCGATATAAAGTTATCGATAATATTCAAAGAAGTTACTACGACGATGTTTTTTTGCATTACGATAGCTTGAAACAAAAAATTAGGAAGCAGAATAATTATGGGTAATTTTAAGTTTACAAGTTTTTTATTTATATAATTCTTTTAATATAATAGGCGTTAAAGTTTAAAATTGCCGATTAGTACTGAAAATCTAAATAATTGCTTATTTTTTAATTTTTAAATAATTCATTTATAATCAATATATAGGAAGGTCGTTTATGCCTTTGTGATTGAACTCTGAGGATCTAGACTGCACAAACTGTGTGAAAGCAGAACTGCCTCCTGGAAGGAAAACTTCTTGTCACGTAGATAATTGTCCAAATCACGACAAAAATGGTAGTCTGCTGGAGCAAGACCTTACAAGATTCGTACGCCATTATCTTTAAAAACGGCAAAAAAATCACGGTTATTCAGGATTTATTTTATTTTAATTATTTATTTGTAATTTGAATATATAACCAAATATTCTGTGAACATTTTAAGCGTCTATCTGTTTCCGTTATTTATATGGAGCAAAAAACGGCAAAAATTCACGTTTGTTGTATGGGAGCCCCCTTAAATATTTTATTATTTTTATTCTTAGTACTTGTTGTTATAGCGGCAACAGAAATACTAACACAATCTCTGGAAATTACAACTGTCTCGCTATTACGGTTTATGAGATACAGCCTGGTGACAGACGGACAGACGAACAGAGAAGTCTCATGAATAGGATTCGTTTTACCTTTTAGGTACGGAATCCTCAAAATCACAAAGTAGCTCGCAATCATTGTACTACATATACGTACCTACATATTTTATGAATATATTTCATTATAAATAAGTTACGTAATCTATGTACTTATTTCATTTCTAATACAAGATACCGATTCTTTTTTTTTTTTTAATTTGATCGACAAGTCTTTCCAAAGTAGATAACTTCTCTTTTAAAATGCATTGAGCATAATTTCGACGAATGAGACGGAAGCCAATTTTCTTCTCTACGGTCTATCTGGACAAATCGTATCCACTGTTTTCCTACGACATTATTTTTATTCGGAAACCAAAAATAGCAAAAACCTAGATAAATGAATTTATAGTAATTGTTCATTCAATTTTGTTTATTAATATGATATGATTATGTTTAAATAGAGTTAATAATAAATAAACTTGAAATATAGTAATATTTTAAGTTTATTTAGCTATATTTTAAATGTCAATAAAATACAACAAAATGTATTCATCTTAATAAGTATTATCGATAACTAAATCGATAAACAACATTACTACATCTCTACAAGAAAATAGTAAAACTACTCAACAATAGAGGGCGCTTTTACAATAATGGAAAATTTTCTAGAACTACGATTTTTATTAAATTTGAATTGCAGACGAAATATAAATAATTCATAGAAAAACCTTCCGAAATTAGGTCCAGTCGTTTTACTATAATGAGATGTACAGTAACACAAAGCGCAACATGGCATATTTCCTTAGAAAATGTTTATTCTTGGTGGACACAAATTACGTCCTGATGCGCAGACTAGACTGAGCGATTTTTAACCAAGTCGATAAAAGTATTGGCTTACGATTTTGTTCGTGATGTCCTGTCTATTGTAAATATAATTTTAATGTCTTTGCTTGTAGGTTTTGATTCCCTAGCGTGTGACGGAAATTCGTCTAAGGTGTCGGTATAAACTGCTGTATCTTTTGATCGCTTTAACTTAGAAGTTTGATTTTTTCACTGCCCAAAGGGACAATAGACCTAGGTATTTGGTATAAATTTCAATTTGATACCTCTATTAGTTCGTGAGAAATAAGGTAGGCATTTTATTAAAATATGTTTATTATATTATATAACTGAAAAAATGTGATTTTCGCAATTTTTCCTATATTTGCATTATATGACAATTCTTCATGCCAAATTTCAAGATTCTGAGTTTACGGGAAGTATCCTGTAGGTTTTGATTCCTTTGCGAGTGTCGAAAATTTGTTGAAAATATCGACATATCGGCTGTATCTTTTGATTGGCTTGGCTTAGAAGTTTGATATTTTCACAGCATAAAGGGACAATAGACCTAGTTATTTGGTATAAATTTCAATTTGATAACTTTATTCGTTCGTGAGAAATAAGGTAGTAAGTTCCATTTTATTAAAATATGTTTATTATATTATATAACTGAAAAAATGTGATTTTCGCAATTTTTCCTATATTTGCATTATATGACAATACTTCATGCCAAATTTCAAGATTCTGAGTTTACGGGAAGTATCCTGTAGGTTTTGATTCCTTTGCGAGTGTCGAAACTTTGTTGAAAATATCGACATATCGGCTGTATCTTTTGATTGGCTTGGCTTAGAAGTTTGATATTTTCACAGCTTAAAGGGACAATAGACTTAGGTATTTGGTATAAATTTCAATTTGATAACTTTATTCGTTCGTGAGAAATAAGGTAGTAAGTTCCATTTTATTAAAATATGTTTATTATATTATATAACTAAAAAAATGTGATTTTCGCAATTTTTCCTATATTTGCATTATATGACAATGCTTCATGCCAATTTTCAAGATTCTGAGTTTACGGAAAGTATCCTGTAGGTTTTGATTCCTTTGCGAGTGTCGAAAATTTGTTGAAAATATCGACATAATCGGCTGTATCTTTTGATGGGCTTGGCTTAGAAGTTTGATATTTTCACAGCTTAAAGGGACAATAGACCCGAGTATTTCATGTGAATTTCAGCTTGATACGTCCACGCGTTCTTGAGATAAAGGGTGGTGACAGACAGACAGACAGACAGACAGACGGACGGACAACAAAGTGATCCTATAAGGGTTCCGTTTTTTCCTTTTGAGGTACGGAACCCTAAAAAGAAGCTATTGTTCTATATGGCCACCTTTAGCGCGGATAACAGCATCGAGTCTGACCGAGAAGGCTTCACACGCTGCACGAATGTGGTCTGCTGGTATTTTGTTCCATTCTCGGCGAAGCGCAATCTTTAAGGCGTCGACCGACTCATATCTTTTTGTTGAAACTTTGGCTTCTAGAATTGACCATATGGAAAAATCCATTGGGTTTAAGTCCGGGGAATATGGTGCCCATTGTTGCGAAGAAATGAAGCTCGGAACATTTTCTTGTAAAAAAATGTGGGTTTCACGAGCTTTGTGAGATGGTGCCGAGTCTTGTTGAAAGGTCCAATGGTTTCTACCAAATTGCTTACGTGCCCAAGGTAACAAAGCATCGTTTAAAATCTTTTTACGGTACATCTGCTGGTTTATCCCATGGCAGTTACCGCCGCCCAAACCATCACAGATGCTGGTGCTTGCTTTCGCACGGCAATTCGTTGGTCTAAATTGTCATTTGATTTACACTTTAACCGAACGCGATCATTTTGCTTGTTCATATATTGCTGAACGGTAAAAATTTTTTCATCGGAAAATACCAAATTTTCAAGCAAGCTATCAACGTGCAAGTGCTTTAAGTTCCTAGCTCTTTCTAGACAAACTGTCTTTTGTGCAAGTGTCAGATCTTGCACTTTTTGTAATTTGTAGGGCTTCAGTTGAAGTTTATTTTTTAATATGCGCCCTATGCTCCGGGCAGATACATTAAGACTTTTCGCCAATTTAACTGCGCTTTGTCGTGGCTTTCGTTCAATTCTAGCCTTTACCTTTCGAACCATTGCTGATGATGTTGCTGCTCTTGGATATCCACCTCCATGGCGTTTTTTGATGCTACCCGTATCACTGTAACGCGTGATGGTCCGATACACAAACATTTTGTTCAAATGTAAATGTCCTAGCTCATTAACGATGGCTGCCTGCGATTTTCCAGCCAAATACAAAGCAATGACACTGTTTCGTTTGACTTCCATCTGCAAAACTTTTTTTAACAACGACGAAAACTATTAGGCTTTTGTTAGTTAATTAACAATACCATACACTAAGGAATGTGAAAAAATGGGAGCCATATTGTAAACAGTTTAGTTGCTATAGCAACGTAAAATTAGTAACACTTCGAGTGCCGAACCCTGTATTGCCGTTTTTTTCATTTTATGAGTCGGAAAAATGTCTTATAAGGTCACTAAACAACGTTATTTTTGTTATACCAAACCTGAATATAGTTTGTACAGGATAAGCAACTTCTTCCTCAGCCTATAGATGTCCACTGCTGGACAAAGGCCTCCCCCAAGGCTTTCCACGATGATCGGTCTTGTGCTGCCCGCATCCATCGGCTTCCCGCGACCTTCACCAGGTCATCGGTCCACCTTGTTGGGGGTCTCCCTACGCTGCGTCTTCCAGTACGTGGCCGCCACTCCAGAACCTTGCTGCCCCATCGGCCATCGGTTCTACGAGCAATGTGCCCTGCCCACTGCCACTTAAGTTTAGCGACTCGCAGAGCTATGTCGGTGACTTTGGTTCTTCTGCGGATCTCCTCATTTCTGATTCGATCACGCAGAGAAACTCCTAGCATAGCTCTTTCCATTGCCCTTTGTGTGACTCTGAGCCTTCGTATGAGACCCATTGTGAGCGACCACGTTTCAGTTCCGTAAGTCATCACTGGCAACACACACTGGTCAAAGACTTTAGTCTTGAGACACTGTGGTATCTTGGACGACGAGAAGATGTAGCGTAGCTTCCCGAACGCTGCCCAACCGAGCTGGATTCGCCGAGACACCTCTTTCTCGAAGTTGGACCTACCTAGTTGGACTTTCTGTCCCAGGTATATATACTCGTCAACAACTTCGAGTGCAGAGCAACCAACTACAATTGGAGTGGGTGCGACATGAGAGTTCGACATGATCTTCGTCTTATCCATGTTCATTTTTAGACCCACTTGTTGGGAAGCTCTGCTGAGGTCATTGAGCATTTTGCCCAAGTCTTCCAGGGTCTCAGCCATGACCACGATATCATCTGCGAAACGGAGATTAGTGATGTACTCGCCGTTGATGTTGATGCAAATTATAAGCAACTGAATCGATTACAATTATTTTTACACAATGTTATATTTTTTCCCAAATACATTTAGAAGTTGTTGCAGTGTGGTTACCGAGCCTGAAAGCTGCGGATGCCCTCTCTTGGCTCATGCCAAATTTGGGAGGGCCAAGTATGCGGTGCCGGCGTCTATACGCCGGTATACTGAAGAGTATGGCCCTTTATGGGGCCCCCATTTGGGCGGGCTCCCTCCATAGGAGGAGGAACGTCACCGCTTTTCGGGCGCCCCAAAGGGCCATCGCCCAGCGGGCAGCGCGGGCCTACCGCACGGTGGGCTTCGCAGCGGTGTGCGCTCTGGCGGGCACCTCGCCTTGGGAGCTCGAGGCGTGGGTGCTCGCCAGAGTGTACGAGTGGACGGCGGGGCGCAGGACATTGGGCGAGCGTCCGGCCCCAGAGGTGAGGGAGGCCGTCCGGCGGGAGGCGTGGGACGCCATCGTCCAACATTGGATGCGGGACCTCGCCTCCGCCGTCTTCAGCCGACGTACCCTCGACGCCATCGGGTCTGTCCTGAAGGACTGGCTCGACAGACGTCACGGGTTCCTCTCCTTCCGTCTGGTGCAGGTACTCTCTGGTCACGGCTGCTTCGGCAGGTACCTGCACCGGATAGGACGAGAGGAGACACCGTCGTGCTACGGTTGCGGCGCGGCGGAGGACACGGCGGAACACACCCTCGCGGTGTGCCCGTCGTGGGCCGTGCCGCGCCGCGATCTTGTCGCGACGGTAGGAGGGGACTTTTCACTGCCCGCCATCGTCAGGCCGATGGTGGGGAGCGAGGAGGCCTGGGCGGCGATGGCCTCCTTCTGTGAGGTCGTGATGTCGCAGAAGGAGGCCGCGGAGCGCGAGCGGAAGGAGGATCCCCTCGCTCCGGCGATCCGCAGGCGGCGTAGGGTCAGGAAAAGGCGGGATTTCGCCCGCTTTCTCCCTCCTTGAGGTGAGCGGCGGGCGTGAGGCACGGGGGTGCCCGCGCCCGCCTTCCAACGCTCACCACGTGGGAGCCACGGCCCCTCCCTAGGAGGGGCAAATGGGGGCCCGCCTTACTAGGCGGGTTTCGCCGGCGGGGGAGTGGTAGCTGAGGCTGCGCTAGTTTCCCACTCCCCCGCCACTATGGTGATGCCGGAGTGCCGCTGGGGTTTTTAGTGGGTATACCGGGAGGTCATCTCCCGGGGAGTCCCGCATACCCCTCCCGTCCCCCGACGGGCAAATAAAAACGGGTAAATGATAATTACGCATCCCCATGCGTAATAGGCTATTTGACAGATTTATAACTTTTATCTTGAATTACTTGGTTGCGGTTAAGAAGTTCACCGAAAGTATTTTTTTTTATTTTAAATACGTATTTCTTAAGAAATATGCAAATAAAATTTCAAAATTCAAATAAGCCGCGAAAACGATTTATTCAGCAATATGGCGTCGCGCTTTGTAAGTGACGTCACAAGCGGTTTTCGGTTCTCAGTGGTGTTTGTTTTTATTTATTATTTGTTGTTGTTATCTAATAAAATGGTTTACAAGTGGTGTGCTGTACCGGGTTGTACAAATAAATAGATAAAAACCCCCGAAAAACAGTTTATAAGTTTGCCGAAAACAAGCGTTGATGCGCGTATGACGTCATCACGACATTAGCCAATCCGGATCGTTTCACAATGTGTGGCGCGAGATACAAAAAGCTAAACATATTTTTGTGTTTTGGATATATTAATTGTTATTATTTTTTATTAAAACTCATGTAAATGACATAAAGAACCCTCATTTTATGCAATTAAAGCAAAAAATCACAAAAAATTGAATACTGTCAAATAGCCTATTGTCATTTTCCCCAGCGACAACAAAAAAAGTAAAAAAAGTCTGGTTATCGAGCGCACAACACAGACGGTAGATCAGAGTACTAGGCGCATAGTGAGACAGGCCCCCCACCCCGCGCCGCGCCGCTGCAGGCGCGGACAAGTTAGCGGTGCGTTGACCGTATACTGGACACGTGTTTCGGGTTTTGCATATCGCAAAAATAACGTTGCATACACTGTCTCACTATGTACTCCATCCATAGTTTCTTTATTTTCCCCTCTTAGGGCTATTTAGATTCATACCTACTAAAAATAACCATAAGACAATTTCCTCCGCCAGCCGGTGCCTCTTTTAGATTTCTTAATACTTATTGTTTTTGTACTAGTACTTGACTGAGATCTTATGAGACCTGTATACAGTTCCTTGAGAGATGTATATGGTAGTGGCGCTAACAACGTAAGAGGGTATCGCCGTATGAAGGGTCGTCCGATGATGGCCAGTAAGCCAGTCATATAATTCTCGCACACACTCTCCAAAATGCATCCTGTAGAGGTCTATATAACATTAGAAGCCGTGCGTGTGTGAAGTACCGCCGGAATAAGAATACCAAGTTTCCTAGCAGCCACCTTGGCTCTGGGCTCAATGAATCGCCCGAAGTTTTGAGGAAATTTCAACTTCAAAGAGCTGAAGGCGGTCAATTTGATTCATATGCGCTACCATAGCCTCTTTTTTTCGACTGGACTTACACACGACAAACTTGAGGAGCAGCTTACCTGTCGTCTCCTGGTGAATCTTCAGGAAACAGTTTCGCGTCAGGGTCGTGCTGCCAGGGACGTTGCTCACCTCCTTTTAGGAACCACGAAACACGTGCGGACTCATCCTCATTAGCTACTGCATATTCCGGTTCCGTGATCGCGTTCTGAAATTATGTATATCAAAGTTACTTAGTTGGTATGCATATCTACATTTTTATATTTAATTTTTTTGTTTAATTAATTAATTTAACAGGACTAAAGTCCAGACAGGACAGGACAGGACTCAAGTCCTGTCAAATTAAAATATTCCATAGACAGATGTGAATAAAAACATGGCGACTAAAATACGTAATTTTACGCCAGGTGCAGACTAATTAACAGGACAGGACACAACAGGACTAAACTAATATTTTATCTTCTGTCTCTCTCCTAATTGAATAGAAAGAAAAAGATGTCCTGAACTGAAATATACAGTATGTTAACTAACAGAGGGCGTTCCCGTTAACCCGAAATAGTATAGCATACATACATGCTAAAAAAAATATTTCCATTCGAAAACAAAATGTTTTTAAATTTTTTCCAACATGAAAATATTCAATAAAAATTTTAAATTGACATGTAAAAGAAACACACTGTACACACGAACATGAAAGACGGCAACGTCGCAATTTATTTATACATGACGACTACTATTTTGATTTAAAACAGGAGGTTTCAAATTTATTTCCAATTAGATTTTTTTTTATTCGGATTTTTTTATGCTTATTTTTCTATGCTGATATTTTTATTTTAATCTATTAATGATATATATTAACGAGTTTAAGGGAACGCCCTCTGTTATTTAACATACTGTATTTTAATTGGTAAACAAGGGAGTGGGGCAATGGCTACATATAATTAACTAGCAGCCGCCAGCGACTTCGTTCGCGTGGAGTTAGTTATGCTCCGCTCCTATTGGTCGCAGCGTGATGTTATATAGCCTAAAGCCTTCCTGGATTAATGGGCTATCCAACGCAAAATTTTTCAAATCGGACCAGTAGTTACCGAGATTAGCGCGAACAAACAAACAAACATACAAACAAACTCTTCAGCTTTATATATTAGTATAGATAGAGTATAGATGAGAGTTGATACCATTCAACTTTAGATCTAATCGAAGTCAACCACCACCAATCAAGACTTTCATTGCATTCATCATCATCATCTCAGCGTTAATCCCAGCCGCATCCGTAGCTTTTTCAGCTTTGGAGTCTGGGGTCCGCTTTACCAGTCTAACTGCTGATTTTGGCTAAACTTCGATATTTTCCGTGAAGCGACTGCCGTCTGACCTCCACAACCCGAAGGCGATATCTAAGTATTGCAGGTAGACCAATTGTTAGACTTTTGAGGGCTCCAACAACCCGTAACGACTGCCACTAGATGTTCGTATGGCAACTGGGACCAACGGCTTAACGTGCTTTCCAAGGCACGACCAGACCAGTGCAAATACTCATATTCATGCATACAAATATTTGCACTGTGTGGGGATCGAACCGGCGCGGGTTCGATCCTTGCACAACGGTCGCGTTCGCTACCGCTACGCCACGGAGGCTGTCATGACTTTCATTGCATTTTTTGCCATAATCCCCACACTTGGCAGGTGGGTTGGGGATCGCAGTAATTTGATATTACACAGGAAAAGCGCTGCTGCCCGCTTCCCTGGTGAGAGTTCCCCTAGTCGTCTCTTACGACACCCACGGGGGGATGTGTTGGTAGTATTCTAAGCCCGGTACCCCAAGTCAACCATATGTATTATGATTTACTATGTTAATTAGAAAGAAGAATAATAAAAAGTAAAAACTAAAACCCAACTACGACAAAAAAACGACGCTGAAAAAGTATAAAACAAGATTTTCAGAATACTGAAGTGAACAAAGTTACTAATGTAGTTGCAAGTAAATGGACACAGTAGACTCTACCAAGATGCCTTCGTTGTAAATTGACAATAAATATGCAATATTCACTATGTAGAGATAAATTTTCATGTTTGGAAAACCGTAGTCACACGTTGTCAAGCTACTACGGTAGGTAGGTATATGTAACGTGTCACTACGCCTTTCCAAACATGAAAATTTATCTCTACATAGTGAATATTGCATACTTCAGAATAGTATTGTATGACATTATTGTCAATTTACAACGAAGGCATCTTGGTAGAGTCTACTGTGTCCATTTACTTGCAACTACATTAGTAACTTTGTTCACTTCAGTATTCTGAAAATCTTGTTTTATACTTTTTCAGCGTCGTTTTTTTGTCGTAGTTGGGTTTTAGTTTTTTAACTTTTTATTTATTTGTACTATTTTGGTGTTAAAGTGTATTTGTGGCGCATAATATTAACAAAAGTTAAATTGATGAACTAAAAAAGATGTGAATTATATGCAATCAGCCAATGCATACAGGTAAAGTCACAAGCAAATGCTAGTAATATATATATATTCAAAATGTACAAGTAAAGCGCTTTGAAATGATACCAAACACGGCATGATTGATATTTATCTTAACTTTATTTTTTTACTCTGTATGTTTTGTCCGCTAGAGGGCGCCACATGCGATTTTGTGAAACCCCATATAGCCTATAACCAGCGGACAATTAAGACGCTTCTAATGATATGTCCTTTGTCGAATTCTGATAATTAGTTTAGAAGTTACGAGGGAACAGATGAACATACATATATACATACATACATACATACATACATAGCCTGTCAAAATCATAACCCTCCTTTTGCTTTGCCGTAGTCGGGTAAAAACAGAAAGCTACTTATGCATAACAGAATTTAAAATCATATGGGATAGAATTGTTTGAAGGCTGGAAGCCAACCTCAAATGCAAACATAATGCAGTATCCGAAAATACTGTAATAACTGTTGTTTGTTTTTTGAGAAGCCTGTGATCGTCGTGTGTGAGAACTGAGAATGCTTACGGATTATGAGAAGTAAAGCAAATATAGCATTCGAATGAGTGTTATCTTACACTGTTATTTATTTATATTTTATGAATGACATTATGTCATGATGATCACGAAAGACACCTTCGGTGTTGACCATTTGGCCTATCCAGGGTGATACCGGGCTTAGAATAGTACCATCCCATATCTTCCCGTGGGTATCGTAAGAGGCGACTAAGGGAACTCTCATCAGAGAAGCGCACAACAGCGCTTCTCCTCTGGAATATAAAATCACTGCGATCCCCAACCCGCCTGCCAAGCGTGGGGATTATGGCAAATCCCCTAAAGCACGGAAGCCTTGGGGGAGGCCTCTATAATGTACGTATCCGACAAGCACTCTGCACGTTTTTGATGGACACTCTGTCGCTGGGTTGGTGGAAATAACTGTGTTGACTTTCAATTGATGCATTCTTCAAAATGTTAGCGGGGTCACTAGTTAACTTATTTTACTATTATTTCTTGACTGTTGATCTTGGTATAATTAATCATTTTCGGGCAACGTTTTTTTAAAGAAGAACGAGTATATGCCACCCATCTTGTAATCTCTTAAGACAAAGAAGATAAATCTCTCATTATACTTGGTACTACTATCAAATTCATATATGCTATCTTAAACAATAACGTTTTGATTACTTCTATGTGGAGGTCTAAGCGCTGCGGCGCCGGTGGGGTGCTCCTCGGCGCGGGGGCGAGGGTCTGCGGGCGTGGCAGAAGCATCAGCGCCAGCGCCGTGAACGCCAGCGGCAGCAGTAGCGCGGCCCGGCGCAACGCCCGCATCGCGCGTGCCGCTCGCATCCACATTGCTGGCTGGCGGGCTCAGCGGTTATCCTACCCGCACCAGAGTGAGTGCCCTTGCCGCCGCCTGCATCCCTGCCCCCAGCACTATCGTGTTCTGCTTAGATTTGACATCTGGAAATAAGAAGATAACCATTAGTTTTATCTAAAAAAGTGTCCTTGGTGTTTTTGCGAGGTTTGAAACAACAACAATGGTTTTACAATTTGAAATCGGCAACCAGTTGTATTTATTTGACTGACTGACTCTTCGACGACATTTTGAATACTGTTGGAGTCAGTCTTGGTTTCATCTTAGAAAGAAAGAACATGACGCAAAAGTTTACAAAAACACAAAAATCAGAAACAGTTTTTTTTTTTATGAATTATAAAATAGCGCTTGCCCGCAATCCCGCCTGATGGTAAGCAGTGACGCAATCGTTGATGGTAAAGCGCACTAGTTTTTTAAGAGCCTATTCACTCTAGCCTTGAGGACGCTGAAAAAGCTTCGGATACGACTGGGATTAACGCTGAGATGATGATGAGCTTAGGAAACATAGTGTAGCAAAACAGAGGCCAGCGCTGGTCTTCATCTGTTTGTGTCAATTCTGACGGTGTCAGCCACGTCCGGGTTTTGCCCGCGATGGAAGAATTAAGTACCTAATTAGCTTTGTTTATTTTTGGTTGGTTGGCGCGGTTGGTTTTTTTTTTGGTTTGATTGGTTGGTTTGGTTACTGTTTTTTTTTTGGTTGGTTTGGTTTATTGTTTTGGCACTGAGGTTTAAGAAAAAAAAAGAAAGAACTTCATTCTATTCTAGCCTTTTGTGAGGTAGGACAACGTGACCGAAAGTAGGTCCCCCCTCCCCCCTCCTGGAAATCTCGCAGAACATGTATGATCTCCCCTAATTACTAATGAAAGTATAAACGGGGACTTATACAGGATCATTTCCGTCTATTTGCCCTACACACTACTACAAATGCCTAATGTTTCCAGTAGATGTGCTTGTGTAGTTTCTAAGGCAAAATTGCCGGGGATTATTATTTTGACCCTAAAAATCTGACTTGCCCCCCCCAGTGGCCAGAAACTGGGTACGCCTATTGTGGCGGCAACGTGCCTACCACGAAAGTTTTAAACAAGATTCAAGTGGACTGTATTTAGGATAGTAATATATTAGAAATTATAAATAATTATGTGATAGAATGATGCCTTCGGAGGATATCTCTCTGGTTAAGGTGCTAAAAGCGGCAAACCACTTACCTCCAACCTTCAGGTCCGCAGTTCGTAGACCACCAGACCAGATCACGAGAAGGCGCACGTCAACACAATTCACTGGCAGACTCCCTAACTTTATTAATATTCAATTTTGGGGCCTAATCCCCCTCGGTGGTTACTTTAAATACCCAAAACTAATTACATTTTTGTGACCATCAAAAGATCGCGGCCATGACTCGCTAGTTTGCCAGTTCGAAAGTGCGCTTACCACGCCGTTCGGCGGTCGGCGGAAGAATGCGGTCCCACTATAGCCGCGTTCAGTTTTCGGTAGCGTTCACCGCCGATCAACCCAAAAATCAGAGGAGATATTTAACACCCATGATAATATATAAGGTAGGATAAATAGATAAGGTTACACACGCAAATTAAATTACTATAATCATTTTGTAACGCTTACCATGTAATTGGGTAGATAATAATAAAAAAATGCTCGATTTGTTATGACAATCAGACAACTAATTTATCAATTAGCTCAACACTGCATTTATTTAGCTTATTTTAGAATTGTTTGGACAGATGCTTAGAATTAATTACGCTAAGAATTTGAAGCTTCAACAGAATAAATCATTTCTTGAACAGATGTGAAACTAAAAAAAAAACTTAGGATTTCAGTCTTATATCTAACATTTCAAGGTTGAGTAGCTATTGATGGTTCACATTGGATTTTTCCATGTAAATCACTTTCTTATAGAATTACGCTATTATTTATAAAGAAGTCTATAAAAATAAAGATGTTGAACAAGTCATGTTAGCAATATAAATAACTCAAAATGTCAAATTTATTACTTTTAAAACTTCTCAAAAAGTGTTTTTCATGGAGTTTCTGTTTGGATAAGGTAGGAGTAAGCCTGTTCTAATTGCTTCAAATTTATGTTACTCCAAGTTAAACCAATATCAACTTTATTGATTGGTATTTAAGCTCATTTAAGAGTGGCGGACTTTGTTAAAAAAGTTAAAAAATGATTGAAATTGTACCGTAAATTGAATTTAACGAAGGGGCTAATTGGCGACCCAGATTTGGTTCTAATCGGACTCCAAAGCCTGACTCCAACGACTGAAAGCTGAAGCTATTGAATGCTGTGCTGCGTGTTACGGGTTCGATTCCTGTACGGAACAAATATTTGTATTACCTACCAGTAGTTGTTCCGGGTCTGCATGTATGTGCGTTATATGTTTGTGAACGCACTCACGATACAGGAGAAATTCCTATAAAGTGCGGGAAACATTTTTTTTTAAATAATAGCCTGGAGCACAGTACCTACTTCTCTATTCCGTGGCCTGGAGCACAGACGAAGAATAGCCAGCCTATCGGTTTGACGGGTCTGAGCAGTTGTGGTACGATGCGCCAAATGTTGTTGTGCCGGGAGTTTGGTCGTGGAGGGTCTCCAGATCAACCTCCTTTTGGCGCAGCATCGTTGGTCGTGTTGTTGGGTTTAACATTGCATCCTATTCACTCATTTTTTTAATGAATAGGCTTAATAAACTAGTGCACTTTACCATCAACGATTGCATTTTTGCTTATCATCAGGCGGGATTGTGTACAAAACAAGCACGTTTATATAAAAAAAAAAAAAACAATTATCGTCTTGTATACATTACATATGTAGGAGCAACAAACCTAAGTTTAACGCTACCGAACAGTTTGTTGAACTTGACTCTATTTATTATAACACCGCGGTTAGTTGAACGATGCTAATTTGATACCGTTCTGTTACATGGCGCCCGTGATGACAACGGTGAGCGTAGGCATGGTCCGCACGTCGTCGCCATGAAATATTAAAACTAGAAGACATCGATCAGTTATACACTAGATTCACAAACAGCGTAAAAAGATGGAGCGCACAACAATTCAGACTTTAATGCATGACTGTAAGGTTGAATTTGATTTGATGTTTGATGGGTCGTAAAAATTAATAGCATTTTGTACACTACTTTGAAATAAGAATTTTATACGATGCACTTAAGGCTGAATTTAATTTAATGTATATTTATTTTGACTACTTTAGACTGCTTAATACTTGTCGCCATTTTTGATAAGAGTTTTGTTCGAGACTGTGTATCTAGTGTATAAGTGATCGATGCTAGAAGAAGATAACACGGTTCGTCTTTTACACCAGGTACTTATGGAGGACAGCGTCAAGCTTCCCGAAACTGTCAAATATTCGCAATCAGCATTGAGTCTTAATTCTTTAGGGATAAAAAAGACAAGATAACACGGTTCGTCTTTTACACCAGGTACCTACGGAGGACAGCGTCAAGCTTCCCGAAACTGTCAAATATTCGCAATCAGCATTGAGTCTTAATTCTTTAGGGATAAAAAAGACAAGATAACACGGTTCGTCTTTTACACCAGGTACCTACGGAGGACAGCGTCAAGCTTCCCGAAACTGTCAAATATTCGCAATCAGCATTGAGTCTTAATTCTTTAGGGATAAAAAAGACAAGTTAACACGGTTCGTCTTTTACACCAGGTACCTACGGAGGACAGCATCAAGCTTCCCGAAACTGTCAAATATTCGTAATCAGCATTGAGTCTTAATTCTTTAGGGATAAAAAAGACAAGATAACACGGTTCGTCTTTTATACCAGGTACCTACGGAGGACAGCGTCAAGCTTCCCGAAACTATCAAATATTCGCAATCAGCATTGAGTCTTAATTCTTTAGGGATAAAAAAGACAAGATAACACGGTTCGTCTTTTACACCAGGTACCTACGGAGGACAGCGTCAAGCTTCCCGAAACTGTCAAATATTCGCAATCAGCATTGAGTCTTAATTCTTTAGGGATAAAAAAGACAAGATAACACGGTTCGTCTTTTACACCAGGTACCTACGGAGGACAGCGTCAAGCTTCCCGAAACTGTCAAATATTCGCAATCAGCATTGAGTCTTAATTCTTTAGGGATAAAAAAGACAAGATAACACGGTTCGTCTTTTACACCTAACGTACCTACGGAGGACAGCGTCAAGCTTCCCGAAACTGTCAAATATTCGCATTGAGTCTTAATTCTTTAGGGATAAAAAAGACAATCCAATAACGAAATGATGGCGAGATTCCATTTTTAAAAGAATATACTTTTAATTAGACCAATATACATAAAAATGAAAATAAATATGCTCGAAAACATTACCCTTCTTTCTTTTGCAGTCAGATAAAAATACAGTCGGCTTAGGAACCGATTAATTTTTTTGAAGTTGCTTAAATATTACGTACGTACGATTTTTCTAGAAAACAACACAATTTTTGTAATTTGTACAAAATATTTAAGTACATATGTCGCCTGAAACCAGACGAATCGTACGGTACACATCAAATGGCATTCATGGATGAAAACCCTTTGTATCGGTGGTATAATGAATTTAAGCGCGGTTGACTAACTTGGGGGATGAAGAAAGAAGTGGTCGTCGTTTGATGGCTGTTACAGAAGAAAACGTGGTATCAGTGAAAAGTTTGATCCAAGACAATAGATGAATTACGTACCAAGAAATTCAGCATAAATTGCAGATTGGATCAGGAAGCCTTCACGAGATTCTACACTTGCATCTTCGGTTGCGGAGGATAGCTTCACGCTGGGTGCCGCACAAAATCACCGATGCTCAGAAGCAGGCACGGGTAGAATGGTGCCATGATATGGTAGCCAAATTTGAAGCAGGCTTGCCTCGGCGTGTTACGATATCGTTACAACACCTATAGAACATTTTTTTTATTATCGTAAAACTTTCCGGTGTCCCACGTATTTTCCAGTTAGTTCATGATTATGTACTTTTATAAATATGTAAGTACCTATATACTATGCATTATTGTATTTCCCCATTTCGATAACAACTGAAAGACTAATAAAAGATCTATATCTGATTAAAAATAGCCGTAAGCATGAAATTAAATGATGATTAAGTACTTGTGTTTGATAAGGCCTGCATTGATTACGTCTAAGGATAGAAGAATACACCTATTCTGCACTAGTGACTTATACATTTGTCAAAAAAGTAAAAAAAATTAATGAGAATCTATGGAAAAATAACCTTTAACTACATATTATACAATATGTAAAGAAAACCCTGTCCGATCAGTGAAGGTATTGTTATGTGTCGATAACTGATTCTACTAATGCCCACAAAGACAGGCTTACTTAAAAAAAAAATCCCCTCAAAAAAATAAATATTATTTCGCAAAAAGAGGTAACTTAATACATGTGCGGTAAGTAACCCCTTCCGCGGGCGGCGGGGGGCAGGGCACGCGGCACCTGTAACGTGGTCGCGTCGCTATTCGCTTATAATAATACCGGTGTTGTCACTTTTTTAAAAGTTACCAAATTTCGGGGAAATTGGAATTAATTCCCGGGAAAAAAGGATTATTTCAAAATTTATTAGTATTGTTACTATGATGATTATGTAAAATTTTATATTGTATTTGGTCAAGTGTTTACCTAAGCTTTATTATCCTTATGGGTCGGACAGGGTTTTCTTTACATATTGTATAATAAAATTCAGTTTAGGCTACAACTACAAACATTTTTAGGGTTCCGTACCTAAAAGGTGAAACGGAACCCTATTCATGAGACTTATTCCGTGTACGTATTCCGTCCGTCTGTCACCAGGCTGTATCTCATAAACCGTAATAGCTAGACAGTTGAAATTATAATTTCAGAGATTATGTATTTCTGTTGCCGCTATAACAAAAAAAAAAAAAAAAAAATATATATATATATTTAAGGGGGGTTCCCATACAAAAAACCTAGGCTCTTACGAAACATTATAGAAACATGCTGGAACACTGCCAAAGAGCTATGGAACGAAGTACGATAGGTGTTAAGAAACAAGGATAGGATACGAAACACCGTCATAAGAAGTAAAACTAAAGTCACAGACGTACTTACTAGAATAGATAGTTTGAAGTGGAGATGGACTGGGCACATGTTGCGCGGTACACAAGAGAAGTGGAGCAACATCATAACAGACTGCTACCCTAGAGATGGGAGAAGGAATAGAGGAAGACAGAGCAGGCCCAAAATAGAGAAGGGTTGCTAGAGACAGAGTACAATGGAAATTGTTAGAGGAGGCCTTTGCCAAGAGGCACAGTAAACTCAGAGATATTTTATAAGTAAAGAGACAACCTCAATGTAAAGAAAGAAGAAAGCAGTTCAGGGTTGTGGAGGGAAAATAGCCGTCCCCAAGATAGTTAGGTAAAGTCAAGGCAGATGATGCTAAGGAAACAGATAGACTTTACTTTCGTTTTAAAAATATTAGTAAGAATGTATGTAAGTACAATGTAAAGTACAGACGACAGCAGTGTGGCTACCATGAGTTTTCATTACGAAGACTTGATCATCGATATCGACCGCGTTTGACTCATCGATTGGCCTGCTTCTTGGTTGTAAGAACTCTCAACCAATGAGAGCGCCAAACGTGATCGATGCGTATGATCGAGTCTCGTCATGAAAACTTATGGTAGCCACACAGGTCAACGTATCCGAAACTCTCAAATATTCCCAATCAACCTTTTTTTATTTTAAATTTAATTTTTTTTAACCTAGTGCTTGACTGCAATCCCGCCTGATGGTAAGCAGTGATGCAATCGTTGATGGTAAAGCGCACTTAAAAAACTTAGGAATAGGAAGGATGACGGCAGTTGAGCGAGGTGATGCAATGTTAAACCCAAGACCAACACGACCAATGATGCTGCACCAGAGGGAGATTGATCTGGAGACTCTCCACGACCAACAACCTTTGGTGCATCGTACCCGGCACACATCGCAACACAACTACTCAGACCCGTCCTCCGTACGGCTTCACCCGACATCATGCCGGAACACGACGAATCGCTTGGCGGCAAGACCTTATCTGGTGGTTAACTTTTGCCGGCAGCCGATGTTATGGCCTACCGTCGAGTAAACCTATCGTAAGTATGTAGGTAGTACCTTGAGCCTTAATACACTACTGATAAAGTTGAAAATCTAATAAAGAAATTTGACAGATTATTGTAGTTTGCTGTGCTATCGTCTGTAACTCTGTACATTGGACGCATGGGAATATACAATACAATACCTGTTAATGATCATAAAACGAGAGTGGGAAATAAAACAATACATTGTTTTGATAAACCTCGGGATGCTCATTGTGGGCAAAACCACATTGTGGTTATCTAGCACAGACAGGACAAAAGCAGCTGGCAACTGTGTCACTTGATCCAATCCAAATACTGATACAGTTATCAGGCCTTATTATTATTGTACAAATTGCGCCCGCGGTTTCTCCCGCATGAATTTCGGGATAAAAAGTATCCTATATGTTAAACCGTTCAGTAATGTCTGCGTGAAAGAGTCATCATCATCATCTCAGCGTTAATCCCAGTCGCGTCGAAACTTTTCAACTTTGGAGTCTGGGGTCCGCTTTACCAGTCTAACTGCTGATTTTTGATAAACTTCGACGTTTTCCGTGAAGCAACTGCCGTCTGACCTTCATAACCGGAAAGCGATATCGAAGTGTTGCAGTTAGACCAATTGTTTGACTTTTGAGGGCTCCAACAATCCGTAACGACTGCCATTAGATGTTCGTATGGCAACCGGGACCAACGGCTTAACGTGCTTTCCGAGGCACGATCAGACCAGTGCAAATATTCTTTTTCATGCATTCAAATATTTGCACTGCGCAGGGATCGAACCCGTGCTTCATTGCGCAGCGTCCGCGTTCGCTACCGCTACGCCACGGAGGCTGTCGTCTGCGTGAAAGAACATGCGTAACAAACACCAATGCCATGGGCGTACTCGTTGGGGGTTGGCAGGGTGCAGCCTTGCCCCCCTAGAAATCTCACAAAACATGTATGAACTCCCCTAAATACTAAACGAGGACTTATCTCTTACTTTTAAATAAACCACGCTACTGCGGTTTGTTTAAAAGTAAGTACATACTTGCACTAACAAAATGTACGATGTAATTACCAAAGAAAACCGCGATTTACTTAGATTACCCACTCTAAAAATTTGACTTAACTCAGTACTAGAAATCTCCAATTTGGTATCAATATGTAAATCAATCACTACGACAAAGCGGTAAAATAAAAATACGATACGGAAAAAAATATATTAGCACCCTAATAAAACATTTTTCCATTTTTTATTTTGTGACGTGTATATGACCCACCAGTCATAAAAAAGATCCTCCCCCCGCTCCTTGACGTGTGTGTGTAATAATGTTAATATTTTCGGAAATAATTACTCCAAAAGTACGAAAAATTGTGCCCTCTACTTTTGAACCGGATTCGTTTAAAAGATTGTTAAACAATTAGTTTTAATTTAACATAATTTTGAATAATAAAATCTACGTAAAATCTTCTCGTCCGAAATACCGCAGTGTCTCAAGACAAAAGTCTTCGACCAGTCTGTGTTGCCAGTGATGACTTATGGAATTGAGACGTGGTCGCTAACAATGGGCCTTATAAGAAGGCTCAAAGTCACTCAAAGGGATTGCCCTTTGGAGAGGGCTATGCTTGGGGTTTCACTGCGCGATCGAATCAGGAATGTGGACATCCGCAGAAGAACGAGAGTAACCGACATAGCCCCACGAATTGCAACACTAAAGTGGCAGTGGGCTGGACACATTGCCCGTAGGACCGATGCCCGATGGGGCCGACGGGTTCTCGAGTGGCGACCACGCACCGGAAGATGTAGCGTGGGTAGGCCCCCAACAAGGTGGACCGACGACCTGGTGAAGGTCGCGAGAAACCGCTGGATGCGGGAGGCGCAGGACCGGTCGTCGTGGAGAACCTTGGGGGACGCCTATGTCCAGCAGTGGACGTCTTTCGGCTGAAATGATGATGATAATTTTGAATTATTGTAATCCCATTGTCTATTGTAATTTAATTTGATTGTTTTACTTTCTTCTCAATTTATTTAACGTTAACAATTTGTGTTCATGCTGTTATATTATATTTGCATGCTGTGACTTCTTATAAGTGGCGAACCACAAGGTCACATCCTGTTATTTATATTTTACTAGCTTTCCGCCCGCGGCTTCGCCCGCGTGGAGTTCGGTTATATCGCGCTTTTTAGATTTCCCTCGGAAACATCAATTTTTTCCGGGATAAAAGGTAGCCTATATTCTTTCTCAGGGTCTAAAGATTGTCTGTGCAAAATTTCATCAAAATCGGTTGAGACGTGGAGAGGTTTAAGCGGGAAAGCGTAACAGACAGACAGACAGAGTTACTTTCACATTTTTAATATTAGTATGGATAGCAATTAAGGTGTTTTCTCTGTTAGAAGTCCAAAAAATAAATAAGTAAATAAAAGATATGACGTACTCACCACGTGAAAATATCGTATAAGTATAATCATGGTATGAGCTCATATTATCTATGAGTAGGTACTGCATGTGACATTACACACATTTTTTTTTTCATTTTTTTTTTGTGTTTGCATTTTGTTGTGTTTTGTTGTTTTGTTTTGTTCAATATTGTTAGTCATAGTACCATAACACTGTTAATGGCATTCTGTCGATAAATGATAATTAACGACACGGTTAGCGCAGTGGCTGACCGATCTTACTGCTGCTGCTTGCGAATTAGTTTCCCGCACGGAAAAGACATTTGTATGGCCTACAGGTTCTCATTCCGGATCTGGCTGTTTGTGTATGCCAGTTTAAATGATTATAGTAATTCTAGTGTAGAGCAACTTTTTGTAATTGCATAATTTTCCTATTATTATTAAAACAAAATCAATCAGTATGTAAGCATACTGATTGATTTTATTTCTCTTCCTTGTTTTTGTTCCTCTTTCCAATTAAATTCCAACACTATTGACTATCTACTACAGACTTACTTGTTAGACTGGAGTCTAATCAATTACAGCTAAATACAAGAAGTTCATGAAGCGACTTTGTCTGAACCTTCCCTCTTCCTTAACTGTTTTTTTATAGTTATAAACTAGTGCTTGACTGCAATCCCGCCTGATGTTAAGCAGCGATGCAACCGTTGATGGTAAAGCGAGCCTATTCACTCAAAAAACTGAGTGAATAGGTAGGAAGACGGCAGTTGAGCGAGGTGATGCAATGTTAAACCCAACAATACGACCAACGATGCTGCGCCATAGCGAGATTGATCTGGAGACCCTCCACGACTAAACTCCTGACACAACATTGGGCGCATCGTACCCTGCACAACACAACTGCTCAGACCCGTCCTCCGTACGGCTTCACCAGATATCATGCCGGAAGACGACGAATCGCAAGGTACGCCCATGGCTGTGTATTAGAAAAATGTGCTATAAAATTTTTATTTCACTCATAGGAGACAGTACGTAGGTAGGTACATGTAAGTATAGTCTCAGTTATAACGATCATATAGGTACATGTTAAAAGTTTGTTTTTTATGGTGATTTCAAGTGTTATCAGATCGTTAATTAGCTTAATTTAGAGATAACTTTAATAGCCATCATACCTTAACTCATTCAGAGACATTGTGTTGATCAAATAGAACTGTGTAAACATAATCCTCGTCTTTATTCAGGTGTTACGGATTAAATAGGAGTACCTATATGGATGTATGATATGGGACTTTAAATAAGACGAAAAGAAAGAAAAACCATTTCTTGTGACTCGTACAGGAAGGTTATAAAACTAAACTAAGTTAAACACAATCCATACTAATATTACAGATGCGAAAGTATCTCTGTCTGTCCGACTTTCACGCCAAAACTACTGAACCGAGTGTAATGAAATTTGGTACACAGATACCTAGTTTAGAGCCTGTGAAAGGACATAGGCTATATAACATCCCGCTATGACCAATAGGAGCAGAGCAGTAACAAAAAATGTTGCGGAAACGGGAGCGAACGCGGTAGTACATATTGCTCCCATTATTTTAACAGGCGCTTATTTTGTACCAACTGAGCTTTTTCGGTTCGAAACTTACGCCGGTGAAACCGCGGGGCACAGCTAGTTAAAAATAAAAACAAGTTATCTAATATATTAAAAAATACCAGAAAACCAGAAAGTCCTTTACGAGGCTAAAAGGCTCCTATCTCAGCATAATGCTTCGACATTTAAAAAGTAAATGTCGCAGCGCTGGTATTCTGATAGGGCATGGTAATTTGGTAATGTTCTTCAGAATAATCAGGTGTGTACCTGTACATTTCGCCGGGCGTGCGTACAGGTATGACCCAGATGTGTCAGCGAAGTAAAAGAATTATGTACGGGAGGTTTCCCCGTATATCTTTCGACCCCTGGGAATATTGAGATAAAAGTGTCCTACATGGTAATCCCGGTGGTGTGTGGCAAATTTCTTGCAAATCCGTTTAGAAGTTTTTGCTTGAAACAGTAATCATACATTTTCGCATTTATGATATTAGTTGTATTAGTAGGATTTTTGGAAGATGTAGGCACCGACAATCGACATATATCTACTAATGGACATGACGTAGGTACGCCTATAATCTGCAGTAATTTTTTGGTTTGAAAAGAGTGAGAGAGATGGCCTATGCTTTCGGTCTAGCACTATCTAGATGATTAATTTGGTTGATTTGATATAGATGATTTTGAGAGAGATAAAGATAGACGAAACTTCGTTTCCTGTCTTTCTTTCGGAGTGCCGCAATTCTCATCTCTAAGGCATTAGTATTTATGTCGATGGATGTAAGATAGGGTGGGTATGAACGTGGCAGATAGCGCTCTATAGTTTTTGATTTGATATAGATGATTTTGAGAGACATAAAGATAGACGAAACTTCGTTTCCTGTCTTTCTTTCGGAGTGCCGCAATTCTCATCTCTAAGGCATTAGTATTTATGTCGATGGATGTAAGATAGGGTTGGTATGAACGTGGCAGATAGCGCTCTATAGTTTTTTCCTACCACCCTGAATAGAAGGCTTAAGATTATGTATGTAGGTACATACCGACATATACAACGTTATTTTTTACATTATACGAAACCTGAATATAGTTTGTTCAGAATAAGCAACTGAATCGATTCCAATCATTTTTACACCATGTTATATTTTTCCCAAATACATTTAGAAATTGTTGCAGTGTTGTTACCGAGCGCACAACTCAGCTGACGTTAGATCATAGAACTAGGCGCGTGAGACAGGCCCCCCTCGCCCGCGCCGCTGTAGGCGCGGCCGGGCGAGCGTGCGTTGACCATGTTTTTGTTGGGACAACCAGGTAAGATAACAAGCTCATAAGTTTGTGGCTTTCATGCATTGATATAATATTAAACTAAGGTAGATAAGTCACTAGCGCATTGAACTTGAAGCGTACAAAAGATTATAATTCTAATCTCTTGCCTTAGTCACTCTCGATATACTCGTTCCGTACGCGCCTGTGTGCTGCTGGTTAAGAAAACCTTTTCCGCCTTTCAAAATGCCCTTTTGTGTAATGCGTAAATGCACGAATTATTTTAGAAAAGCCAACAAAAGTCATGGAATCACATGTCATAAATAATTATTCCAAAATATTTAAATAAATAATATAGTTTCAATTATTTTGTCAAACATTGTTACAAATTATGCTTAGGTTGCCATAGTAAGTAAAAAAAGAGAGAGCTAATTGGATTTCTTGCGAGTGTGATAAAGACGCGAACGCATATGACATAGATTAGTTGCACAGAAGAGATAATGTTTATGGTGACTTTTATACCTACAATTATAGTTCTGTTTCACTTTATTTTCGCGCCTGTGTCCTTAGTTACAATTTATGAATATGTTATTGCAACAGTTAAGTAAAACATTGATAAAATTACGTGTTTATTTGGCGTTGCTAAGTAACAGACTCAAATGACATGAAATTAATAAATGGGAAAGTGTGAGTCGATATTAAATGAACATGAAGTATACATTAATATAAATTAATGTTTCCTATACATAGTCAATATAGATTAAACCGAATTAATTTCACTAATTACTATGGTTTATAATTGTTTATTTTATTGCATTAGGTTTCCTTTAATCACAGTCACAAAATATTAAATACACTTTAATCAAGTATTACAAAACTTCAATGACAAACATTAAAGTTTTGTAATACTTGATTGAAGTGTAAAATTGTTCATAAAAAAATATATAATTGTACCTATTGAGCACCTACTACACTACCTACCTACCTACGAAATTACTAGTTACCGTCAACTCTGTTATATTTCCTATCTGCATTTTTGTTATTCTTTGGCAAACTTGTCATTAATAGCATAGAATAAAGAGGGGAAGTAGGTTATCTGCGACCCAATCCGCGATTTAATTGCCTACTGTCTTAGGGTTGACGACTGTCCGCGCTTCGTCGGTTACGGTTGTCGCCCAAACCGCTAACAAATATTTATAGACTAAGAGCTTATGTTTAAATTATTTGCTTAGTATTTAGTTTACATATACTAGTCAGTTTTTTTTTTGTATTTTTATTTTTAGTTTTGTACACATAAAGAACCATATTTATTTTTATTTTTAATTAATACAAATATAAATAATACAAACATAACATCTATTGAATCACACATTTAATACAAAATTACAAATTAGCTACAGAAAAATACCTACTTTCTTCGGTTTCGACTATTACGAAACGCGTTGTTATTAAACTTTAATGTGTAATATATCCGTATCCTTGTAAATAACTTTTAGAAATATAATTTGAAAAATATAAGTCTTTTATTTGTTCATAAATAGACATACCAACTTTGCAGTTTATGTGATCATTTTTTAAAAGCTAATGTGCCGAAAAGCCGTGACGCGCGAACCTCGTTCCGTGCTAGCCGCGACTAGCGCAGTCATAGGCACTCTAATATTGTGTTTAGGTGTGCGTGCGGCGACGCATAGATACTATGGCGCACACATACAAGCCGCGCGCGGTCCTTTTGTATGAAGATAACGTACTTCCCTCTCTTTATTCTATGTTAATAGTGCGCTGTTTCCATTTAAGCTCAAACGACAAACACTAGCCATCTTTTTCTTCTCTATGCTTTAGATTGCGCCCCATCTCACTCACACTGTACCAACGTGTGAAATGTACGCAGAATAAAAAAATTGCATGTGTGTGCTGCGGCTCCGATCGGCACATTTATTTCGGTTAATTTGTTAGAGCATATCATATCTGTTTAATATTATATAAATGCTTTCATGATATCTTTTTGAAATTTTTTGCATAGATTATTTACTTAAAAATACTGGGCAAGGGTTTCAGGTTTCGCATATACTTACAAAAAATAAACATTGTATAAACTTAAGTCTTATTCCACATAAATAGATATGTTACATGAATTAATGACTATAACAGGGTATGTAATATGCAAATCAGCAACAAAATGGGTTTAATTTAAGAATACATACTAGTAACAATAGGTATAGGTAGGTATTTGTGGAAATAGCTGTTTTAGGGAAAATAATTGAATGTAATGATTTGTGTTTCGTTACATTAATTACACGCTCTAAAATCAAATTCTTATATGTTAATAGACAGCTATGTTGCTCGTACTCGTTGCGCCATTTAAGCCGATCTCTAGAAAGCACTTGGAAGTAAGGAAGGGTGGCCAATTTGGGGAACTGTTTTATGTAATTTTGACGTTAAAAAGTCATCACTTTTTAACGTCAAAATTACATAAAACAGTTACAAACAAACAATACGTAATACGGTCCTGGGAATCATCGTTCTCAGGACCGTATTACAGGACTTACTAAAGTTTGACGCATTACTTAAAACTAGTTTCAACCAATCAAATAGTTTCAAACGAGATTTAAATAAAGCTTGAGTTTTGAGTGAGGTTCTGTAATACGGACCTTAGTCTCTTTTGAATAAAAGACTTTTCTAAACCGACGGTTTAATGAATAGGCGATTTAGCCATTATGTACCAATAATTATTTGATCTTTAGTACCTACTTATTATAATAAGTACGGACGATAGCAGGTCAACATACCCGAAACTGTCGGAATTCAATTTTGAATTTAAGCTCAATCTGAAGCCTTTAATATTTTAAAAAATCTGACAATTTGTAGTAGCTTAATGTGCTGTCGACTGCCGTCTGTACATAGGAATATAAAATACAGAAATTGAAGCTAAAAGATTCTTCAGAAGAAAAACCTTGTAAACCATGTAAAACTATGTAAATTTTATAGTTTATGTAGAATAATTACCGTTTGGTAACAGTGGTATCTATTATTGTTTGTAATTTATAATTGTATAGCAGTGACCACACATAGTGAATGTGATGCAGAGATAATGCCAGACGTGTGCTGTTAAATGATAAATTGAGTGAAAGCCAGACAGCAGTCCATTTACATGATACGTAATTACGCACAAATTTTAATGTGTTGGCCTACTAATCGACTCACGTATTTGATACCCAGTATTCGTAGTAATATTTATGAGTAGAGATGTCAACGGATGAGGTATACGAGTCTCTGGCAGTCTGCTATTACAATAGTGTCAGAATGGTCGGTCAGTGATCTCATAATGATCAATTTTTACAAGTTTTATAATCTACTAACAAATTGGCGTTGTTATGATTTTCCAGTGGTCAATCACTGACATACTACTCCATATTAATAAATGTTTAAATTGAGTAGTAGTTTTTAGAAAACCATTTTTATTAACGGGATTTATAATAGTGGCAATACGGCAAATGTCATTTTATCACCATGAATTCTATAAATTATTCTATGAATTCATAGAATAATTTATAAGAATTCATTCATTATTCTATGAATTTAGCAAATTGCGAACTTTTAGCACAATGGTAATGAAATGACAATGGAATCGTGTTGGAATGACCGATTTATAAAAATAGCAGACTGGCAGCACAGTTGTAGAGAGATACCTGCCGGATGCTCGGGCTAGTGGGAATCAATCCGGTCCGAAAGAGAGGCCATGGTAAAGCGAATGAGTATTGCACTTCAGGCAGTTTCCGAATGTGGCAATGCCAATCTTGTAGCATTCAATGCCGCCAAAACACAGGCGTGTCTTTTCACCGCCAAAAGGAGCCCGTTCACCTTGGCTCCTACTTTTCGAAATGTGTCCCTGGTGAGTACCGACTGCCTTCAGCTTTTAGGAGTTGAGATTTCCTCGAACCTAAACTTTGGGCAGTTCATTGAGTCCAAGGCCAAGGTAGCTGCTAGGAAACTTGGTGTTATCGCAAAGGTCCGGCAGTACTTCACACCTGGGCAGCTTCTAATGTTGTACAAAGCACAGGTCCGTTCGTGTGTGGAGTACTGCAGCCAGATTTGGGCTGGTACTGCTAAATGTCACCTGGCCACTTTGAATTCAGTGGAGAGGCGTGCGAAAAGGCTGATTGGTGACACTGATTTAACTCTAGATGGTCTCCAAAGCCTAGAGCACAGGCGTAGAGTAAGCCAGCCTTTCGGTGTTCTATAAGATGCATTTTGGGGAGTGTGCGAGGGAAATGCATGATTTAATTCCCCCATCTCCGTTCCACCATCGCACGACCCGTCGTACGGCGAGTTTCCACCCTTCGTTGTTAACACCAGTACGATCCGGACGAAGCGATTCGCCTCCTCCTTTATACCACGTACATCGAGGGACTGGAAAAATTTGCCAGCGGCGGTGTTTCCGTCGGACTACAATTTGAGTGTCTGAAAGGCTAGAGTGAATAGGCTCTTAATAAACTAGTGCGCTTTACCATCAACGATTGCGTCACTCCTTACCAACAGGCGGGATTGCCGTCAAGCGCTAGTTTATAATTTATAAAAAAAAAATACTAGGGCTCTAGGTCGTGAGTGCAATTCCAAGCACTTTACTTTGTGTAAATTATTTCATCACAAATGCTCTAAAAAAGGTGAAGGAAAGCATCGTGAAGAAACTGGCATGTCCTAATACTAATCAGTTGAAGACATTGTGACATCTACTAAACGACACTGGACTACGGCCCCCTTTCTCTGAAAGAGAGAAGACCAATGTTCCAGCAGGGGAAACATTTTTAAGTACACTGTTGTATTGCATTGAAAAGTTAATTGATCACCTAGCTAGACTATGATACGAGAGAGATCAAAGATCTGAAAGGTTAATCAATTTAGGAAGGTCAACCAATCAATCTATACGTAGAGACGGAGACTTCAGTTGAAAATACAGACTGAAGTTGACACATCTTTAATTCCGTGTTATAATTTCAGTTCAGTATAAGTCTGAAATCGCCAACCCGCATTGAGCAAGCGTGGTGATTAGGCTCAATCCTTCTCTGTATGAAAAGGGACCTGTGCCCAGCAGTGGGACGATAAAACGGTTGATGATGATGATAAGTTCCCAGCCGCAGCACAGAGCAGGTAAGCATTTTAAGCCGTTGGTCTAGGCAATCATTTGTTACTGGTTACTGCAGAAAACGCAGAGAGCGATGGCCATCAAAGTCATTAGTGGATATTGCGTGATCCTATGAGGCGGCCTGCCTACTGGCTGGATCCCCGCTCTGGTTCCTGGAGGCGAAGGTCCTCACGTCAGTGTACTGGTTGCAAACTCCAGGGTGATTTTTAGTCAGTAACAGTCTGACAGACCCCGCCGCCCACCCAATGCGACGGAAATCCATGAGGATTTGCCACGCAGGGTAAAAAAGGCTATCATTTATGATCTTTGAAAGTCGTTCTGTGTGGTCAGAAGACCAATGATAATAGTACATACGCAATAATAATGCTATACCCCATGGAAAACCAAGGGATATCATATTGCCTAGTGACTGAGTTATCGAGCTCATGCTGAATGCGTATTTATATAATATTCTCCTATGTATATGCAGTTGGACTGGAAGCAGACCAAAGCATAGATAGGAAAACCAACTAACAAACAACAAGCAGATGATGAATATAATATTTCAAAAAGGTATAATTTGTGAGTTTGCTTGTAGCAGCTAATCTGCGCAACTACTGATCCGATACAGAAAAATCTATCACGAATGGGAAACTACACTATTACCGATTGTCTTAAAGCGTATACTATGTGTTACAAAAATTACGTTCACGATGTCGAGGACAGTAACTAGTTCTTGATATTTATACAGCTGCGCAGCTACAAAACAGCATGGCCAAAGAAATAAAATTCTTATAATAGACATTATTGCAGTGGTGCGGCAAAAACGCGAAGATGACCTTCATCTATATTTTAACCACGTTAAAATCAACTTCATATATTGTTAAATTAACTTCAATAGACTCCGGACCCAGAGGAACGAAAGTAAAGAAAACCTGTTCAGATGGAGTCTCATAAACGACTCCGCCTTGGTGAATAAATGTGGTGCTCTTCTGTAAACCATGGGACACTTACTATCATGTCCTACGTGGCCTGTCAGATTACTCTTCACAGGAACTCATGAGCGCTAGCGATGGCGTCAAGAACCTAGCCGGGTTGTTCCGGCATGATGTCTGGTGAAGCCGTACCGAGGACGGGTCTGAGCAGTTGTGTTGCGATGTGTGCCCGGGAACGATGCGCCAAATGTTGTTGTGTCGGGAGTTTGGTTGTAGAGGGTCTACAGATTAATCTCCTTCTGGCGCAGCATCGTTAGTCGTGTTGTTGGGTTTAACATGCATCACCTCGCTCAACTGCCGTGGTCCTTCATATTTGGGGAGTGTGCGAGGGAATTGCATGCTTTAATTCCCCCATCTCCATTCTACCATCGGACGACCCGTCGTACGGCGAGTTTCCACCCTTACGTTGTTAACACCAGTACGATCCGGACGAAGCGTCTCGCCTCCTCTTTTATACCGCACACATCGAGGGACTTAAAAAATTTGCCAGAAGCGGGTTTCCGTCTGACTACAATTTAAGTGTCTTCAAGGCTAGAGTGGATATAAACTAGCGCGCTTTACCATCAACGATTGCATCACTGCTTACATCAGGCGGGATTGCGGCCAAGCACTAGTTTATAATTTAAAAAAAAATAGGTTACAGTATCGTACTCGACTGCTTATACTAGAAATCAACAAAGGAATCAGCGCAGCGAGATCAGAAAAATATTTTGATACAAACGACAGCAGGTCAAGCTACCCGAAACTGTCAAATATTTCCAATCAACTTTGAGCTTTAATGCTTCCGAGATAAAGTTAAAATCTAATAAAGAAATCTGACAGATTATTGTGTAGCTTCATGTGCTGTCGTCTGTATCAAAATAATGTGTTCTAATGAGTTTTTTTACGGCCGACACAAAATGACGCATATAAATATTTAAATTTCACACAGCGTTTTGTATGGCAATTGAAATCTGTCGATTTAACGAGCAATTATCAGTGCAACGATTGTGGAATGTTCATGTTTTCACATATGTTTTGTTGTAGGAATTTAAAACGAGCAAGTGTGAAGTCATTACCTAGTTTGTTTGATAATGTATGTAATTACGGTTTTATCATAAACGGTGTCTGTTTTTTTTTTGTTATCCGGTATTTCCTCTTTGTTGTATTTATAAAAGTATTTTTTTTAAAGATTATCTACCAAACCTCGGGAGCGGCTTCAACTGGATTTAGCAGAAATAACAGTATTTTACATGGTGGCCTTGTGGTTAAAACACTAGCCTCTCAAGTATGAGTGTGCGGGTTCGATTCCAGGTCAGGTAAGTACCAATGTAACTTTTCTAAGTTATATGTACTTCCTAAGTATATCTTGGACACTAATGAATAATTGAGGTGGAGGAGAACATCTTGAGGAAACCTGGACTTTAAGTCTGAAATCGCCAACCCGCATTGAGCAAGCGTGGTGATTACGCTCAATCCTTCTCTACATATATGAGAGGAGACCTGTGCCCAGCAGTGGGACGATAAAAAGGTTGATATGGTATAGATATGCAAAGAACACCCTGTCCGATCCGTGAAGGTATTGTTAGGTATCGATCTATGAAACCGTGGCCCTGGCCGTTGCACAGGCAAGTAAAGAAACACGGGTGGGTTTTAGTCAGTAAAAGTCTGACACGCCCTTCCGCTCTGCCCAGAGCGGGAGAAGTCATTTGATGATTTCCCATCCCAACAAAAAAAAAAAGGTATCGATCTATCGATAACTGATTCTACTAATGCCTACAAAGCCGGGCTAAAATTAAAAAAAAAAAAACCTAAAAATATAAATATAATTTCACAAAAACAGGTAACTTAATACATGCGCGGGCGAAAGGGGCAGGCCCGCGGCACCCGGTCGCTTCGCTATTTATAATCTATATTTTTTGGGGAAGTTGCAGTTAATTCGCGGAAAAAAAGATTATTTCAAAATTCATTAGTATTCTTACTATGATGATTACGTACCTACATATACCTATTTCTATCTCCATCCTCTTAGTATTCCATCCAAAGGTTGTCTGTAAAAGATCGCTCTTAGATATAAGACCGCCCATTGTGTCACCCTTTGTAAAATCTTTATATTTATGTTCTGTAATCTATATGACCCGCATTGACATCGCATTGACGCTTTCGAGATGTGGTGCTGGAGGAAGATGCTTCAGATTCCTTGGACAGCATTCCGCACAAATGCATCAATCCTTCGAGAGCTGGGTGTCAAAATAAGATACTCCGCTATCTGCCTTCGAAGGATTTTGGAGTATTTTAGCCATATTGCCAGAAAGGATGGAGACAGAAGGTGGATGGACGACGTTCCAGAGGTCGCAGTCCAATAAGGTGGACTGACCAAATTCGTTCCTCTCTGGACACCGGCCTGCATGATGCTGTACTCGCGGCCAGGGATCGTAACAGATGGCGAACTATTGTGAAGAAGAGGATAATTCCACGGGGACATCACGACCCTCAGTAATGAGGAGAACGACTTGAGGAGGGGGGATCTATATGATGTACATAATAAAGAGTATTGTATTCTATTCTATGTAAAATTTCATATTTTATTTGGTCATGCATTTACCTAACTTTTATTATCCTTATGGGGTTTCCTTATGGTCGATCAGTGATCTCATAATGAACGATTTGTATAAACAGTCATCAATTACTAAAGAGTTTTCGTCATGTTTCATATTATGATGAAGTCAGTTTATTTATATTGCCATAATTAATGATGAACATAATTTAATCAACCTGCATGACATTCTAATTCAATTAATTACCAATCAATTAATCGCCAATACAGGTAAATTCCTGGACTTAGCGACGAAGCGAATGAGTTGGCGTTATAACATTTTTTTAGTTTCGTAGGTCATATAAAAAGATTTAATGATTTTTTTAAGTATTATTATTTTTATTTACTTGTAGGTAATGTATGTTGTTTGTTGACAGCCTCCGTGGCGTAGCGGTAGCGGACGCGGCCGCTGCGCAAGGTGGCGCGGGTTCGCTCCCCGCACAGTGCAAGTATTTGTATGCATGAATATGAATACTTGCATTGGTCTGGTCGTGCCTCGGAAAGCACGTTAAGCCGTTGGTCCCGGTTGCCATACAAACATCTAGTGGCAGTCAATTACGGGTTGTTGGAGCCCTCAAAAGTCCAACAATTGGTCTAACTGCAATGCTTCGATGTCGCCTTCGGGTTGTGGAGGTCAGACGGCAGTCGCTTCACGTCAAAATATCGAAGTTTAGTCATTTCAGCAGTTGGACTGGTAAAGCGGACCCCAGACTCCAAAGCTGAAAAGGCTTCGGATGCGACTGGGATTGACGCTGTGATGATGATGATGGAATGTATGTTGTTTGTGCGGAAAAAACAGTTTTTCTTACTTTTTTCTATTTGCCGTTAGTATCGTTTTATTTTCAAAGAGTTCTAATGATACCATTTAGTATTATGATTTTATGAGTGCAATTAAGAATTGAGACAATCTGACTGTAATTCTGTTCATAAACAGCTCAAGAACGCACACCATGCAGTAAATTGACAAGAACTATACTTTACTAGTTTCCGCCCGCTGTTTCACTCAACTATTAGCCATCATTGGTGAAAATTTTAACTGTCTAGGGGCTCTTGTCGGCCATTACAATAGTGTCAGAATGGTCGATCAGTGATCTCATAATGAACGGTTTGGACAAATTTCATAAACTACTAACAAAATTGCGTCATTATGACTTTCCAGTGGTCAATCACTGACTCTCCACTCCACATTAATAAATGTTCAAATTCAGTAGTACTTCATCACCCTAATTGCGTAACATAATATCACTATCTGTTGGAATCATTTCGAAGCATATTGCTAATCCATTGCTCCATAATACTCCATATATTCGAAAAATATGTCTGCTCAACAAAGTTAATAACGCAATGAATATTGTAGAACTGCCAATATGAACTGATAGTTTGTTACGCAATTACCCTACAGGTTTTATAATAATAGCAATACGGCAATGTCATTCTGTCGCCATGCCAATACTGAGATAATTGATCGATCATTATGCATTTAGCAGATTACGAATTTTTAAGCACAATGACAATAGAATCGTGTTGGAATGACAGATTTATACAAATAGCAAACTAGTGCCCAAGATATCACGACTTATAAGACACAACTATACCTAAGCTAATTGCGAAAACACACTGTCAGTAGCAATGGGTTTCATTTTGACAGAACAATAACCTTCATTGCGTTATTAACGTTGTTGAGCAGACACATATTCAAACACATGGCATAGCAATGGATTAGCAATATGCTTCGAAATGATTGTATACAGAGTGGTGCTGACAATACGACAATAAATGAAAAAATATTTATATGATTTTTTATGGGTAGACTGAGAATGTGTTGAGGTACACGATGTTTAATTTATTGTCGTATTATCAGCACCACTCTGTATATCTATCTAATAACGATAGTAATAGTGTCTTACGCATTAGGGTGCTGGCTTACAATGAAATTTTAGTAATAGGGTCCTGCTTTTAGTCTTTGGGTTCAGAGCTCTAAAAAATCGATGTTTGTCGCTTTTTTGGTTCGATGTACAGACGACAGCACAATAAGAAATCTATCAGATTTCTTTATTAAATTGTCAACTTTATCTCTCAAGCATTAAGGCTCAAGGTTGTTTGGGAATATTCGACAATAGGGATGTATCCAAGGTATGAAAATCCAAAAAATAATTAGTCCGTCTTATAGATAATAAAAAACAATTAAGACCCGCACTTTTCATTTTGTCGAAATTACCAGAAACTACTGAGATATAGCGTATTAAAGTTACGGAGTAGGGGCTAATTACATCACATGACGTCATGCGACATTTCAAATCAATATATCTTCCTAAGTATTTGAATAAAATAAAAAATAAAAATACGTGTTCAATTTTTTTTATAAATCTATCTGAAGGATATTAAATTATTTTTTAGGATACAACCCAATTTCGAGGGACCTGCCGTCGTCTGTACATAACCGCTACACAACTGCAGTGACATTGACATCGCAAAAGTAGACTTATAGGTCAGAGTCATGCAGAAAGATCGTGGTCTAGCTTTGCTATGTCTGTTTAGTATCGACATAACGCTAGTGATGGGAAACTGGAGTGAATCTGTGTAAGTGGGACACGCTTCCCATTGTCTTTGGTGAGTCGGTTGCAAACGATCAGTCTGCACTGTGATGAACACCTATTTCCGTCTTGCCGTAAACAATGCGGTATATCTAACGCTATTTTTATTTAGCTGTTGGGTTCCGTGTCCAAATGGTTCAAACCCTAATTGCGTAACAGACTATTACTATCAGTGGGAATCATTTAAAGCATATTGCTAATCCATTGCTCCATGTGTCTGTTCAACAACATAAATAACGCAATGAATGTTGTTGAACTGTCAAAATGAAACCCATTGCTACTGATAGTGGGTTACGCAATTACCCTGCGGACCATATTGCTAAGACTCCTTACTGTCCGTCTGTTTGTCTGTCAGTCTGTCTGTCGGTCTGTTCGTCACCAATCTGTACCTCATGTACCGTGATAAGCAGTCGAAATTATCACGAACGATATAATTTTGCTGTCGCTAAATAATAATATTAAAAAGTGTAAAATTATTTTCAATAATCTTCTTCTCCTTCTTCTTCTCTTCTTCTCAGCCTAGTTCACTGCTGGAAAAAGGTCTCCCCCAAAGCTTTCATTCCATAGGAGGAGTTTGCCATAATCTCCACGCTTGGCAGGGGTTGGGGATCGCAGTAATCTATTTATTATTTCAAAGGAGAAGCGCTGCTGGCGCTGCTGCCCACTTCCCTGGTGAGAGTTCTGTTTGTCGCCTCTTACGACACCCACTGGAGGATATGGGTTTGAATAACCCACGGTTTTCAATAATATAATACAAAAAATGTGTTTTCCATATGGATAATAGGGACGTTTCCTGGGTAAAAAAAAAAAAATATTCTGTTTAGTCCCTCATTCAGGTTATTGAAAAATATTGGATACGTATATTTTCAAACTCAAACTCATTTATTGCGAAAATGGGTCATCATCATCATCTCAGCGTTTATCCCGGTTGCATCCGCGGCTTTCGCGTTGGAGCCCGGGGTCCGCTTTCCTGCACATTCTCCTCCATTTCGCACGATCTTTAGCGTCCTGTGGTAAGAGCTTGTTGGCACGCATGTCATCTCTTACAACGTCAAGCCAGCACTTCTTTGGTCTACCCCGCTTGTTCCGGCCCGGCGGAGGCGCCATGGCAAGACATTTGTTACCCACGTAACATGCCGGTTTGCGTAAGACGTGGCCGTACCAGCGTAGGCGACTCTCCTGCAGTTTGTCCGCAATGTCACGGACACGAAGGCTGCCCCGGATGCGGGAGTTCCTGATGCGGTCTTTCCGCGTAACTCCACACATCCACCGCAGCATATTCATCTCCGTGACACGCAGCTCCTGCTTGTGTCGCTCAAGCACAGGCCACGCCTCACTGCCATACAGGAGAACAGGTCTAATGATGGTTTTATAGACCTGCCCCTTAAGCTTAACCGGCATTTTGGGGTCACAAATGACACCTGTCACCTCACGCCATTTCGCCCAAGCTGCGGAAATACGTGCCTTGACGTCGCAATCAATGTCGCCGGACGCGTGAAGCACAGACCCCAAGTATTTAAACTGGTCCGTGCGCTCGACCATGTCTCCGCCTATGCGCACAGACATGTGGTCTGTCGTGTTGCTGGCCAAGTATACGGTCTTCGACACGTTGAGTTTCAGACCTCCGTTCTCAAGCGAGTCCTTCCACGCATTCACACGCCGCACCAACCGTTCCCTGTCCGCGTCCGCCAGCGCGATATCGTCAGCATACATGAGTAGCCAGGGAGGCTGCTCATGTGAGTCCTTGATACTGGCCGACAAAACGTCTAATATCACGCTGAACAGAAACGGACTAAGGACGGATCCCTGGTGGACTCCGACGGTGATGGGGAAGGGTTTAGTGTCGCCAACAGCGGTCCTGACAACGGAATCGGAATTGAGGTACATGTCTCGAATTATGTCGACATAGGCTTCAGGTACCCCTTTGGACCTCAGTGCCCACCAGATCACCCCTCGAGGGACACAGTCGAAGGCCTTCTGCATATCTAGAAAGAGCATATGCAGAGGCGTGCTCTTCGATCTGTATCTCTCCATGGCGATCCTTAGTGCGAAGATAGGGTCCATGGTTCCGTACCCTGGCCGAAACCCATATTGACACTCCGAGACAGCACACTCCTGCCGGATTCGGGAGTCTACGATCCTCTCAAAGATTTTCATGGTGTGGGACATGACCTTGATACCGCGATAGTTGCCACACTCCTGAACCGAGCCCTTGCCTTTAAAGACTGGAGTAATTATACTCAGCCTCCATTGGCTCGGGATTTTGCCGGTCAGGAGCACGCGATTGAAAAAGTTAGTTAGCATGCCCACACCGCGAGGACCCATCGCCTTCCAGGCCTCAATGGGGTCAGCTCCGACAGCTTTCCGATTCCCCATACGACGAAGAGCCGTTTGGACTTCCTCAGGCGTTATCAGAGGCACTAGTCCAAGGTTCGGAGGGAGTTCCGGTGTCTGCACCTCTTGATGCTGCTTGTTCAGCAGCTCGTGAAAATACGAGCGCCATCTCTCCTTCACCGCGAGGTCCTCGCATAGCAGGTTGCCATTTGGGTCTTTTACACAACGGCACTTGGATATATCCTGTGCCGCTTTGACCCTGGAACGTGCCAACTTGTAAATAAGCTTTTGCCCCTCAGACGATTCCAACTTCTCGTAGAGAGGTTGCAAGTGGTCTCGTCTGGCTCTGGCTATAGCTCTTTTGGTGGCACGTTTGGCAACCTTGTATGCGTCGCGATCTTCAGGAGATCCGGTCGCTTGCCACGTTTTGAAGAGGGCTTTCTTCACCTTAGTCTCCCTCTGGACTGTGTCGTCCCACCACCAGGTTTCCTTGTCACGTTTGCGGCCGCCCTTAGAGACGCCGAGTACCACCCGCGCCGCCCCCGTAATAGCTGCCTGGATCCTGTCCCAGTGGTCTTGCACAGGTTCTCCGTCGGTACCGACGCACTTGTCGCCAATAACCGACGCAAAATCCTGGGACCTGTTTTCATCAAGCAGCCACCACCGGATCTGGCGCCGACAGTCCTCTACACGTCTACGTTGGGCCTTTACGCAGAGGTCCATGACAAGGAGACGGTGTTGTGCAGTGAGACTCTCACCGGGTATGACTTTGCAGTTGGCTACTTTGCCGATGTGGTGCCTCCTAGTTAGTAGAAAATCGATCTGGGTAGCGCTTCGCCCGCTCCGGTAGGTGACAAGGTGCTCCGGCTTCTTTTTGAAGTAGGTGTTCACGATTGCAAGGTCCGCAGCCGCACACATTCGGAGAATGCTGTCTCCTTCCGCGTTGCGGCTTCCGTACCCAAAGCCACCGTGAACACGCTCAAACTCGCCACACCTCTCACCCACATGACCGTTCAAATCACCACCCAGAACGATTCCCTGGGATAACGGAATCCCGCAAAGCAATCCTTCGAGCTGGGTCCAGAACAGCGTCCTTTCGGCTTCACCGCACCCGGCCTGTGGAGCGTAGGCACTTATCAAGTGGGTTATAACCCCATTGACAAGCACCCGCACCGACATTAGCCGATCACTGATGCGATTCACCTCCAAGACGTCATCCTGGAGCTCGTCAGACAACACCACGGCGACTCCATTTCTCCCACTAGGTGCACCCGTGTAGATCAGCTTGTAGCCATTCCCAATAAGCCGGGATCTGCTGCCTTTCCACCGAGTCTCCTGCAGGAACGCCACGGCCACCCTCCGCCTGTGGAGAGTTTCGGCCAGCTCTCTCGCGCGTCCAGTTAGCGTGCCAACGTTCCACGACGCGAAACGGATTTTCATGGATTGGGCTCGCTTCTTCAGCCGTGTCCGCCTCTGACACGGTAGCCCTAGCCCACAGGTCACAGGAGTCGGGCGAGGCTCCTGCGCGCCGTTTTGCGGCGGCGCCCTAGCTGTGACATGTGCATTTCTTATTTTCCTCTCCATGATTGATTGGCTTGTTTGGCTAATTACGAGTGCGACTGCCGTCTGACCACTCAACCCCGAAGGGAAAGCCGGCGTCAGAGCCCCGTTCGTGAGTCAGCAGGTGCACCGTCTGGCAGGTGGGGTTGACTTGGGTCCCAGAGATGGAGGTGGGACCCCAAAGCACCCAAAATTGGTAATTGCGCGAAAATGGTCGAAAATGGGTAATTGATATAATTCACATCGATAGGTAAAATAGTTTGGCATCTCCATAATCCGCCTGAAGGCATGCAATTTTACTTGGCGTTTGTCTCTACTTACAATTGAATATACACAACTAATAATCACATAAGTATAAATTCATTCAATACAAAATAAAAAAGATATAAAAAGGTCATAAAATTAATAAATGTCAAAAATTTATTATGGACAGGTCAATTACGAATTTATAAAGATGTCAGATAATAATTAAAACAAGTCAAGTCAATAAGTAAGTACCAAATACAGTAATGTCATCTCTCATTATTAGATTGCATGTCATTTATAAATTCATTTACACTGTAATAGGCTTTTTCTACGAGAATTTTTTTACTTTGTGTTTAAATATATTACAGCTTAGGCTTTCTAATAATGGTTTTTGTAGGTGATTATAAACACGTGGCGCCATACACAGTACACTGTTATTCATCAAAGCACTTTTGTGTTGAGGACAGTTAACTTTTAAATTGTGACGTTTACTTTTATAATTTTCGTACATCGCTAAATTACATCTGACAAACATCGCCAACTCATACATGTACAGATACGGTACTGTTAATACATTTAGTTTTTTGAAGAATGGCCTACAACTATCCATTTGATCGAGCTTGCACATTGCCCTTATGCACTTTTTTTGTGCTTTGAATATTTGCTCTTTTTCGGTACAGTTTTCCCAAAATATGATTCCGTATCTTAAAATACTCTCAACGTTCCCATAATATGCTGTCAGAACTGCGACCTCGCTAAGTTTTTTTGTGAGCATATACAATGCATACGATTGAGTACTCAATTTTGTACAGAGGATCTCTGCGTGCACTTTCCAATTTAAGCTACCATCTAAATTAAGTCCTAAAAATTTTGTTGTATCTACCTCAGTAATAGTTTCGTCATTATAGTTTATATTGATATTCGTCATTAGGGGAGTTCGATTTTTAAATGTCATTAGGTGGGTTTTACATAAATTAATTTTTAGATTATTTAATGTCAGCCATTGTATAATATTATTAAGGGTGTCAAAAATGTCAGATTCAATAAGCGTCTTATTTTTACCTGTAAATATAACTGTACTATCGTCCGCGAACATAATAGTAGGATGTTTTGTTATTTTCGGAGGGTCGTTAATGTATATATTAAATAAAAGGGGCCCTATTACACTTTTGTTTTATCAAATCAATAAAAATTGATAAGTATAAAAGGCATCAAAGATCCGGAGTGGTGACTGGTACACTTTTTAGCGAGCAGTGACGTCACACGAGTTTTCAACGCACTGTGTCTTTTTCATTTTTTGGTTGTATGAAAAAAGAAAGAAGTACGTGTCTAGTATTTTTTGGAAATCTGACTGACGGACTAATTAGTTTTTTTTTAGTCAGTTAGGTAGGTACGATAAACTTGCGCAGCGGCCGATTCGCACTTGGCCGTGTTTCTTTATTCGTTTTTATCTAATCTATATCTCTGTTGTCTGAGTATTTTAGTCTGTGATAAATAACTGTACTAGGTATTTATTTCTTTTTTTTTATCTAAATTGTAGGATGATGTTAGTTTATCTAGTAATGAAGACAATAAAGACGATGATGAAGTATTTTTGTTAAGCTGTTTTGATTAGATTTTAAAGGGGAATGCCAAGTCGCCATAGTAATTTAGGCCCACTGTGCACACAAATTTAAAATAATGATAATAATAGGGGGCAATTGTAATAATTAATTAGTAAAAGAAATGCTTTACAAAAAACTTAGCATTTCAAAGTTATTTAAGATTCTTATATTCCATCAATACTGTTTATATCAATACACTCGGAGTCAAATAACACAAAATTCATTGTAGTTTCACATCTTTATTCATTTTGTTCATCATCATATATCACTAAAAATTGTGCCGGTGGAAAAATATTATTCTGATGCCGTGCCCATCCTAAGTACCTTACTGTTATAACATGGGCACGTCATCCTACAGTGCGGCGGCCGACAATACAGTTACAGCAGAACTGCTGTATTGCTGCGTGGCCTGTGTTAGCAGTGCTGACTAAAACATAGGTACATGTAGTCAGAGATGCGATTTATTTGAAATACTTCTATTTAAAATGCAAATACAAAATGCAATAGCTTGAATTGAAATACCTTTCGAGATATATTTTGTATTTTTAATATTCATTTCAAAATGCAAAATACTTTGTGATAAAGTTTAGCCAATATTACCAGTCAAACAAAATGAAATTTATGAGCGAATGACGTGTGTGTTGCCATTATTCCATATTTTTACTTCTTCTCCTTCTTCTTTACGATCAAGTATTGAATACTACTTCAACGCTTGATCAATGGCCCCTGTGGAATGGTTACCATAATTTTGCCAATAACACGTGTAACGAATTATAGAATTTTTTTGAAAATTTGATTTCACAATAATGGCGGATATCGCCAATGACAGTTGAAAAAAAAAATCGTTTTTTACTTCTTTGGTCAGGTTTTTTGGCGGGAAAGTCAAGCAGAGTGTCACGCTCATTTTTCATTGGACTTTTAAAATTATTTATAGTGTTGTTTACTAAATAAAAGCGCGTGATTTATGTAGTAAAAAGTGCATTCAGTGAATAATTTATAAAGAACACTGTAATAGAGGAGAGGAAAGGCGTAGTCACACGTTCTCAAGGTGCTACGGTAGGTAGGTATATGTAACGTGTGACTACGTCTTTCCAAACATGAAAATTTATCTCTACTTGGTGAATATTGCATACTTCAGAATAGTATTGTATGACATTATTGTCAATTTACAACGTAGGCATCTTGGTAGAGTCTACTTTGTCCATTTACTTGCAACTACATTAGCAACTTTGTTCCGTTCAGTATTCTGAAAATCTTGTTTTATACTTTTTCAGTGTCGTTTTTTGTCGTAGTTGGGTTTTAGTTTTTTTACTTTTTATTATTTGTACTTTTTGGTGTTAAAGTGTATTTGTGGCGCATAATATTAACACAGTCTAAAAATCATACAGTCGTCCGACGAAGACGTCTAGACAGAGCAATCGTGCGGGTTGTGAGGGACGAGACGCGGGTAAGCGGCACCCGAGCTGCAAACAAAACGATGTTCGTAGCTCGGTATCTATCATTAAGGACTAACACGTGTTCGTTTTTTTATTTGTTTGTTTTATAATTTGATATGAGTGTCAATTTTGAGTATAATTGGGTTACTTGTCACAAAAAAGTCATCCTTTTTGACATCCAAAATGGCGGACGTAATTTTTTTTATAATTTGATATGGGTGTCAATTTTGAGTATAATTGGGGTGCTTGTTACGAAAAAGGCCCTTTTTGAAATCCAAGATGGCGGACGCCAATTTAAATGTATATTAATATGATATGGGTCATATGGGTGAGTGATGGGTGAGTGATATGGGTTGTATTCCGAGGTGGATTGGGGTGCTGCTTACGAATATGCCATTTAAATAACTTAAATCTGTCTCGAGTTGTTTCCGTAGTAAAAATAGCAAATTAATTAAATATAATACAGCTATCGATGCTGATCTGCAATAATTTCATAAATATTGTTTATTTGTGACAACCCTGGCCGATGCGTTACTGTTTAGACGATGTGGGCATTTTACACGAGATCAAAGGCGTCGACCTACTGTATGTATTTTATACTGTGATATTAACAAAAGTTAAAATGACGAACTAAACACTAGGTAGTTAACATACGACATCTCTTTTGACTTATGTATCGGCGCATAGTAATATGTAGAGATGTCCTATTTTACTATTTCGTAGCACGTGGATCGTAGCGCGTATAGCAATGGTTTCCCCGTATGAAGCTTCCAGTATTTCGTAGTAGCGACGCACATTTGCGTCGATGGCAGCGAATGGGTCATGAATTAGTGGATGAGGTCGTTAGTAAGTATAAATAAATTGGATGTTTCATATATTGAGAGGACCTGGGAAGATTACTAAATCTATGTAATTCTGGTAAAGATCGACTGTTATGTGGATTTTTAAGTAATTTATTATGATCCAAGGCAGTTATAAACAATCATATAAACAATCACTCTATGGTTTTGATTCTACTGAGAGCGACATAGGCCTGTCCTTTAGCAAACAATGACTTTCCTAGATCGATAACTGCTTTATCTAGAGTACAACCTTGTAATTTATGTACAGTACAACCCCAAGAAAGAATCAGCGGGGGCATTTTACGCTGAATTTTCCCAGACCCCCTCAAGCCGTCAAATTCAGTGAGGCAAGGCTCGATTCTGATAAGTCCGTTAATATCTGCTTTTATGGATGCGTCGTCAAATTGTATGACAGCGCTAGGCTGTTCTCCCTGTTCCAACTGATCGCGCAGAAGAGCAGGCCATTCGAAGGTCTTCACCACTCCCATCGCTCCGTTTACCAAATCCTGGTTTACATTCAAATTTCTACGAAGCATTACTCGGGATTATGTACAAGCATAAAGTACTCGTGAAGCTCTTTCAAGTGATACCAAATACGGTATATTTATTTTAATTTTATATTATCATAGAACTTTTTGCCGCTAGAGGGCGCAATACTAAATTTGGTGACAAGCTTTATAGCTCACTACCGCCGCCAGCGACTTCGTTCGCGTAGAATTAATTATGCTCCGCCCCTATTGGTCGCAGCGTGATGTTATATGGCCTAAAGTCTTCCTGGATTAATGGGCTATCCAACGCAAAAATAATTTTTCAAATCGGACCAGTAGTTACTGAGATTAGCGCGCACAAACAAACAAACAAACAAAATCATCAGCTTTATATATTAGTATAGATAACCAACAGAATATCAAGGCCCTTCTAATGGTACTGCAGTGGTCTTATTCTGATAAGTAGTAAAGAAGCTATGAACGAAAATATGTGAATTATATGCAATCAGCCCATGAATACAGCTAAAGTCACAAGCAAATGCTAGTAATATATATGTATATATATTCAAAATGTACAAGTAAAGCGCTTTCAAATGATACCAAACACGGCATATTTATCTTAACTTAATTTTTGTACTCTGTATGTTTTGTCCGCTAGAGGGCGCCACATTAGATTTTGTGAAACTCCATATAGCCTATAACCAGCGGACAATTAAGACGCTTCTAATGATTTGTCATTTGTCGAATTCTGATAAGTAGTTTAGAAGTTACGAGGGAACAGATGAACATACATACATACATACATACATACATACATACATAGCCTGTCAAAATCATAACCCTCCTTTTGCTTTGCCGTAGTCGGGTAAAAATGACAAGGGCAAGTATCACTGATATGAATAAGGGTGACCCGCTACAATAGTGATGTTCGGCAATCAATAGACTTAGACATTTCTTCTTCTTCAGCCTATAGATGTCCACTGCTGAACAAAGGCTGCCCCCAAGGCTTTCCACGATGACCGGTCTTGTGCTGCCCGCATCCATCGGCTTCCCGCGACCTTCACCAGGTCATCGGTCCACCTTATTGTTAGACATTTCATCATCAACCTTTTATCGTTCCAATGCTGGGCACAGGTCTCCTCTCATACAGAGAAGGATTGAGCATAATCACCACGCTTGCTCAATGCGGGTTGGCGATTTCAGACTTAAAGTCCAGGTTTCCTCAAGATGTTTTCCTTCACCTTCAGTCATTGGTATCCAAGATATACTTAGAAAGTACATATAACTTTAGAAAAGTTACATTGGTACTTGCCTGACCTGGAATCGAACCCGCGCACTCATACTTGAGAGGCTGGTGTTTTAACCACTAGGCCACCATGACATTTTTACATTTAGTCATGCATTATTTCATTATGTATCAAAGCGGTTTTTTTTGCAAATATGTAATACATACCGTATTTATCAATATGATTTTAGAAATATGGGCCTTACCAGCATATTAAACTCACTACAACATTATCACAAGAGCTGGGGAAAAAATGTTTAAAGAGATTCAGAGCAATTCAGAAACTATACAAATCATTTTATACGTTTTTATTCGTTACTTTTTTATTGATTACCACTCGAATCGGAATCAGTTACATTTATAAATTATGAATCCGCACATTCATCCATGATGTGGTCGAGTTGACACATTTCATCTTCAACTTTTATGGCATGATTGATGCACTTCTCCAATTTTCCGGTGTCAAGTTTTGTTTTTCCTGGCGACGTACTCCTTTGCTTGAGCCCAAACTAAGGTCCGTATTACAGAACGTCACTCAAAACTCAAGCTTTACTTAAGTCTCGATTCAAGCCACTTGATTGGTTAAAACTAGTTTTAAGTAATGTTTAAGCAGAGATCAATGCTTGAGTTTCCTTCTGGAATACGCACCTAACTATTAGGTTGAGCTCACAGTGATAGGGGGGCAGACGCAGGATTGTGGCACCGCGATTCAGCGGCCAATTCTTCCACAACATAGCGTTCGTAATTAGTTTTTTGTTACAATAAACAGTTTTAATCTACCTACTGAAATTATTTATTTTATCATTATTTCAAATATAAACTGACTTTTGGTCCACCCGGTATTGTTATTTATATACATATACGCAATTTGAATTAAAAAGTGCAATCTAGACTAAGTTTTTAAGTGTAAAATCTCGATTTACCACATCACTATTTATTTGGGACAAAAAACCTGCAACACTGGAGTTGTCATTTATCTGACTCGAATTAAAAATCATAATGTAGTCGGCCTCACGCCGGAAACGAAAGGAGGTAGGTTAGTTAAGTCAGGATAAGAAGATATATAAAGGAAAAAATAGAAAAGGATAAACTTCCTCAAGTCCAGACTGTATGGCGTACCATGCCTTTGCCTTTTCCGTTTAGAAGTACGGAAAGAAGTGAACCAAAAAAAATCAACCAAAACGACGAACATTCATTATATCTATAGATAAGAAACTATTTTATTTTGAAAAAAATATTTTGAAAATACCTATTTTGCATTTAGCATTTCAAATACAAAACGCAAAACTATTTGGTATTTTTCATTTGAAATAGTAAATCTGAAAAGTATTTTGCATTTTGTATTCAGATGCTTTTTTAAAACCATTTTGTACATCTCTGCATGTAGTATACTTTGCGACTAACATAATAGCTAGCGATTCTGACCCTCGCCAGTGAACAGTTATGTCCAAATATATTGCCATTCAAGGTTCTATTTCTAGCATTAGTGCACACTTCAATAATAATATATTTAAATAGTATAATATAATTAAATAGGCTGCAAGTGCAAATGTTCCTATATGCTATCTCGGTACTTCTGTAGGAATTTTCTCAAATTACTACAGAATTGTTTGGAAAATCCTAAATAATACTGAACAATATGATTTGCCATAGTATAAATGTTGTCAAAATCTAAATGCATTATCATATTATCTTTCAGTAAAGAGAGTAGTTCTTCCATTTGTTCAGAGCTAAATGTTCTAATAGGATTCAATATTGATTACAACAATTAATACCGGTCAAGTGATATGAGCAGATTCTACAATCTGAAGGCACATAGTAATTACATATAATCTCAAAGTAAAACTTACGCGTAGTGATACTAGGACTAAAAGTCTTTCAACACCGTTACAATCAGGGAAAAAACAATGCCATTGTGTACTTGGGGCCCGTATGTAATTTGGCAGTATTATTTGATCACTGGTATGTATATCTGCATTTCTTTCTTCTGCTTGGGTAGAAGTCACATTGCATGCCTCAGATTCTAGAGAAGGACAATGTCTTGTTGCTTCAGGTTCACATTCTTAAGCACAAAGTGATGCTGCGCTGTCAATCCTTTGCCAACATGTATAACAGAAAAGTGTTGTTCTTATTAACTGCAACAAAAGTAAACAGTTGGTGTAAAGAAATATTATACCAAATTATTTTTTGTTAGACAATCATAAAAAAGATGAGTACCTAAAGTTTTAAAGTCAGCTCTTAAAATACGTCTAGAATAGTATTGTTAATTATGATTTCTAATAAATACATAAGTAAATTATATTTACCTGACCAATCCATCATTGTATAAGACATCCAACTTCAGCGATTTCCAGGCATTCCCCTTTGCTCCATGAGGTTAGTAGTTTATTAACATTCTTTCAATTTAAACAACTGAGTATTAGCTCGATTCTAAAAGGATTTGGAACTATCATTACATTCATTTGACACATGTCCAAAGGACTGGCTTATTCTTGCTTTTCTTTTGGCCTATTTTATCAATGCTGATTTGGCATCCAACGTAGTAATGCTTCAGCCTTTTGGGTACTTATCCCATTAACAGCAATGCGCACCAATTCTTTGATACAATTCAAATTCTTTGATTTGTTACATAGAATAGCTCCTGAATTTTTCTTTAATTTTGTATTAAATTAGCGGCCGCGGCCGCCTACGTCAGTTAGTTATGCTCCGCTCTTTTTTGTCGCAGCCTGATATTATATAGTTTAAAGCCTTCCTGGATCAATGGACTATCCAACGTAAAATATAATTATTAGAACGTACGACAACGTAAGAATAATTTTTCAAATCGGACCTGTAGTTCCTGAGATTAGCGCGTTCAAACAAACAAACTCTTCAGCTTTATATATTAGTATAAATAGCTGCATACATGTATACAATATAGGTAGGTTTATACATGATAATTATATTTTGGTGTTAGCTTCTAAATTGCAATTAAGGTTTTTGGTGCAGAAATAGATACCACGACCCCTGGTCCACAGGCAAATGAAGGGCCACGGGTGGGTTTAATTTACTAAAAGTTTGAGAAGCCCTTCCGCTCTGCCTAGAGCGAGAGAGAATATATTTTGTTGATTTCCCATACAATAAAAGGGTTTCTGTTAAAAGTCCTGCCACTGTTAACATTCCAGTGACATCTAAATTAGACTACATATTTACAATATAATTAATAAGTTACATTTTTGGATTATTTTGTATATACCTATTTTTTTTTATACATTTTTTAGATGTTTTTGATCGTAGTGTTAACATTACATAATTTTATTGGTGTCATGTAAATTATAATAAATATTTGTTATTTTTTAATACTTTTTTTAGATAAGTAGATACTTATAGAATATACACAGTGTCAAATTAAATAACAAAAAACTCCATACACGATATGGATATCACCTCATACTAACCACAGAGTGGTGCTGACAATACGACAATAAATTAAACATCGTGTACCTCGACACATTCTCAGTCTACCAATAAAAGAATCATATAAATATGTCCATTAGTTTAGTCACAGGAAATTATTTTTCATTTTTCACATTTTCTACATGATGTACATGACATGTTTATTAGGAAGCGCTTACAGGTTAATGACCGCCGCATCCTGCGGTACCAAAAAAATTAACAATAACGGCGCGATAAAAGCAAGTCGATACAGGATCGCGCTATCGCCGATCGAAGGTCAGTGAACCAATATTTTTAAAGGATGTTCTATTCCGTATGCAATTTTATGCGATTTAGTTTGTTTGAAATTTTCATTTTTTTATTTTTATGCTAGGTTTTTTTTATGGTTGGAATTAATCCTATAAACCAGCATTGTTCGTGTTTTCATTTATTGTCGTATTGTCAGCAGCACTATGTAGGTATATTTAAATACGACAAAGAAACAAAAAGATTTGATCAGTCAAATCACAAGTCAACTTCCAATGGTACTGTTGTTACTAAAATATTTTATCGCGTTTGTGTTTCGATACTCTTTAGGTTTATGAAGTGTATACGTTTGTTTATGTACGGACAACAGCAGGTCAAGCTACCACAAACGGTCACATATTCTCATTCAATCTTGAGCTACAAAGCTTTAGAAAAAAAGTTGAAAATCTAATAAGGAATTCTGAGAGATCGTACTTAGTAGCTTGATGTGCTGTTGTCTGTACATTAAAAAAAAAATAAGCTAATAGGTATTTAAATTGTAAAAACACTATCGGCGGTTGACGACACAAAAAAAGATGTAAAAAAAATCAATTTCTTATTTGTTTCATCATGTTAAGATGTCGATAGTTAATTATTTATCTTCTATCAGGAAGTTTGTACACTTTCATCACCTCAATAAATACCTATCGTTACGCATGACGTCTTCGCTAGCTAATTTGACTTAAAATATAAATTACACATTTTCTTTACAAAGTTTCAAAACTGACTTTTTCTTACCTTTTTTTTTGTTTTTTCTTTATTCTGTACATATTGTTTATGCTCGTGAGTCAGATCGCAGCAAGAACTTACTTTGTATTGTAAGACCCATGATAGGTATATGTAGACGTGTGTACCTATCACAAATAAAGTATTTGATTTGATTTGATTTAAAGAAGAAGAAGGATGTTATATGCTATGTTTCTTGACACAAATTACGCAGAATTGGGTTATTAGTTTAATTTAAGTTTTAGTTCGCTTAGCTACAAGTGATTTAGTTTCATAATTAGCTTGTGTTCTAAGAATCCTAATTCTTATAATTAGTGTCGTTTCCAGTTTTCCTCAAATAATGTCTCTGTTCAGCGACAGGGTGGTGCCCTGCCCGGTGGTGGTGGTGGACGGTAGCTTCCCGCGACCTTCACCAGGTCGCGGGAAGCCGTCCAGCAGTGGACCTCTATAGTTAGAAGAAGAATAAGAAGATGCAGTTAGGGTAAGGGTTGGCTCAATGTCTACCCTGTTGATTTATTTCTACCAGTCAAGTTAGCCTATTCGATTTTCCGTGCAATTTCCGAAACCGATTGGTAGGTAGAAAAGATTTCAGTCAACATAAACGTTATAATCCAGGTATCTCCAGGCAGAATCATTAATGTGTTCATAATCGGGATCTTAAAAATTAAGTGGCAGTGGGCGAGGCATATTGCTCGTAGAATCGATGGCCAATAGGGCAGTAAGATTCTGGAGCGGCGGCGGATTGTGGAAAGCCTTGGGGAGGCCTTTGTCCAGCAGCGAACCCCTATAGGCTGAAGAATCAGAATCTTAAAGATTAATTATATAAGACAATCGCCTGAAGTGTTCGTATGCGACATTCGTCTTAACACAATACTATTCTTGTTCAATTGGAAGTTAACATGTAAACGTCATCTGTTTTTCAAAACATCCCATCATGAATTCGTTGAGAAATGCAAGCCATGTCTTACTTTGTACGTATATCTCTAGTAGCGACTGCCTTGCTAAGTACTCTTGTAAATCATGTATCAATGCACATACACACTCCAAACCATCTAAAGTATAAATAGGAAGGTTGTGTTCCACGATTGTTTATGATCAGCCTTTAATGTTCCCACATTTGCTCCCTAATCGGCGAACACATTTTCGTCAAATGATTGCGACTAGTTGGCATCAGTTAGGATCGTTCGGACCGCCCATTGGTCCGTTCGGTCCAAACGATGGCTGGAACGCAGGCCTACTTGTTTGAGACGGAGTGGGCGGTATTGTACCACGCAGGCCCAGTGCGGGTTGGTATACGCCACATGTCTTCGAAGTTTTTTGATTCTAGGATATACCGTTTCCTCACGATGTATCCCTTCACCGTTTTGAGAGCAGTGGTGATAAAATTATTGACACAAAGTAAAGCGCCTGATGGGGTTCAAATCTTCGACCTACAACTTCTAAGACGCGGTAGCTATCACCGGGCCACCATGGCTCTCCTTCGTGCCTTTAATGAACCAACTAACAATTGTTTAAACTGTAAATTAACTATCTACTATAATCTAGGTGAGTGTTAAAATTTCTTACAGGTCTTCACCGCATGCTCCATAAACATTAGGTGTGCCCAAGTACTATCCTATAAAATTAAAGTTGTTATCTTAATAACTGAAATCAACATGTTTATAATTAGAAACATTACGTGACGGAATATAAACCTAAAATTATCAGTGAAAATAAAATTAAGTAGGTAGAGCAAAACAAACAGACAAAAAATGGATAAAGAATTGAGTTGATCACTATTAGTTGTTCTGTGAAACTTTGTATATGGGTCAAAATGTACGTCAACAAGATCATATGGCTATTCAACAATTTGCAAAGACGATGATCGATGATGATGATTTCATTACGAGACTCGATCGTTGATATCGACCGCTTTTGGCGCTCTCATTGGTTGAGAGTTCTTACACCCTTGAAGAGGGCTAACCGATGAGTCAAACGCGGTCGATATCGATGATCGAGTCTCGTAATAGAAACTCATGGTAGCCACACAGAATACATACATACACGACACAAAACCTCTGCTGCACAAAAGCTCCTGCTTGTGTCGCTCAAGCACAGGCCACGCCTCACTGCCATACAGAAGGACAGGTCTAATGATGGTCTTATAGGCCTGTCTCTTAAGCTAATCTTTCATCTTTCTCAGGGTCTAAAGATTGTCTGTGCCAAATTTCATCAAAATCGGTTGAGAGGTTTAAGCGGGAAAGCGTAACAGACAGACAGACAGACAGACAAACAGACCAACAGACAGATAGTTACTTTCGCATTTTTAATATTAGTATGGATAAGACGGACTAATTGTTTTTCGATTTTCATACCTTGGATACATCCTTATTTACCTTAGTCGCCTTCTACGACATCTCGGTAAGAGTGGGGTGGCCTATTCTACCCTGCCGGTACTACACGGTTAAAATCTATTAGACTTAAATTTTATTCCGTAATTTAAAATGACCTGTTGATTGATAATCAAAATTTAGATAATGTAGAGTTCTGTCATACTGACATAGTGACAGAGTTGTGATCTAACCGCGTGGTCACACATAAAAGTTGTTTTGTTTAACACACGTGTTGTTTGACAATAATTCGTTGGCCATGTTTTGTTTAACCACTGGATAAATGATATCTACCTTTCTCTTTATTGTGGCACCATTAGTACCCGTTCATAAATCAGTATTGTTCATAATTAACCTACTTACGGGGTAATTAACACAGTTTTTTTTTAATGGTTATATACTAGTGCCTGACTGCAATCCCGCCTGATGGTAAGCAGTGATGCAATCGTTGATGGTAAAGCGTACTAGTTTATTAAGCCTATTCACTTAAAAAACTTAGGAATAGGAAGGAAGACGGCAGTTGAGCGAGGTGATGCAATGTTAAACCCAACAACACGACCAACGATGCTGCGCCATAGGGAGATTGATCTGGAGACTCTCCACGACCAAACTTCCGACACAACAACATTTGGCGCATCGTATCCGGCATACATCGCAACACAACTGCTCAGACCCGCCCTCCGTACGGCTTCACCAGACATCATGCCGAAACACGACGAATCGCTTTGTCTGGTGGGTGGTAACTTCTGCCGGCAGCCGATGTTATTGCCTACCACCGAGAGAAGTATCTAGCAGCAATGGGTTTAATTGTAACATTTCATTGATATTGACAATTCAACAACATTCATTGCGTTATTTCCATTATTGTGCAGACGCATTTTTCGAGCACGTGAAGCAGGGGATTAGTTATATTCAGTTTGTGGTGTGCATACAAAAGATTATCATAAATGTACTGTAAAGGTAAAGGTACGGTCATTATACCTATTCATCATCATCATCATCATCTCAGCGTTAATCCCAGTCGCATCCGAAGCCTTCTCAGCTTTGGAGTCTGGGGTCCGCTTTACCAGTCCAACTGCTGATATGGCTAAACTTCGACATTTTCCGTGAAGCGACTGCCGTCTGACCTCCACAACCCGAAGGCGACGTCGAAGCATTGCAGTTTGACCAACGATTGCATCACTGCTTAACATCAGGCGGGATTGCAGTCAAGCACTAGTTTATAATTATTAAAAAAAAAAAAAAAAAAATTGTTGGACTTTGAGGGCTCCAACAACCCGTAACGGCTGCCACTAGATGTTCGTATGGCAACCGGGACCAACGGCTTTACGTGCTTTCCGAGGCACGACCAGACCAGTGCAAATATTCATATTCATGCTTACAAATACTTGCACTATGCGGGGATCGAACCCGCGCCACCTTGCGTAGCATTCGCGTCCGCTACCGCTACGCGGAGGCTGTCAAGGTCATTATACCTATTATTCGCTTTGAATTTGTTTCAGAGAGGTGTCTGGGGCTAAATTTATAATAATAATAATTTATTTTATTTAATGACAACAATGGTCCAATGGTTAGTAACCTATCTACTAGGGGTTAGTAACACTTAAAAACTAATCATGACTGCCGCACAAGCAATGCTAACCAGCTAACTACAGGCGCATCGTACTTGTCGGCCATGGTTTGTAGGATGCTGTTAGCGCTGGTTCTAGTTCTACCTACCAACGCGGCCGCCTTCTTCCTCATGATGGCATGAAAGTCATCAACCCGCGCCAAAGCGAACATGCCGGACGCACTGCAATACCTAGGTAACCCTAACAGCACCCGAAAACCATTATTATATTGCACCCGCAGGGCGTCTAGAGCCTTCCGCATACAGTTAACCCACAGACCGCCCGTGTAGAACTACTGACAAAAAGCTTTGAACAAAGTGATTTAGTGTGTGTAATATGTTGCATCTAACTGCTAGCGCCCTACGTTCGCATTCAATGTCTACTTGATCTACCTATGAGATCAGCGGACAAATAATGGCCTAGAACTTCTCTTTTTTGTAAAACAAAGATTGTTTAAATACCGGCCCCACAACAGAATACCGTACGACATTACACTATGAAAATAAGTTAAGTAAACTAAACGGGATGTCTCTAAATCAATCACGACTTTTTGTAACGGTGAATGTTGCAGAGTCAAACTTTTTTGAGAATTTACCTACAGAATGTAAATTAATTAACGGACTTCTTGAAAATAGTTTGTTCAGAATCGTTTATTGAATCGGTTTAAGTATATCATTTTCAAAATGGATAATTCTTTATCCCAAAAATAATTAAAACTACGGAAATTATCGTCATATTAACCCTGTTGTTTGTATAGACTTTTAAATATATAGACATTTTAACGGTCATAAAAATGTAATTAGTTTTAAGTCATCATCATCTCAGCGATTATCCCGGTTACATCCGCGGCTTACGCGTTGGAGCCCGGGGCCCGCTTTCCTGCACATTCTCCTCCATTTCGTGCGATCTATAGCATCCTGTGGTGAGAGATTGTTGGCACGCATGTCATCTCTTACAACGTCAGGCCAGCACTTCTTTGGTCTACCCCGCTTGTTCCGGCCCGGCGGAGGCGCCTTTGTTACCCACGTAACATGCCGGTTTTCGTAAGACGTGGCCGTACCAGAGTAGCCGACCCCCTGCAATTTGTCTATGTCACGGACACGAAGACTGCCACGGATGCGGGAGTTCCTGATGCGGTCGTTCCGCGTAACTCCACACATCCACCGCAGCATATTCATCTCCGTGACATGCAGCTCCTGCTTGTGTCGCACAAGCTCAGGCCACGCCTCACTGCCATATAGAAGAATAGGTCTAATGATGGTCTTATAGACCTGTCCTTTAAGCTTAACCGATATTTTGGGGTTACTAGTGACACCTGCCACCTCACGCCATTTTGCCCAAGCTGCGCCCTCGCAATCAGTGTGTTATATGTATATGCGTGTAGGTACAATCGAAAAATCTTTTCTTAACGCTTTTTGTATTAAGGAGAAAGTTTAAAATATTTAAAGTAACCTCGAAAAATGGAATGGAAAAAATCGAACTGGCAAACTAGCGAGTCATGGCCGCGATCTTTTAACGGTCACAAAAATGTAATTAGTTTTGGGTATTTAAAGTAACCCCCCCTCCCCCCTAATAAAGTTAGGGGGTCTGCTAGTGAATTATGTCGACGTGCGCCTCCTCGTGATCTGGTCTGGTGGTCCACGAAATGTGCCGCTTTTAGCACTGTAATCAGAGAGATATACTCCGAAGCCATCATTCTATCACATATTTGCTTATACTTTCTAATTTATATCACTATGCTAAATACAATCCACTTCAATCTTGTTTAAAGTCCTTCGGGCACGTTGCCACCACAATTTGCGTGTTACGTAATCACCTCGATGGTCATGAGGGAGTCACCCTTAAAAGACATAAGTAGTGACCTTATTTGTGAAGGTAGAAATACTTCAAAAGATTAGCATACAAATGCTTAATGACCTTGGTGGTTGCATGAGGGTGGCAATTTGGTTAATAACCTACATACGTATAGACTGAGTGGCTGATCGTTAGGTATAGTAGATATTGTAGTTATAGATAGGCAATGGATTCCTGTGGATCGATGTTTACAGAGCGTAGGTATAAGTATTTTACATCGGCATTGGATTCGTCAAGTCATCATCATCAGTTCGGTAGTAGGCCATAACATCGGCTGCCGGCAGAAGTTACCACCCACCAGACAAAGTCTTGCCGCCAAGCGATTCCTCGTGTTCCGGGATGATGTCTGGTGAAGCCGTACGGAGGACGGGTCTTAGCAGTTGTGTTGCGATGTGTGCCGAGTACGATGCGCGAAACGTTGTGTCGGGAGGTTGGTCGCGGAGGTCTCCAGATCAATCTCCCTCTGGCGCAACATCGTTGGTCGTGTTTCACATTGCATCACCTCGCTCAACTGCCGTCTTCCTTCCTATTTACTCGGATATATTTGAGTGAATAGGCTTGATAAACTAGCGCGCTCTACCAACAACGATTGCATCACTGCTTACCATCAGGCGGGATTGCGGTCAAGCACTAGTTTGTAAGTAGTTATTAAAAAAGAAATCGCAGCGTTTCAGCTTTTTCAGCTTTGGAGTCTGGGGTCCGCTTTAGTCTTACTCTTTAGATTTTGGCTAAACTTCAATATTTTCCGTGAAGCGACTGCCGTCTGACCTCCACAACCCGAAGGTGTTATCGAAGCATTGCAATTAGACTAATTGTTGGAATTTTGAGGGCTTCAGCAACCCGTAACGACTGCCACTAGAGGTTCGTATGGCAATTGGGACCATTCCGAGGCACGACTAGACCAGTGCAAATATTCATATTCATGCATAGAAATATTTGCACTACGTCGGGATCGAACCCGCGCGTCCTTACGCAACGGCCGCGTTCGCTACCGCTACACCACGGATGCTGTTAGAGTGCTTCGTCGAGTGCTCCACAGTAACTTAACAGCGGGTCTAATTAAATTGGTACACACCGCGAAACATAAAGCTGCACATTACCAATATTAGCTGACCTCCTTTTATATAAGTTTTTCGTACAATCACAAGTCCGCTTATACTGGTTATGTATAGAAAGAAAAATGCATTTATTGACATTACAGCAAAATACATACATTTAAAACTATAAAACTTGGCTTGTAATGCCAAAAGGGCCTCAGCTCAGCATAATGTCAGATGGCAATACAAAGTGTACCATCTGACGCTGATTTTCAGCTGCAAGTTGCAACCCACGAGTGCCATACGCTAGAATTACAAAAACATAGTCCACAATAATATAAATGATACCTATATTATAATAATAGTAATCCAAATGGTACAAAAACTTAAACAGAATCACGTAAAAATGTTGAGACATGCATAAATGTGTGTGTGTATGTAGTAATCTATAATCTGTGGTATAGGTATATGTTAAAAATATTGGAATTAATCAAACACAAAAATAAGTATTCTATTTACATTCATTTTATAAACAAATACGTTAGATAAATATTAATACCTAAATAAATACCTAAAAACGTTAAAATTAAATAAATAAATCCGGAAAACAGAAAATACCCCCCTCCCCACCAATATAGCCTGGTGTGGGTCTTAGGGGGTCGATCGTTATCAATTGGTTGTTAAACGACTTGAATATTTTATTGTTTTACGAGTAGGTGCGAGTATTAAAAGGTAGGTACTTGATAGTGGATTCAAATTAATAGGTAAGATACCAAATAGACACATTACAAGCGAATATAACCTGTTCTTATACGGAAACCTTTCTATTTACCTGATAAAATACTCAACAGGGTAATTGCGTAACTATACTATCAGTAGCAATGGGTTTAATTTTGACAATTAAACAACACATACATACATTGTTGGACAGGCACTTTTTTAACATATATGGAGCAATGGATTAGTAATACGCTTCAAAATGATTCAAATTAATAGTGTTTTATGCTAGTGAAGAAGACTATACAACTTTCAGTCCTGAAAATTATGAACTTGTTGGCAAAACTACTCTTTTTAAATTATCTTTTTTTAATTTCTTCTTTTTAAATATATTTTATAAAAAAATAATAATTACATCAACGTTGAATTTATATTGTAAATAATATTAACTATAAAACGAAGTAAAACAGAAGTAACAGAACTTTTTATTTTGAAATTGAAAAGTTTTTTGTACAGGCGACAGCACATTAAGCTAGTACAATCTGTGTTTCTTTATGAAATTGTCATCTTTATTGCAGAAGCATAAGGCTCATTGTTGATTGGGAATATTTGACAGTGAATGTTTGTACCCAATCGTGAAAATGGGTCCCGCCCCTAAAATTCACTCTTCCTGACCTCCTAATAATTATGTACTTAAATGAAATTGCTTGGATTTGATACATCTTCTTAAAATAATCCATAATTAATTATAAGTATTTTATTTTGATAGTGCCGCATTGGCTAAGAAAAATCTATGTTTGTAATGGGCCCTCCACGAGGCCTCCCGGCATCCCATGTGGGGTAAAGTGAGGCTTCTAAGAGGTCTCCCGGGAATTAACGTGATTTTTTGTAGTGTGGCACTTGTATTACTTTGTGCCAATTTAAACTAAAATAAAAATAATCAAAAGTTCTTCTTTCCTTCTTTTTTGGCTTCGCCCGGTTTGTGCATTTAGCCAATATCACGTAAGGAATTATTCATGTCGAAAAAGACGGCCACGTGATCCGTTTTACAAGGAAGGTTTGAGGCAATCATAATGTACTTTTTACTACATAAATCACGCACTTTTATTTAGTAAACAACACTATAAATAATTGTAAAAGTCCAATGAAAAATGAGCAGCTTGACTTTCCCACCAAAACTCTCAATGAACGTGTTAAGCTGTTGGTCGTGGTTGTCATTCGCGATTCATTGATAGTCGACATAGGTAGATGGAAACCCAAAGTCCGACAACTAGTCTTATCAAGGGGAGTCGTATTTAAAAAAAAAAGAAAAAAAAAATAGGGGTATCGTATGATCCTGGGTTGTGGAGGTCAGGTCCTGCTGCATCCGGTAAAAAGTAAAATAGATGATATATTTAATACAGCCAGTCACGTTCATAGAGTAAAATAAATTATGGATACAATGCGTCGTCCACAATCGTTTTCCAGTTCATGGATCATAACTTTCCTATTTACACGTGATTTTGAAATAATGATACCACATTTGACTGAATAAACGTAGGAGAAACTAACCATAGACCATAGTATAGGCGGGAATAAAAAAATATTTGTTTTCGAAATTCAAAATTAAGAACAATTTTTTTTTGCGTTCATAATGATTTGTGCAGCGTGCAGCGACCAGAACTTCTATAACACAATCAATTTACGATAAATTAATTTTTGTAGTGGGGTAGCGCAAATTATCGTGTGTCTGGTCAAGCCGTACGGAGGACGGCCAGTTGTGTTACGATGTGTGCCGGGTACGATGCGCTAAATGTTGTTGTCTCGGGAGTTTGGTCTAGGAGGGTCTTCAGATCAATCTCCCTCGGGCACAACATCGTTGGTCGTGTTGTTGGGTTTAACATTGCATCGCCTTTTTTTTTTTTTTCGGGGTGGAAATCCTCATAGGATGTCCGCCGCCCTAGGGTGGGCGACGGGGTCTGTCAGACTTTTACTGACTAAAACCACCCCGGTGTCTCTTCTATCACGAGCGCGCGTGGGGCCGCGGGAGTCTAAATTCTTCCGCAGCCCCACACTCTCGTGCTGGCCCGGTCTGTCCGGGCCTCGTCTCCGGCACGGGGTAGTGGGGTGTTAAGCTACCCCGTGCATCGCCTCAGAGGCGCGCGCTGACACTCGTGCGCGCCTCCGCCTCGGGGTCCATCGAATAGGGGGCGGGGACTTCCCCATGTCCCTCGCCCCTGGACCCATTCATGGGGGGCGGAAGAGGGCGTTATCCGCCCTTCTTCGGCGCCCGGTGCGTCTTCTGCGGCCCGGGAAGGGAGTTGAGATCTCCCTCTCCCGTTCCGCAGCTTCCTTCTGCGACATCACGTCCTCGCAGAAGGACACCACCGCGTCCCACGACTCTGCGCTGCCGGCCATCCTCCGCACTACTGTCGGCAGCGTCAGGTCGCTTCCTACTTCATTTGTGAGGACACGGCGCTGCTCCTCCCAAGCTAAACACTCGGAGAGCGTGTGCTGCGCCGTGTCCTCCCCGCATTGGACGCAGTGGTGGCACCGAGCGTCCGGCTCCCTGCCTAGGCGACACAGGTACTTGCCGAAGCAGCCGTGCCCCGACAGCACCTGCGTCACCCTGAACGACAGGGAGCCGTGCCTTCTCCCGAGCCAGTCGTCGAGTACTGGCCGGATCGCCTCGACGGTAGCGAGGCCGGCGGTAGGGCGCATAAGCCTTTGCCGCCAGTCCGCCACCAGGACCTGATGGAGCTCCTCTCGGCGCAGCTCGATCTGCCGCTGCGCCGGACTGGAGCCCCGTGTCCGCTCTTCCTCGCGCCATCGGTATAA